>OU898284.1:69188619-69358034 GCA_918026665.1 Diabrotica balteata | reverse complement strand
TCACTGGTCTATCTGATCGGTAGTGACGCAAAAATCCACGAGAGTTGTAACTATTTAAGAAATTCTGTTACTAATATCCTTGATGGGAATATTTAAGTAAATACTTCAAGTTACGGAATCTAAAAGAAATTATAGATTATATTCTATGTAATTTAATAGGTGTAGCCGAATGGATGACTGCACCAAAACAAAACTCAACATATAGGTTGATAACATGTCAAAATTTTGAAGTACTAGTAGACATGACAGGCCTTTGCGCCATGAAAAAAGAACCTGCGGAGAAACAGACGGCTGTTCAATAATTAGTAGAGCTATTAAATACCACAAAAAAAGTCGAGAAAAAGCAATCAAAAAACTTAATGATACGACGAGGACTAAAACAGAATGAAGTTTTGTCTATATAAAAAATGACTTATGTTTGCTCGTGAATGAAGGAAATTTTCAATTTTATTATTCGGAATCATAATACAATCTTCTAAAGAAATACTGAAACTGCAATGATAAATTTGATTATATTGATAAAGAGATAATACGTATGAATGCTTTACTTTATATGGAGCCCGCAGACGACCAAAAAAAATCTTCCTTTTTATGTGGAATCTTACAAACTGAATCTTGATTTTAAATATTAATTTTATTATTATTATTATTTTATTCTTCCCCAAGATTCACTTCCTTGCTCATGCCGTCACTTTGAACGTGGAAAAAAACCACGGTTGGCGTGTTACGTAATTTTTTAGAGTTCTGACAAATGATCGTTCTCGTATAAACTGATAACTTTCCTTCAAGTGATCCATGCGCGGGTGCCGGACATACATGTGTTTTAAATCGATCGACGGGGTATAAGAAATTTCTTGGGGGTTATATTAATCACAATATTTACATTAATTATATGACACATATTGCCTAAATCAGTACCGTAACTGCTTCATTTCCCTCATACGCAAACACGATTTAACGTGGTTAGACAGTGTACGTTGATACGTTAAAAATGGAAATTTTCTCAACATAGTCAAACTCATTGCTCAAGGAGTTGGACAAAATCAGAACGTATCAAAAATATGGAACGTAACGGAATTAAAAAATGGGACGAAGTCATCATTTGTCTTTTTTAATGAGATTAATGTATGTTAATTTTAGTAAAACAGATTAAAAAAAAGTATCCTTTAAAGTTTAATTCTATAACGCTTAAGATCCAGTTACACTTTTCAACCCTACTTCTCTACATTTCAAGTATTAGTGTAACAACAACCATCGTTAAAACTACATTATAGGTGTGTATAAATAACCCCTAACACATATCCAAGAACCATTCATAGAACAACGTAATCCAAACAAAGTTCCTATGAATTTTCCCAACTCGATGACATAGAGCGACAGTCTCTATTCGTACCATCGAGTTCACATGACGGGCTAAATACACAGGAGCTAGTTGCAACTACAGAACGCTCAATCATATATATAGATATTTATATACTATTCATATCAATAGATATCTCATATCATACTATCATATCCTCCCAACAACATATTGACAATTCAAAGTAAACAGCTACAACCAATACACCTACTTGCTTACGCAGCGGTAGGAAAACACACACCATTCGGTCAAGGCATTAGCAAGCCTACGATTCGCATAGCCACTATACCATGGTATAGGGTATGCAAAAAAAGGTACTAGTTACGATCACACTGCACATCCCAACGTCATAGTAAAAGGATATGCAACAAAGGGTGAAAAGATAATTGCAACAGTCAGATCTACTCCTGGTTAGAGCGTATATGCATCACAACTCACTATAGTCTTACACAGCTATGACACTTGTGAAGTAAGTGAAAGACTACAAGGTAGATCCTAACGGACATACAAACACTTGTAACTAATTGACGTGGATCAATATCTTTACCCTACGGGTACACGACGCAGTAACGGACAGATTGTTAGGCCATCATATAAGCCATATAAAATACGCTATATACATATATAGAATATAGATAAGACATAAACTTACCCAAGGACAAGGTGTACAGCTAACTAATTAAGGTAAAGTCGAGATAAACCAATTAACTGGTAAATGGTACGAGATAAACCCAATTAAGGTCAAACGATCCAGAAGATATCGAGGTCAAAGATACGCGCATAAACTCAGACAAGTACTGTAGAGAAACTCAATGGTAAATGAATTAAAACTACATTACAATCCGGCCCATGTAACGAGATCTGACTTAACGCGAGTCCCGATTGATATTTATTACTCATTCGGTATATGAATTGACTTGAGGATGATCGTACGCATTGTACAGATCTTTTGGACATTGTATTTAGCTATGAGATCGCGAAAAGCCTAGTGTGACATGGGGACTATCCATGACAATTTGTGGAACACCATAAATTAAGAAAACTTCATTCTCGAGGTATTTAATAATAGAAGAAGTAGTTGCCTTCGACATGGTATGGACAAAGGAAATTTAGTAAAATAATCAACAATACTAAAGCATATTGGGACCTTTTAATACTAGGGTACGGACCAATGAGATCTAAAGATATAAGTTGAAATGGAAAATCAATCCGTCGATAACTACCATTAAACCTGGTTGGGGAGAATTTGTCGGTTTGCATGTAGCACAAATTTTGCATTTAGCGATATAGCTACGTACAGTTTGAGCATCTTCGGCCAGTAATAGAGTTCGATATACGACGGAAAGTTTTGTAAAAACCAAAATGAGCTGCAGTAGGATGGTCATGAAAAGAGGCACCTTGTCATAGGAGTGGAAGATATCGTCAATCCGACATTCAAGTAAGGGCATCCATGGAAATTAAGACATGTTTATACAAAACACCATGTTCAACTTTAAAATCAGGAAAATTTACCTGGTACATTCTGTACATCATACAACATTTTTCGATACCAGTCATCTGGTTGTGCAAGGAAGATAAAGTCTAACAAATTAATATCAAAAGTTCTAGGAGAGTGCATCAGCGACTACTACACTGCAGCTTTACGATGAACAATTTTATAAATCGTATTGTGCCAATTTTAAAATTCACCTAGCCAAACGAGGAGATGGGTTCTTCATACTTGTAAACCACACCAAACTACTATGGTCAGTTGTGACCGTAAAAGAACGACTTCAAGAAAATATCTAAAATGTTCAATTACCCGTAATTATAGCTAACAACTCTTTTTCAGTTGTAGTATTATTTTTCTGGGCTTAATTTATTTCTTGTGGTGTAGGCTATAGGGTGTTCTTCTCCATCAACAATTTGATAGAGTACCCCACCAGATGCTGTGTTTGAACAATCAGTCATAAATAGAAAGGCTTAGAGAAATCGGTTGCTACATAACTGGGGGAATTTGTGAGAGACCTCCTTGATTTTAATGAACGCTTCATTAGCTTCAGGAGTCCACACAATATTTTGTCCTTTTTTTTATTTTGAAGTAGATCAGTAATAGGGGGACAACAAGGGTAGAATAAGACTTGACAAATTTTTTATAATATCCCACCATTCCAACAATCGACAGACCTGAGTGGTATTTTTAGGCACTAGAAAATCACGAATAGCTGATACCTTATCAGGATCAAGACATGGAATCTACAACATATCCCAAAAACTTAATAGACTTACGACAAAAGCTACTTTTATCTAAGCTAATAGTCAAATTTGCATCTTTTAAACGCTGAAACAACTGCTGCAATACAGAGATATGGGTTTCCAAATCAGGAGTAATAACCAGAATATCATCAAGATAATACTGACAAAAAGGATCTAAAGCAGGACCAATTACCAAATCCATTAACCGACACATAGTCTGCGGAGCAGACACAAGACCAAAAGGCATTGTAGTGAACTGATACAATCCTTTTCCATTGACTGCAACAGGCAGTGAGTTTTTACTCTTTCGCTCAGTGGAATCTGTTAAAAATGCTTTCTTCAAGTCAATAGATGAAATGAATTTAGCATTTTGTAACTTACTCAAGATGATATCTATACGAGGTATAGGATACGCATCTCTGTTCATGGTTATACTGTTAAGTTTACGTCCGTCAAAACAGACACGAAAAGTCCCGTCTTTCTTTTTTGTCAACCACAAAGGGCTACAGAAAGAAGAAGTACTGGGCTCAATAATACCTAACTTTAGCATTTACATCTACCTCCTTTACTAGGCTTTCATGCCAGCTTGAGGTAAGGGATATTGGTATTGTCTGAAGGGCTTGGACGAACCACATCCAATGTGATGTTCGATGAGATGAGTTCTACCCATACTTATTTCAAAGAGATAGAAGAGAATGATTTGATAACATTATTTAACTGCTCTAGTTCACGAGCATTAAGTCTACTCATAGCTTTAACTGCATTGACACAAGAGATATTAAACGAAGAAACAGATAAGGAAATTTCAGGAAAATTTAACTCAGTATTAAAGTTTTCAGAAAATTCATTCCTAGAATAACTGAATTTTTAACTGAAGGGATAACAAAGAATGTAATCATTCTTTTACAAAAACTAACAGAAATCTCAGTAGTAAATTGACCTAAAATTGGTTTGAACTTGACCATCAGCTGTAGTCACCTGCAAACCTTTGATCTATTCCTACTTATTTACATTTGAATTTTGGAGAAAATTCCAGACCTAGAGAACCTAAAACGTAGAGATATTGGACCTGGTCCAGTAAAGCTAAACAAGAATGTCCTAAGATAGATATTTCAAGATATGGACGATTATCCTTGTTTTTTCGAACCAACAATGAGTTTATATCTAAATCAAACAAACGAAGACAAGGGAATACATGAAGAACCACAGAAGAAGCACGGTGCTCATGCTCAACTAACGTTTGTCCTCTCTTCGGTTGGTATTTGCCGTTCTGTGGTCTTTTGTTTTTACGGTAGAGGGTGAGATGTTTGGCTTGTGGGAAGCCTTGGGCATCTAGACTCGAGAAATGGTTCCTTGGCTTTGAGAGTTTGGACACGTGTTTGAATTCCTTGTATTATTGACGAGGAGTAGGAGCAGGGCCACCCCTTCTGTCGATTCCGAACAGAATTCACCACTCAAATTTACGGACACTTGACGTCCACAACCATAAAGAACCGAATTCTAGGTTCGGGACATTCGTAGTAACCATGTCCTGACTGCGGACAATTCCAACCGGTAAGCTTCGAATTAAAAGAAAAGAATTACCTGGCGAGAATAAATAGGCCTACCAGAATCGGATGAGTCATTATTCTGAAATTTCTATATTACTAGACCGTGAATAATTGGGTCTATCAGAATAGGATGAGTCATTATTTCTGAAATTCTGATGAATAGGGACTCTAGATACGCTGTCAGAAGACCATGACAAAACTTCCTCTAATTTCTTACACTTTTCGTTAAGTCAGCAATTGAAGAAATATCTGTAAAAGCCAGACTAGAATGATACTGGCAATGCTGCGGTGAAGCCAGCAGGTTAAACATAAATAAACAGTGAAAATTTTTCCAAAATTACAGGTGAAATTAAAGTTTTAAAACATAAAAATCGATAGTAACTAATTATACTGGTGTAGAAAGTGCGAAGTGTAAAATTGACACTAGAAAAAACCAATCTGGTAGCCGATTAAACTCCATAAAAATAATATCGAAAACAAGTAAGGTTATCTGCAATCCAGTCTGCGATAAGAAAACGGCCACGTACTCAACGCCGACAGTGTTGCCAAACTTCAAAAAAATCATATAGACAGGGAAAAACAAAGTACTATTACTGAATATAAAAACTAAGTAGCTTTAGAGGAGAATTGATCTCCGAAGAGTCGATCTGGATTCATTCTCCTATCGTAAAGCAAAAAAAAAAATAATAATTACATAAGAACCATTATATACATAAAAATATTTTGTAAATACAATATGTTAAATAAGTAGCTAAATGGAATGGCAAAATCAAATTCCAAATTCAGATAATATTCAGAGTTATTCTCCTCATTAAAAGATGCAGCATATGAGAATCCACCTATAAGAAAGGCCGGTCTGGCACGAACTCCTCCACCGTCGCTTAAAAATAGAACGAACAGTATTTCTCAAATGAAATCAGGATAAACGCCACTAATAGCTCATCTCATTGTGCCTCAATGTCGACATGTTTGCCAGAAAACAAACCAGATCTAGAACAACAAACAGAAGCCACTGAACAAACTCGTCAGCAAGATGATGTTACAGGTTGGACTTTAATTAAAAATAAGAAGCGTCAGCGATCAGAAGATAGCCTCCGCATAAAATTAAAAAGCAAACTACCATTCAGGATTATTGGCTGCAGAAACCTACGCCAACGACCAAATAGATATAGCCCTTTAACTACTGATGATATACAAGAAGAAAATAGAAATGCCGAATCCAATAAACCTCCACCAATATTTATTCAGAATGTCGAATATATAAAACTGCTACGCGAACTGCTTGATGAAAAAATACCAAATCTATATACCATTAAATGCCTTAGGATAACCAAATTAAACTCCAAGTAGATTCACCTGAAAACTACTCGGATATTATTAAAAGCTTAACAGCAAAAAAAAACGCAGTTTCACACATATCAAATAAAACAGGACCGTGGATTTCGGTGGTTATTCGCATATTCACCCCTCAACAGAAACTAATGAGATTAAAAGGGCATCGAAAGAACTAGGACATTCAGTCAAAAATATCTCCAACATAAAACGAATAAAGGATAAAAGCAACTACCACTTTTCCACGTAGAATTGGTTGCTAATGCAAACAATAAAGACATTTATAAAGTAAATAAACTACTTAACTCGATAGTTGAAGTTGAACCACCACATCTCAAAAGAGAAATTCCGCAATGCCACAGTGTCGACATTTCAGACACACTCACAAATATTGCAACAGAATCCACGATGCGTAAAATGTACAGCCAAATCACTTGTCATCCGAATGTCCAAATCCAACACGAATTAAAGATGTGAAGTGTACAAATTGCCAAGAAAATCATCCTGCATCCTACAGAGGCTGTTTGGTCTACAAAGAGCTCCAAAGAAAACAATTTCCAAAATTGAGGGAGAAAATACAATCTCATTGCCCGCCAAGTTCCTCAAATACTCGTCGCCCATCTGTAACATATGCAAACGCTGTGGAGGGACCAAATCATACTACCGCATCTGTCTCAAATACTACACAGGAAAAACTGAATACAACAGAAACAAATAACAGTTTAGAATTAATGGTTCAAAAACTTATGGATAGAATGGATAAAATGTTCGACCTTCTCATAACGATGTTATCAAAACTTAATGTTCAACCCCAAAATTAAAATTGGATATTGGAACGCAAACGGCCTCACAAACCATAGTGAGGAGATTAAGGCATTTATAAAGTTACACAATCTTGATATCATGATGGTCTCTGAAGCTCATATGACAAACAAGAGCCATTTTAGTATGCCAGATTTTTGCACCTATGTCACACCACATCCAATGGGAAAAGGTCATGGTGGAACTGCGTTAATCATTAGAAGTAATATAAAACATCACGAAATAAATAAAGTGTGTGAAATCAACATTCAGGCAACCTCTATATCTGTAGAACTCAATAAAGGGCACATAACGATGTCAGTTGCGTATTGTCCCCCTGGTAAAATAATTAAAGAGGACCATTTCTCTAGTTATTTCAAAGGGCTTGGTCATCGCTTTATTGCAGTAGGTGATTTTAACGCAAAACATACAAGATGGGGTTCAAGACTGATAACAACTCGCGAAGAGAACTTATTAAAGTTTAAACGAAATAACTTGACTCTAATTTCTACTGGGCAGCCAACCTACTGGCCTACTAGATAGAAATAAAATACCCGATCTCATCGATTTTGGTATCATAAAAGGAATAAGTAACAACTTTTTAGACATTAAACCTTCTTTTGCCCTTTCGTCGGACCATTCTCCATATTTATTGATGTGATGGAACATGTATATAATACAAATAAATACCCACGTTTTCAAATCATAAAACAAATTGGAGTCTGTTCAGATTTAATATTCAAACACAATTAATTTAAATCTTCCTCTTAAAACAAGTGAAAATATTGAGGAAGCAGTTCATCACCTTACATCAATCATTCAACAGGCAGCTTGGAGAGCAACTCCAGATCTAAATCGGGGTAATAACTGTGAACCCTATCCAATCATATAAAAATCTTAATCAACGAAAAGAGAAAACTAAGAAAACAGTGGCAAACTTCCAGATCTCCTGAGAACAAAACTGAACTGAATAGGGCTACTCGTTTGCTTAAAAGAGAATTACACAAATTACAAAGATCAGGCATAAATGAATTTCTTGAAAGTCTTACTGCGACGGATGACACAAACTACTCTATTTGGAAACTCTCTAGGAAACTTAAACATCAGATTAAGCATGACGGTCCCATTAGAAATAAAGACGGTGATTGGGCCAAGGCCGATGAAGATAAAGTACAAGCATTCGCTAATCATCTCAGCCAAGTTTTTCAAACCACACTCCAGAACTATCTCAAAGGAAGAAGAAGAATTCATTCACAAGAACTTAGACGCACCCTACCAGATGTCACCTCCTATAGAAAATATCAAAATTAACGAAATAAAAGAGTTAGTTAAACATCTCAATACTAAAAAAGCTCCAGGATATGATTTAATATCGGGAAAAATCTGCAAAAATTTACCCGAAGAAGGATTTCGGTTGCTTATGTACATATTTAACGCTATACTAAAGTTAGGCTATTTTCCGTTTCAATGGAAAATGGCACAAATTATTCTAATACCGAAACCAAATAAAGATCCACAAGAACTATCATCTATCGTCCAATCAGTTTGCTTCCATTATCTCTAAGATATTTGAGCGGATACTCCTTCAGAAAATGAATTCTATAATCGACAGACAAAAGTTAATACCTGATTATCAGTTTGGATTCAGGCAACAACATGGAACAATTGAGCAGGTACATAGAGTTGCCAAAGTAGCAAGAGATGCGATTGAAAAAAAAAAGAATACTGCACTGCAGCCTTTTTGGATGTCTCACAAGCATTTGATAAAGTATGGCATGAGGGGCTGCTATCTAAAATAAAAACTCACTTTCCTCATCCTCTGTATGCTCTTCTGAGATCCTTTCTTACCAATCGATATTTCCAGGTCAGATGCAATGAAGCAGTATCAAACATATCTCCAATTCTATCGGGAGTACCTCAGGGTAGTATATTGGGACCAACTTATACTTACTCTACACGGCAGATATTCCCACAAGAGTAAACAGCACAATCGCTACCTATGCAGATGATACTGTGATAATGGTTTCTAGCTCGGTTCCTGTTACAGCCTGTCAAAATTTACAAATTCATTTAAATGAACTAGAGAAATGGTTAAAACTGTGGCGAATTAAAGTAAATGGCAGCAAATCAGCACATATAACATTTACTTTACGTAAAGAGACTGTACCATCTGTGTGCATAAACAATACCATAATACCCAAAAAAAGTGATGTTAAATACTTGGGAATACATTTTGACAGCCGACTAAATTGGGGAAAGCACATCTGGACAAAGCGACTGCAACTAGGATTAATATACAGGAAAATGTATTGGTTCATGAATAAAAAAATCCAAACTAAGTCTACATAATAAATTATTACTGTATAAATGTGTTCTAAAGCCAGTTTGGACCTACGGTATACAGATATGGGGTACAGCATCTAATTCTCACTTACTGAAACTTCAACGTTTCCAATCTAAGTTTTGAGACATATTACCAATGCACCGTGGTACGTGCTCAATTATGTGATACACCGAGATCTTCAGATCCAAAATATTAAAGACACCGTTGTCTCACTCAGTAGCACTTACAAAAATAGACTACTAAACCATCCAAATACATTTGCCAAGAACTACTTAAGCGACCAAGGAGAGGAAGACTAAAACGACGTGATCCTCTAGACCTCTCTATACCTTTATATACATAAACGTATATATCATTTTATAGCTACAACTGATACTACATATCCCTACAACTTATAATTGTGTGTGTTGTTATAATTTTAACTATTGCTATTTTTTTTAATATGTTAGTAAAATGTCTTTGTAAATTGTTATTTATATTTCAAATATTTATATATATATTAGAAATTTATCT
Source organism: Diabrotica balteata (assembly GCA_918026665.1). NCBI lineage: Eukaryota > Metazoa > Arthropoda > Insecta > Coleoptera > Chrysomelidae > Diabrotica > Diabrotica balteata. The sequence goes on along the minus strand of OU898284.1, from coordinate 69,347,899 downwards.
TAAGGATTTCTGTCACTGGACAGCTCTCCCTATGTTAATTACTTGATAAACATATTGATTATTGTTTTTTTTTATTTGTAGAAACAGATTTCAATAAATAAAGGATGAAAAAAAAAATATAGTTACCTTCTCCTGCGGAGCTTGTTTTCTAGACTTAATTTCATCAAGAAGATTGTCCTCATAGTTATATAGAAGAAAATCTGACCTAAGTTTGGCAACTAACTCTTGCCATGAAGCAAAACTACCTCGGTTATTGAGATACCAAGTGAAGGCTGAATCCTTAAATAAATCGGCAGCAGAAGAGTAACACTCTTCCTCGCTGTTACCACGTGCTATACGCAGACATTCTACCTTCTCTAAGAAACTAACAACGTTTTCATTATTTTGACCTGAAAAATGGACACCCCATTTATGAATAGGAGCAGACTTAACAAAAGGAAATGAATTTACTGAAACACTAGCTGTTAAAACTTTAGACTTAAATATTAAAACTTTCGAGCAACCTCGTATACTACACCTTTAGTTAAGTTCATTTTACACCCCTCGAGAGGGGATGCCGGTAGTGACCAGAGGAGAAGAGAGACACAGGCAGTCACAGTGCACAACCGAGTCTCAACACAACATAATTACGCCAAGGACGCTATTTTTACATTGATCGTTTACAACTTATTTTACATGTGCCTTTTGACTTCAATATAGTTTAGTTTGAGTGATTTGTTTTGTTTTTGTATTATTACGTGAAATTCTAATAAGATTTAACCTACATCCTACACACTAGCATTATGAGGAGTTGACTGTGCCTGTGGAATCACTTTACAATCAAGTTCACCTTCCAGAATCAAAACCCTGAAATTAAGAGACCTCTTCACTTCCTCCTCTTCCTCTGTTGTAGCTTCTAACAGATGGACTCTAGCTGAAACATGACCTAAGCGAGAAGTATAGCGAGCATAGGCAGTATCACTAGAAGAACCAACAAAAGGATTAATTTTTTCCACCAGATCTGCAAGAGTAACCTCTATTCCAGCAATCTCATCCTTAAAATTAAGATGGGAAGCTGACAGAACAGCGAAACTCCGATTGGATGAAGTTTGCTTCAATGCACCACGCAACACTACCCTTTTCCTTTCCACCGTTGTCAAAGATAGATCGTTTAAGTAACGGACTCTCTACTCATACTCTAATTCAGGAGCTAACAGATGCTCTACCTTGAAAGCAGACATATTACACAACTCAGAGATATACAAGAGAATGAGTGAAAGTAGGTAAAGTTTAACTTACTCTCTGTCCTCAAATTAATATTCTGAAGCCTTTATATACGCTGTCCTATACTGACCTATACCAGTAATGTTTAATTGTTTTGGTCCAGTTATGAAATCCAATGAAATATACTGCTAAAACACCTCAAGGAACCTAAAATTTCAAAAACTGTTATTTCGAGGTAGTGACTCAACTTATTGACTACTACGGACTTGTAAGATATGTGAAATAGTTAACTTTATGTTATTTAAATTTTTAATTAATTTATTATTAATCTAAAATAGTTATTTACCAAATCAAAAAAACAAAGCAATTTATTTAGTCTACACAATATATAGCATAACAAGTCGATTTAAGATGTAGATATAAGGTAATGTCCAAAAAAAATTGAAGTACAAAAACGTTAAAATGAAAATCTAAAAGCACAACCAGTGAAAACCACAACAACCCAAGATCAAAACCAAAAATTAAAGGAGATATATATTTTTTTTAAAGGCAGAAGTGGAAAAGAAGCCACACGTTGGGTCTAGCCAATTGAAACCTCAATACTCCGGGAGTATTGGATTTAAGGAAGTGTAGAACTTCCAAATTTCAGAAGAACTGGAAGATAGGTGATGAAAATACTAAAAATATGGCTAAGCTCAGATGAACAAAGTTAAATGGCCAAAGAGACACTAAATCTCAAGTGAGTGTTCGGGCTAGCTTCAATGCACTGAATTGTGGCTTTAAAGATATAAAGCAGATAGCAAGGATAATGAGCTAATGAGACATGAAACGAAATGAGACCTGTTAATATCATATGTCTCTCGGGGGAACCTGTAACCCTAGAGAGCGCGTCCCCAGGTGGCGGATAGGGGAATGCCCTCACCGGCCTGTTTGCAGCTAGGCCGGTGGGTAGGTGGGAAATAAAATACCACCCGCGGACCAACAGGTGGGGTAGGTAGGACTCCTAAGCCGTAGAGAAGGCAACTTATCTAAGAGAAGGATACTCTGATTTAAAACCCTGGTCCTCTAAGTTGGGGGTTGAGGCATCGGGCCAACTCCTCGATACTCGGAAAAAATGATCAAAGTTAAAAATTTCAGCAAAAAGCCTTGGAATTCGGACGGATTAAACTATAAACGAAATTTGCAAAGAAAATGGATTATGAATTTGGGTGCTTAGAACACACAAGGAATAAGGACAAAACAGGAGGAGGTCTTCCGTGAACTCCTTCTATAGTGGCGTAGAAAAGAGCGAACGAGCTAAAAGAGGAGTGTCTATAGCAATACATCAGAAACTGAAAAAATGTATTAAATCATGGCAAGAAATAGATGAAAGAATTATCCTCATGGAAATTAAGAAAAATGGCCATGAAATAGTGGTAATTGGAACATATGCACCGACGGATGACTCAAGGGTTGACAGCTAGGAAGAATACTTTAACAAGTTAACAACTGTTCTAGCCACAATTAATAAGAAGAAAGAAATTTGGATCTTAGGTGATCTTAATGCAAGAACCGGAAAGAGCTCCAACAGTGAAATAATAGGGAGATATGGAGAAGACATTCTGAATGACAATGGTCAAAGATTAATAGATTTTTGCGAGGCACATTCTTTGAAAATATTAAATGGTTTCTTCCCCCATAAGAATATACATAAATTTACATGGACGCAGCCTACCAGGAATTTAAAATCAATAATTGACTATTTCATTCATCGTAAAGATTCTAAACTAAAAACGAAGGACGTGAAGGTGTTTAGAGGGCCAGAATGTGGAAGTGACCACCATATGATTATTGCAAAAGTAATGGTAACATTTAAGAGAGAACAATCAAGTCACAAAAATGATGAAGTAACAGACATAGGAACAACCATAGAAAACATAAAATATAACCTGGAAAGCTTTAAACAAGATTCGACAAAGTTCTTATATAAAATTAGAATAGCTCAGAAAATAAAAAATATAGAAACAAAGGACTTAGACCCCGAAAGTCTGTATGAGGTAATTAAAAAATATATTCATGAAGCGGCAAATGAAGCACTGTGAAAAGTTGAAAATCGGAAAAAAGGAAAACCTGAATGGTCGTCAACGGAACTGGAAGAGAAAGTTCTCAAGAAAAAACAAGCATATCACATATGGCTTCAATCCAAAGATCCTCAAGACAGAGAAATATACGCTAAATGGAATAGAGAAGTTAAAAAAGACGTGGATAAGGCAAAAAATATAAACTGGGAGGCTAAGTGTGATGCACTGAACAGATTTATGGGTGGAACAAAAGTGGCGCAAGCTTGGAAAACATTAAAACAGTTTAGGAAAAATGAGAAAAATGAAGACAATATTTCTCTCATAAAGTTAAATCCGAATTTAAAAATTCGTGTAAGTTTTTATTCGCGATTTTTATGTCAACTGACGTTAACATAAAAATCGCGAATTACACAGTGTTATACATTAACTCGATATTCACTAAACTAAAAGATAAGACACCTACAGATCAATTATCCAATATAGTCTATTGTATCCCTTGCGGAAGTTGTAACAAACAATATATTGGTCAAACCAACAGGCACCTAAAAAATCGTATCACTTCCCACATGAGTGACAGTAGACTATATCCTGATAGATGTTCCCTTGCAAAACACGTACATAATGAACACCATGTAATGAACTACAATGAAAAAAAGATTCTTGCAATAGAGAATAATCTCAATAAAAGACTCTTCCTCGAGATGGCATTTATCACCCAAATGAATAACTCAATAAATAAGAAATCAGATGTTGAGCATCTGATTTCTTATTTATTGTATCATTTATGCTTATCTATTACATATCGAAAAAACAAACATAACTATTAAATAATTATTTTAACACAACATGTAATTTTAAAATTTTTAAAATCCAATCAATAAACAACTACTATATTAACACCATAGAACTAATTATCTCGGGTACACGTCAATCAATAACATTCGATATTTGGTATTTCTAGTACTTAACCTTAATGACTGTCTGCGAACTAAACGTTTTTTGTTTTTGTTTTTAATTTGTGTCGTGTCATTTCTAAGATTTTAATTTTGAAGGTCAATTATACAACTACATGTTATATGTCCAAAAAGCTGCAATCCACATCGTACCACAAACCATTCTGATGTTAAAATAAATCATATTGCCGCAACCTCAATCAAGTAAGACTTAAACAACAAACAACTATTGAATGTATTTCTTTACTTTATTATTTTTATTTTTACCATGTTTTGAATAATTGTAGCTTTCATCTGATGATGCCAATGAAAATTGGCGAAATATAATGAACTGTTGAACAGAGTGCACTTGACTTTTAATCAGCTGTATACCCAATTAACCTCAACTCCCTTTATATATATATATATATATATATATATATATATATATATATATATATATATATATATATATATATATACCTGACTCACTTGTGAAAAGTGTGTTATGTGCCAAAATAGCATTTTCGAGAAAACGCAATTGAATGTTTCACAATTTTTCCAGAATCTATATATTGATAAAATGCCAGTTTTAGAGCCTCAAAATTTTGGCAGTACATTTTTCTTTATTATTGAAATGTTTTCGTTTTTTTTTTGTTATTAACTATAACCTCTATTTTACAAATTGTTTTAAATTGTCTGTACTTAGTGAGTTTTACACTAATTCCATTAGTGTACAATGTGTTAAGTGTTTAACAGTTCCTCAAGATGTTGGCAATTTTATGCTATATTTGCCCTGTTAAAAGCTTAAAAAATTATTATGTAAACAATAAATTATACTTTTTGCATAAATGTCTTTATTGGAACAAAACACACAGGTAAACAATAATACGTCGTATGTAACATAATTTTTTATTGCAATATAAAAAACGTTTAAGTACAAAGAAAGAAAAATAAAATGCAATTAAGAACAACTCAAATAAAATGAATACTAAATTAATACATAGTGTTAATAATAATTTACATAATAATAATAATACATATTATAGTAAAACATGTTAAAAAAATATTGCTTTCGATAATGAAATCTCGAGTTCTTCATCGTGGACATCAGGGTATACGTCTGATTTATTGCCCGCATTAAGATTCTCATAAAATCCCATGTATGTTGGGCCTATGTAAGGAAGTAAATCCAAGAGATCCTTTTTTTCCTTTGGTATCATTCGTGATTGCTGATATCTAAGAGGTGGCAAAAGTTTTCCAACCTTCCCTTGTTTCTGGAAAAAACAGTTTTAAACTCTTCATTGCCGAGCGTTAATTTATAAAAAAGGAATTCCAGATTTATCTTTGCGGTAAGTTAGCCATCTAACCTGACCCCAATGCATCACGCCATTATCGTTATCTTTTTTTCTGTTAATTAACGATGATTTTAGTAACACAGAAAAATTATAAAAGTGGATTCTTTCTAACTCTATAACCTGAAATTTATTTTTTTTTCCAGTGTCACACATTAATTTCGCCCAGTCATGAGGATGTTCAATTGGTCCATTGAATTTTATTGGTTTTTTCTCTATGAGAGCTATCGCACTCCATATGAGTATGGCCGGAAATAAGAAATTTGTGACTTATCTCTTATAGGGTACTAGAATTTTAAAGAGCTACCCAGTACATAACCGCAATATGGCTATTCTTGTTTTGGCCAGGGCATGAATCGGAGTACATTGTTACAGATGTTACCGTCGGTTCAAGAATATTGGTAAAATAAAGGTACAAACATGATCCAATTTCGTTTGCTCCACGTCCGGCAATGGCTTCGTGCCACACATAACAATAAGTTTGGTTTTTGTTGCAATCGAAAATTGTTAAATGAAAGGTCCATAGTGTCCTTTTATAAAAAGAAATTGAATTTTTTAATAATGGAGTTGGAAGGTATTGTTTCAAGTCAAATGTTAATGTTTTCTTTGATGCATCATTTTGCGAAATTTCTTTGTCATTCAGTTTTTGGTCATAAGCATGGTCAGCATCAGATTGACGTAAGTGCAGTTTCTCCTGTATCACCGTTTTGTGCTCATCTTGAGCCAACTTTACTTCAAGGGTTAGTCTGTCACAAGTAGCACAGGTATCGACTTTATGTTGTTTAAAGTGAAGATTCATGCCATGAAACTCTTGCCGAAAAATTTCAAAAGAAGCTGATCTTGCTTCGAGAATCGAAGTGCTTTTGTATTCTTCATGAAGCATTGTTATAGTTAGGTGAGGAGGCAAAAACTTTTTTGAGCAATATCGCCGGGAGTAATGACTTTCATATACTAGTATTTTATTAAGGAAATCTCGAACGTCATCTCTTAAAATTTTGTTGCGATCATCAGATGAAGCGCCTCTATTATCTGGTGGAACAATTCCAGATATATTTTTTTTGTTTTCTTTTAATTGCTGTAGCAATGAACCGCCTAGTTTCTCCAAACGTTTTTAAAAACATTTTTTGCAAATATTTGTACGCGTGCCATTAATTTTAACGTTATATTCCACTGAAACCTGTTTTTTGGCTGGCCTGTTGTTTCTTCTTACCGACTCTTTGAAGTTTAAAAGACCTGTTATGTATGCAAGCCTTCTACTAAAATCTCCGATCTGCCAATATTCATCAAATATTTTTTTGCGCATGTTAACTTCAATTAAAGAAGAACATTTACTGCGACATTCGAGGAGCTCCCTCCTTTCTCCTTTTTTAACTATTTTTCCGGTGTTTGTGGTAGATTCTTTTCCTAAGTTTCGATTTTTTTTTCGCTCATTTCGTTTCACTCGCAAATCTCCTTTCAGCCCCCGCTTTCGAATAGTACCCCTTTTTGTTAAATTACTGGTAAAATAGTTACCTGCAGAACCGCCGGAGCTACTTTCAACTTCGTTGTCGTTTCTGTTTGATGTTTCACCGTTTCATTTTCAGCCTCGGTTGTAGGTCCAGGACAAATAGTACCTAAAAATAAAAAATAAATTGCACGATCTGAAATAAGAATCATCCATGATAATACATAAAAATTAATTACACATGCTGAAAGCTCACATTTTTAAAACAAAAAGGCTTGGATATTCTAATTACTTACCTAGACATTGTTTTTTATTAGGCCTTTTCTTCGTTGGTGTTTTACTACGTGAATAGTTGCCACTTTTTTCTATAGGTATGTAATTAGGATATTAATCTGAATCATCGGATTCGAAAATTTTTCTGTATTCCTCAGGAATTGAGAGCGCAGAACTGGATGCTAAAAAATACAGTAGCAGTATAGACATTTATCCAAATTTTAAACACAGTTTTAAATTTATGTAGGTAATATTTTAAATAAACTTACCAGACGAATCATAATTTAATTCATTTGACGAAAATGTGGCCTTCGCCATTTGCATATTACATTGCGTTCGTTTAGACATCTTGACCGTATCGGTGCCGATAAGAAACTAATGAACCCCTAACATTCTGTGAACGGACCTACAGTCTCCGTCATGGTATCGAATTTAGTGGGAATAATCCGTTTTAGTGACAATAGAGTTTAAAGTAAATGAATATTAACCTGAAATGGATTAATTACTTGTGAAAAACGTGCTAAGTACAAAAATATGTACATAACTCACATTCCACAAATATTTAGGTGAGGGAAAATTTATGCTAAGTGTGCTAAGAACATTATTTGACTCGCTTTTCACAGGTAGAAGTTGTATTTTGAAGTTTCAACCCATGATTCACAGTGGAACATTGACCGTAGTAATATCACTTAGCCCATTAGACACAAAGAAAGAGAAAAAAAAATTAGCTTTCTGGTGATTTTCTTAGCTTAAAATTCACAAATTTGCACTTAACCCACTTTTCACAAGTGACACACACACATATATTGTTATGATATGTAAAATCAAGAAAAATATTGGTTTGCTTAAAACATTTCAAAGTTCCAAAAAAATTAAAATAATTCAGATAAGTAGGATAATAAACAACAAACATTTCGAAGAAGGAAAGTCTTTTAATTTTGAATTACCTGTATTGAATAAAAAGTAAGATAAGCATAAATTATTTTCTTTGTTAAAATATATTTGAGTGACCTGCATGTTGTACAGTCATTAGGACAATAGAATAGATTTTAGAAAGATATGTTTTTGTTAGTTCTTAAGAATTGGTAGGAAAAGATTATTTTGTAAATAAGTTTTAGAAAATTTTATAATTGTAGGTAAAAATTGGTTTGTGTGATCTAAATGAAGAAATGGGAGATGTATGACGCGTTTTGATTGGATGAGAGTGAAGAAAGTGGGATGATTGGTTTGAGAATGAGACTTTAGTTGTTAGTTTTTGAAGAAAAAAGGATAGTCAGTTGGTTTCCAAGGGTGCAAGGCGAACGGCCGTTGTTCTCGGGTAGTTTCCCAGAGGTAGGAAGCAGTAGCAGTGAAAGTTTGTGAGTTTTCGTGTAGTTAGTGTATCTGACAGAAGCTGATCCAGTAAAAGATTGTAAGTTATATTTTCTACTTATATTCCAAGAGTCACTGTTCAGGCCAACGAGAGTCAGTTTATCGTAAAGAGAAGATATTCCAAGAGTCATTTTTCACTCAGGCCAACGAGAGATTCAGTTTATCAAGAAGAGAAAAGGCTAGCATAATTTGAACGATTCGTGCATTTGAAGGAGATCATTAAGGACGATAAACTTGCAATAATTTGTTGTAAGATTGCCGATTACCTAGGGAGCTGCTAAGAATAGATAGTGTAGGCTACAAGGAACAAGGATTTGGACCAGTCATCATCATAGAGAGATAGTTTTGTGTTTTCTGCAGTTTCTCTTTCATTGATAATACAATTTTTACAATTACTTTGGAAAAGATATAAATATTTTGATTAGGACATTTAGAATAATAATTGGGATTTTGAGAGTTTAACTAATATTGTTTGTACCATTAATTTTGAAGGTTCACGTACGTAGAACAAAATTTTGAGAATCATTATATGAGATATTGTTTATTGAAAACATTTGAGTGTGAATTTTATTTCATTATTTTTATTTCAATATATACTGTTAGATCCTATATGTTTTTTATTATTCCGGTATTCTTTGGACCTTACCTTTCACATGTAATAGCATAGATATTGAAGCACGAATATAACCCTGAGATAAGAGAATTAAAAAGTGTGATAGAATCATAGTCACATCATTTAAATAATTTAAATTAATTACTTAATTAATTAGCCAATTAATTGCTTGGCGCACTAAGACTTTAAATATGGCAATAACAGAACTAATCTGACTTGACAATGGCAAGTGTGACCTTGCCGAAACGTCGTCAAAACAATGGTTTTTCTAAAAACCAAAATTACTTAACGCGGAGTCAAACCCGGAAAACAACTGAAATCACTTATAGCTCCCGCGGAAGTTTCAAATCCAATATAATTAACCTCTACGGGGAGGAAGTTCTACCAGACCTTAGACGATATGAAAAACTACGGTCAAAACGAGGTTAGCTACTTTGTAGCATTACTTTTTTAGAACGCTGTCGCGACGAAAACATAATACCCACTTGTATGAAGTTAAGTTTCCACAAAAACAACCATAAAACTAAAAATATTTTAAAAAGGGCAAGTCTAGCACTTACTAGAGAAGCAATTCAAGATTCCAGACGAGACATCGATAAAGTAAATTCAGATTTATTAAAGCTATATCTCACCCTAAGTAACAAAATACATCCGACTTTGTGGAACATCTTTGACAAGCTCACAAACTTTCGATCGGAGACAGATGCTGATCTCACCAAGAAAAAACAAATCAAAAAGTTTGAGAAATTGATACTACAACAACGACCAAAGAATAAGGAACTACCAACAACAGAATCCAGTAATCTAGTCTACAATTTCTCAAATATTACTTTGGATGAAGCTACAAATAGTGTCCTTTCCAAAGGGTTTAATTTTGCTATTGCACCGACACGGATTCCCGTCGAAAACATCATTAGCGAAGTGGAAACAACTATCACTAAGTTACCATCAGAAACAGCCGAAATTATTCGACAAGATGTAGCACAAATATTAAGAACAGCCAAGCCTCCGAAAAAGAATTTAACTTACGAAGAAAAGAAAGCCTTGAAAAACATACAACAAAACAAAGACATCATCGTACTTCCAGCTGACAAGGGCAACGCTACTGTCATAATGAATATTGAAGACTACGACACAAAGATACAAAACATACTAAACGACAGTGCATATCAAAAAATCGCAACAGACCCAACAACATATCTGGAGAAAACAACTAAAGCCAAAATACAAGCGTCAAAGATCAAGAAAGAACAGCAGTTCCAGCTTATTCCACGAGAAAAGTCGTCAAGATGTCCAAAACTTTAACGGTTTACCCAAAGTACATAAGGCAGAGTTACCATTACGACCAATAGTCAGCTCTATCGGGTCACCGCTACAATCACTGGCAAAATTTCTGGCCGACCAGCTACAACCATATGCAGAGAAAGCGGATTCTTACGTCAAGAATGCAAGCCACTTTATCGACCGTATCAAGGACGTTGTTCTGGAACCTGAACACCTATTAGTGAGCTTTGATGTAGTCTCATTATTCACCAATGTGCCAGTAGAAAAATCATTAGAAATTATACGCAGAAAATATCCAATACCACAGGATACATTAAACCTGACGAGGCACTGCTTAAACAACACCTATTTCATCTACAAGGACCAGAGGTACAAACAAGTTGAAGGGGCACCGATGGGTTCACCACTGTCACCCGTAATAGCCAACCTTTTTATGGAAGATATAGAATCAAAAGCAATAGAAACAGCAGAGCATAAACCCAAACTGTGGTTTAGGTATGTTGATGACACATTTATTATCTGGACACATGGAGAAGAGAAGCTTAACGAGTTCCTACAACACATTAATAATATCCACCCAAAAATACAATTTACCATGGAACGGGAGAATAACCAACAACTTCCATTCCTAGATGTGTCAGTTATTAAGAAAGAAGACGGAAGCATAGGACACACAGTATACCGAAAACCAACCCATACTGACAGGTACTTACACGCAGACTCACACCATCATCCTGCACAATTAAATTCGGTAATAAAAACCCCAATAACAAGATCTGAGAAACTGGCAGATAAGGAACATAAGAACGAAGAAATGCAAAAAGTCAAAACAGCTCTAAGAAAAAATGGCTTCTCCATGTATACGATTGAAAAGGCACAGAAATCCCGAAACAAAATCAAAAATCCAGAAGAAAAGGAAAAACCAGTCGGAAAAACTATCCTGCCCTATATAAAGGGTACGACAGACAAAATCAGCAGAGTGCTACGTAAAAACAACATAGAAACTATTTTTAACACCGATAAAAAAATCGCAACCATATTACCATCGGCAAAAACAAAAGTTGCATTGGAAAATCAAGGTGTATACAGAATCCCGTCTGAGGACTGCGATAAATCGTACATCGGACAGACAAATCGAAGGATACAAGTTAGACGCGAAGAACATCGAAACGCCATCGAAAGAAAACAGAAAACTTCATCTCTAGCACAACACGCCATCAACACAGGACACAAAATCGACTTAAATGAAACAACAATGCTAGCCAATATCGAAAATAAGGCCAAACGTGTAATCAGGGAAGCCATAGAGATCGAAAAACATCCAAAAAATTTAAATACCAGAGACGATGCCCAAAGACTCCCAAATACGTGGAAACCAATTCTACAGAAAAACGTAGAAATTAAAATAGCGAAGAAGACCCCGCCCACTCTGCGCACAGGACCAATAACAAGAAGCGCTTCAAAGTATTTAAACTTAGCGAGCAGCGACCGAGAAATCAGTTCTCCTGAAACATCAAGACGAAGCAGAACTAATCTGACTTGACAATGGCAAGTGTGACCTTGCCGAAACGTCGTCAAAACAATGGTTTTTCTAAAAACCAAAATTACTTAACGCGGAGTCAAACCCGGAAAACAACTGAAATCATATATATATATATATATATATATATATATATTATATATATATATATATATATATATATATATATATATATACACAACGCAAAAGTCTAAGGATATTTTAATAATTTGACAATACCAATGACAGAAATTTCATGACCATAAAAATTTGCTTGTACTATAATTGTTGATACAGAACACTCACTTCTTATCAAAAAAAAATTAAAACTGTACACACAATACGTGTTTTAGAATGTTTTTTATAAGGGACAAAAAAATCGACATTTTTATGTTTTGTTTATTTTTAATTTTAGTCACTTTATACCATTCTTGGTTAAAAAGTAAGTTAAAGATATTGTATTTTACCATGAAACGACAACATTTCACGTTGGACGAGATGAATAGAGCCGTGGGCCTCCTTCAAGCTGGTATGCGACAAAATCAAGTTGCTGACCAGCTGGGTGTCTCGCAAAGCGTCGTAAGTCGTTTGTGGCGTCAGTTTGAAGACACTGGAAGTCCAGGCGAGCAACATCCAGGACGTGGTCGCTCTACAACCGTCGCTCAAGACCGATATTTAATTTTAAATGCCAGAAGGCGGCCAACAATTACAGCACCCGAGCTGGTTAATGAATTACAACTTGCACATAATGTAACAATTAGCAGCAGTACTGTTAGAAATCGTCTCCATGAAGCCAATCTTCGTAGTCGGCGACCACTGAGATGTCCACCTCTATCTAGAGGCAATCGCGCTGCAAGATTAACCTGGTGTCAAGAGTTTCTGAATTGGACTGACCATGACTGGGCCACAGTTTTGTTTAGTGACGAGTCTAGGTATGGATGTCGTCCAGATTGTCGTCGGACAAGAGTTTGGAGACGACCGGAAATGGAGAACGATTACGACATCTTCAAGAAGTGTATGCATACAGAGGTGGTACATTAATGGTATGGGGCGGAATCATGATTAACGGAAGAACTGACCTCATTTTCCCACGTGGCTTTCTCACAAGTCAGCAATATTTGGACACTGTTCTTGAACCTGTTGTGCGCCCCTTTGCTGCTGCTGTTGGAGAAAATTTTTACTTTATGCATGATAACGCTCGACCACACGTTGCGCATATTGTAACAAACTGGTTGGATAACGAGAGTATTGATGTATTGCCGTGGCCAGCACAATCACCGAACTTGAATCCCATTGAGCATGTATGGGACATGCTCCAACGAAGAGTTACTCCACATATGGGTAATATCTACAATGAGTTTCAATTAAAAGAGCTTCTGAGAGAACAATGGGCACAACTACCTCAAGCAGACATTAACAATGTGATTCGGAGCATGAACAGTAGATGTAGAGCTGTGATAAACCAACGTGGTGGCCATACTTTATTTTAAGTTTATATTTCGTATTTTTGACATTTTATGGTGGTATGTGAAACATGCGTGATTTGCAATTATTTTTTTTTGTTCCAATTTTCTGTTTTTTTGTAATTTATGGTTTTTGACATATTAAACAACAATTTAAACTACAAATTTTGTATTACTTTTTTTAAGTTTATTACAGATAAAGAAAATACGTCTATTTATAAAAATATCCCTAGACTTTTGCGTTGTGTGTATATATATATATATATTTATATATATATATATATATATATATATATATATATCTATATATATATATATATATATATATATATATATATATGTATATATATATAATAAAATAAAGTTTATATATATACATATATATAATATATATATATATATATATATATATATATATATATATATATATATATATATATATGTATATATATATATATAATAAAATAAAGTTTATATATATACATATATATATTATATATATATATATATATATCATCAGTTCACTACAAATAAAAATAAAAAGATTTAAAATATAAGTAAACAACCAAAAGGGTTCATACTTACAAAAACAATTATATTACTTAACAAATAAACGAGAGAAACGAAACAAAAAACACACAAGAAAAACTGAAAGAGCACTATTGTTTATTTAATTTTGACCGATGGCTTCATCTGAATATGGGTGTAAGCTCTTTCGAGGATCCAACACCCATCGAGCTTACACCCATATTTAGATGAAGCCATCGGTCAAAATTAAATAAACAATAGTGCTCTTTCAGTTTTTCTTGTGTGTTTTTGTTTCGTTTCTCTCGTTTATTTATTAAGTTTTAATATTAAGTTATCTTAGAGTTTTTATAACATCTAAAAAAAAAACCTACAAATTGTTTTTGTAAGTATGAACCCTTTTGGTTGTTTACTTATATTTTAAATCTTTTTATTTTTATTTGTAGTAAATTGATGATATGAAAAATAAAATCGAAACGTATTCTAATAAATCAATTAAGTAGTTGACGACTTTCATTTGCCAATTATTGACCGACACAACCTCTGCCATTCAAACTATTGAATATATTTTAAATATATATATATATATATATATATATATATATATATATATATATTATATATATATATATATATATATATATATAATATAAGAAATACTGGATATTATTGACTGTCGATATAAACAAACAACACAGTTTATTAGGGTTGCAGTCAGAAATATTGGCCGGGATGTTAAAAAAAACACTCTTTTGACTTTTTGTCGAGCTTTCGGAATGGTTTTATTCCTTTTTCAAGACACTGTAAAAGACAATTATGTAAATATTTAAAAAATATCACAATTCTTCAGTGTAACTTACTAGTCGTTGAGATTATTTTTGTAAGCATTGAACACTCAACATTTATATTAAAATATACAACACAAAATATACCACACACATTAAAATATACAATTATGGACAAAATACATCATAAAATTTTTAAAAATATTTGTTGGAAAAATAGTAAAACTTGATTGATGGCATGTTTTACTGGTGTATATTAACTCATACAGAGAATGGAAAGAAAAAACAGTGTAATTAATATGTAATTAGGTGTAAATTGATGTTATCTTTCTTTACAAGAAATACTAGATTCCTTTCTTAGGTGTCTATACTTTCTTTAACCTGTCTTAATGGTATGCAACATATTATACAGAGGTGTAATTTTTGTACAGGTAAATATTTATTTTATTTTCGGTGTTTTTCTAGTAAATAACAATAAATGTTACTTAATTTGTCTATATCGGACTTTTTATTGATACAAGATGTGCTAGATTTTATGAAACACATTTCCAAAAAAACACGTTTTAAATGGTTCTTTTCTTTTGCCAAAATAATTAATGCTCAATGTGAACACCTAAAGTTTACGGTTGAGAGAGAGGCTGATAATATGATTCCTTTTTTAGACATGCTAATCCATCGTGGCAATGATGGCATGCTAAAGACGGAGTGGTATCGTAAACCTTGTTTCAGTAACCGTTTCATAAACTTTTATTCTCAACATCCATCTAAGATGAAAACAAACTTGGTTATGGCTTTAAAAACTAGGGTTATCAATTTGTCACACATAGAATTCAGAGACAAGGGACTAAAAAAGTTGAGATCCATACTACAACAGAATTCTTATCCCATAGGGCTGTTAAATAAACTCATTTTCGGTTCTCCTTTTCCTTCACAAGTTTCTGTCAACCAAAATTTTCATAACAATGAGATCCGACAATTGACATTGACACATAACGCATCAATATTACCATCTAAAATAACTTATGGTTGCCTACCCTATATTCCATTTTTGACACCTAAGCTAATGAACATCTTTAAAAATGTTAGTGGCTTAAAAATTACAACCAAAAATGTGAAAACAGTATCGAAGCTTTACACAAAGACAAAAGATCCTTTCACAATACAGGAGTCATCGAATGTTGTTTATTCTATACCGTGTAGTAACTGTAATAAAATTTACATAGGAGAATCATCTCGTAATTTTCACAGCAGGGTGATATCACATCGCAGTGACATAAAAACCAAAAAAATCAATGCATGTGCATTGACAGAACATGCACTAACTCTAAAACATGAGTTCAAGTTCGATGATTCCTGTATTTTGGCAAAAGAAAAGAACCATTTAAAACGTGTTTTTTTGGAAATGTGTTTCATAAAATCTAGCACATCTTGTATCAATAAAAAGTCCGATATAGACAAATTAAGTAACATTTATTGTTATTTACTAGAAAAACACCGAAAATAAAATAAATATTTACCTGTACAAAAATTACACCTCTGTATAATATGTTGCATACCATTAAGACAGGTTAAAGAAAGTATAGACACCTAAGAAAGGAATCTAGTATTTCTTGTAAAGAAAGATAACATCAATTTACACCTAATTACATATTAATTACACTGTTTTTTCTTTCCATTCTCTGTATGAGTTAATATACACCAGTAAAACATGCCATCAATCAAGTTTTACTATTTTTCCAACAAATATTTTTAAAAATTTTATGATGTATTTTGTCCATAATTGTATATTTTAATGTGTGTGGTATATTTTGTGTTGTATATTTTAATATAAATGTTGAGTGTTCAATGCTTACAAAAATAATCTCAACGACTAGTAAGTTACACTGAAGAATTGTGATATTTTTTAAATATTTACATAATTGTCTTTTACAGTGTCTTGAAAAAGGAATAAAACCATTCCGAAAGCTCGACAAAAAGTCAAAAGAGTGTTTTTTTAACATCCCGGCCAATATTTCTGACTGCAACCCTAATAAACTGTGTTGTTTGTATATATATATATATATATATATATATATATATATATATATATCATCGGAAAAAGGAGTACGACCGTCAATCCAATATATATACAGGGTGAGTCATGAGGAACTTTACATACTTCTACCATATGTAGAGTCCCTCAGGGAGCATATCATATGGCCACTAAAAAATGTCAACTCCTCTTATTTATTAATTAACAGGGTGATTTGTGTAATTGACCATTTATTTCATTTTACTGTAGTGTTTATACGGCTTATTTGATTTTTTTAATTTTTGCATGATACAGTACACTACTATCAAGCATTCGACTGGTATTCGCTAAACTAAAAAATTCCAGGACTGGCTTTGGAAAAATTAATTTAGGGATTCGTAATAAATATTACACCCTGTATATATATTTTTTAAAATGCAATAAGTGATTTTCAAACTACATAAATAGCCAATGAAAACGACATATGCGACAATGTTGTCGCACTTTTATTAAATTTTTAGTGAACGATCAAATCTTACCAAAAATAGAACAACCATAATGAAGTATCAAATTATAAGATATTAATTTAAACAAATGTTATAAATTTCAAACATTTAAATTAAAATGAGTTCCTACAACATAATCTAATACGTAGAAAATTAACATCTTTACTGTCACTTTGTATTATCTCTACGATAGAATCAATTGTTTTTCAATTTTAAATTTTTACTCATAGATAGTATTGGGGCATTATTTTCGATAAATAATAAATTAAATTGATTAAAAAGTCAAACCTCTTGTATGTGTTAGTTTTTGTTGATTGTAAATAATTAAAATTTTATGTCAAATAATAATACATTGCATCAACTGTACTAAATAAAAATAAATCTAAAAAAAGTTTAAAATGAAGGTTGGCGTTGACCGTTTGACGTTTCTTGATATTTTATACCCATTGTCATTATTGCCATTATCAATTGTTATTTATGTGTACAAGAAAACATATTTTTTCTGTCATATCTACGTTAAGTACATTGTGTTAGTTTTGGTAGAGCTTTTGTTACTTTTGTTCAAAATGCCACATCAGTTTTCGACCACAGAATATGCAGACATAATATTTGTTTATGGATTCTGTAATGGGAATGGTAGGGCTGCTAGTAGCCCGCTTACCGGGTTAGCCATCCAAACTCATTAAAACTTTTAAATTGACCGCCCAATTATTTGGGTTGGTACCTCCACCTTGCTGATCTGTCAAATGTATTTTTGACCTCAAGGTTGGCTGTCTTTTTGCAGTTTAGTTCGTTCTGGTTCATCTAACGCCATTTTTCCGGCGACAGTAGGGCTTTGATCGGTAACTTCATTTACACTACTTTTTTTTAATTAATAATTTTTATTAATATCACTTATAATGCTACCTAAAGTTAAAATCAAAGCTTAATAATCATTAAATAGTTGGAAGTTGTCTATGATTTTCTTGGTTCTTTTTCACTAATTAATATTAAATAACATTTCATTTACTTTAGACCACATGGTCATTTGCTGTGCTAATTTTTTATAAGTTCCTATATGTTGTTAGTTACTTGATTTTTTATACAATATCAGCGTATTATGTCCATTTACTTAAGTTTCATTCACATTATTGTAAATAACTTTGACTCCTACATGTCTTTTTAAGGTAACAATTAACATCGTTTCCATGATTGTGTGATTCTCATATTGTACTTTTTAGATGAACTGATGATGCTTTCAAAACTCGAAAGCGAAACGTCTTCAAAATAGATAAAGTAGCCTATCAACTTTGTCTTTTATTTCTCCACCTTGAGACCGATATAAGTACAGACCACTCGTCTGAGTGATCCTTATATATATATATATATATATATATATATATATATATATATATATATATAATATATATATATATATATATATATATATATATTGATAAAGTTGTATTTTATTAATTTTATTTTTTATTTATAATAAATGTAATTTTTAAAATATGTGGTTTATTGTTTAATTTAATATATACCTCAGCTAGCTCAATTATATGTTCTAAGCAATCTGTCACTGTGTGACGTCGACTCTGTAGTCTCCTGGTAGAGTTCAAAAAAAAATTAAACCAAAATTTACTTTAGACCTTTGATAAATTAACCCAAATGAAGCACGTTATTTATTAATATTGACCAAATTTAATATAAACAATAAAATTCGTCTGCAACTTCGGTTGCCTTTAAAAATTTACAAAAATAGGAATCGTTTAAGTCTTAACGTGGTTTAGTGACGTGACAATAAAAATGTATTACAAAATGTGGAGACTCTCTACAAGTACCTAAAAACTAAATAAATATTGCAACTTTATAAAGTGTTTAAATGAACTATAAAGAAAAAGAAAATGAACACTTTATTCCGCTGACTATTCAAATATAATCAAAATTTCAAATGATCCCCAAAATTATTGTCCAACCTCACTTTAAAACAGTTCTGATTTCTTTAAAGGAAACTAACTACTCAAAAATAATCGGTGAAACTGGAATATCAATCCTCTCTTCGGAAGTTAAGGTACGTACTATTCTATTTTTAATTTAATGATCATTAATAATTTCAATTTTAAGGCCTATCGCAATTATGTTAATTCATGAATTTTAATTTTCTCAATTTAAATGACATTTCTATACTCCAATATAATTTATAAGTGAAATTGTTTCTCTTACTCTCTGGAACAAATTTCTGGATATCTCTGCTGTGGAAAAACTAAATTCTAATTAGACGAGTTAAAAAACACTCCCGACCTATTCCACAGTTTCAGGGCTCTCATTCGTCCAAAAAAACCTCGTCGGCGTCCTCTCCAAAAACCAATTCCTCTTATTATCCGTTGCTAACAGCAACCAACGTTCTTTTTTTTCTGTCTTCTATTTAAATATTTTAAACCATAAAACTGTCCTGTTTGACATATTTGTCAAGCCACATTACTTTCTCATAATCACTTTAATCACATATAATTTGGGAATTTACAAAAAAAATGTTTAGATATAAAACTTAATCTATTACAATACTAATTTATTCTTTTCATCTCCACATCATTGTAATTTCTTATTTAACAAAACCCCTATTAATTTAGCTCCCACAGACTGTCAAATAAACTGTCAAGCAGTTTATTTTCTGACGTTTATTAAAATTTCTATGTTTAAATATTTTTTTAAAATTCTTCTTTTTTGTTCTTTTTAAGGTTTAGACGATTCACATATACACTAGGCAACTATACTATTCAGAAATTATTAACACTATACCAGGTAAGTCAAAATTAATTTATTTAACAATTTACTAATCTTTTTCTCTCTTTTATTTCAGAGTCGAAAACACATTGTGATGGATTCATGAAATTCATAAACAACAAACTCATATAAAAATCCATTAAAGTTGTATATTTTTTAACATATTGAAATCATTTCAACTTCCCCCCAATTTGGATTTTGTTCAGTGCTAACTATCAGCACTTACTAAATCTAAATTCTTACCGGTAAACTTAAATATTTTATTAATATTAACATAACAATAAACTGACTTTTATTAATAAGCATATCTCTTGAATATTTTTTTTATAAGTTACTCTATGACAAATACAGAATTTTCCAAACAAAATCTATAAATCTTTCACTAATTATATCAACTTTAGAATCAAATTTCCAAGTACTTTTCCAATTTCTTTACTTCTTTTCCTGTACTATTTATTTTTTGTACTATTTTCGTAGAAATTCTTATAATTGTTCCCCTCTTTATTTTATATTTTTATTTATTTATTTATTTCCGCATATACTATTTCAGTTTCTTTATTCATTGCCGCATTATTATTTATTCTTTTTATATCCGCATATAATATTCATTTCATCATCTCTACATATAACTCTCTATATTTCATATTTCAATATTTCATATAATTCTATTTTTCATCTTATTTCCGCATATACTATTTATCATTATAATATTCCCTATTTCCCAATTTCTACAAAATATCGATTTGTCCATAGTACTTTGCTTATTTATTTATACTTGTAACTCCTATAAATCTACTTGAAAATAAATCAACCTTTTTTTTATATATAAATTCATCATTATTCTGTACATCTGTTCCTAATAAATTATTTAAATCATGTTATTATCAAATTTATCTCAAGATATGCTTATTTATTTATTATCCTTCTATTTACAAAACTTATATCTTATAATACCAAATTCGTGTCATAATATTACCTACCCTTGTATGTTTATTCATAATACTTGTAAATTCCCTCTATATTAAATATCCCTCTAATTTTATTAGTTTCTGGATGTCTTAGTTCATAACTGTTTAACCCATGTTCACTACTAATGACATAAGGTCCTTCAAATGGCAAAAGTAATTTTCCACACAGATTTTCATCCTTTTTAGGCACCTGTAGTGACCTGATAAGTACCTTCTCCCCTTTTTCAAAAGTAACTCTTTTCTTTCTCTTCTGATTGATTCTATTTACATAACGGTTAGCATTTCTTATTAAATTTTGGTTCACCTTCTTCATTACTTCTTGAATGTCTCCTGTATTACTGATTTCCCAGGGTCTTTCTGGATACTTTCCAAATATTAGGAAATATGGGCATTGTTTGGTGATTCCATGTGGTGTCTCATTTAAAAATCTTTCAACTTGTGCCTGTAATACTCTATCTCCCTTTTCCGCCTAATTTGCATGCATACCCATTTCCAGTTCCAAATTCTGCAATCCCATCTTTATATTGTTTTTGATAATGGTAAGTTTTTCCTCATGATCCTGAGTTTGCCTTTTAACATTTTCTACCTCCCTAACAATCTCTTTATTCTGCTTATTAACTTCTTTGTTTATTTCCGTTGGTAAATTCTTTTGAATGGCTGTTCCCAATTCTACAAATCTGCTCCCAATTTCCTGTTCTATTTCCGCTCTAATTATGGCCTTTTCTCTGGATATCTCCTCCTGTACATTCCTCTTAAAATTCTCACTTTCTCCTCTGATCTGTTCTACTTTCTCTTCTAAACCTTGGGTAATGTGTAACATCTCTTCCCTGACTATCTTCACTTCTTCTTTGATTTCTTCCCTCATTTTAATTAACTCTCCCTAAGTTCTCCTTTAATATTATTTTCCATTTTGTTCATATCCCCCCTAATATTGTTAATATTACTATCCATTTTGTGCATATCCCCCTAATATTATGATCCATCTGTTGTAGCATCGCATTATTTGCTTCATATCCATCTGTGCCATCCCTGACTCTCCAACATCTCCTTCCCTGCGTCTCTCCTCCTGCACTCTACTTTCATCCTCACTTACATCACATCTATCTCTCACTATCTCATCCAACTCCTCTCTCAAATTATCTGTTAGACTTCCCTCTCTATCACCTTGTCCTGCTTCTTGTATGCCTTGCTCTAAATATACTACAACTTCTCTGATCCTCCTCTGCTTTCTTCATCTACCTGTATATCCTGTTCCTGTTCTAACACCTGTTCTCCTTTACTCTCTTTCGGTACGACTTCTTTTCCATTTCTTAAAGTCATTCGGTCTGCCATTTTATCCTAATATCTATTTATTCTCAAATTTAACTTTAACTGCCCCAGAATCTCTGCAACTCTAATCACACCAATTTATTTTTACTCTAATCTGTGTAATATTAATAAATCCGCTTAAAAAACACCCTTATTTCTGTTTTCCCAGAGGCCCACGTTGTTAGCGTCAATTGATAAAGTTGTATTTTATTAATTTTATTTTTTATTTATAATAAATGTAATTTTTAAAATATGTGGTTCATTGTTTAATTTAATATATACCTCAGCTAGCTCAATTATATGTTCTAAGCAATCTGTCACTGTGTGACGTCGACTCTGTAGTCTCCTGGTAGAGTTCAAAAAAAAAATTAAACCAAAATTTACTTTAGACCTTTGATAAATTAACCCAAATGAAGCACGTTATTTATTAATATTGACCAAATTTAATATAAACAATAAAATTCGTCTGCAACTTCGGTTGCCTTTAAAAATTTACAAAAATAGGAATCGTTTAAGTCTTAACGTGGTTTAGTGACGTGACAATAAAAATGTATTACAAAATGTGGAGACTCTCTACAAGTACCTAAAAACTAAATAAATATTGCAACTTTATAAAGTGTTTAAATGAACTATAAAGAAAAAGAAAATGAACACTTTATTCCGCTGACTATTCAAATATAATCAAAATTTCAAATGATCCCCAAAATTATTGTCCAACCTGACTTTAAAACAGTTCTGATTTCTTTAAAGGAAACTAACTACTCAAAAATAATCGGTGAAACTGGAATATCAATCCTCTCTTCGGAAGTTAAGGTACGTACTATTCTATTTTAATTTAATGATCATTAATAATTTCAATTTTTAAGGCCTATCGCAATTATGTTAATTCATGAATTTTAATTTTCTCAATTTAAATGATATTTCTATACTCCAATATAATTTATAAGTGAAATTGTTTCTCTTACTCTCTGGAACAAATTTCTGGATATCTCTGCTGTGGAAAAACTAAATTCTAATTAGACGAGTTAAAAAACACTCCCGACCTATTCCACAGTTTTAGGGCTCTCCTTCGTCCAAAAAAACCTCGTCGGCGTCCTCTCCAAAAACCAATTCCTCTTATTATCCGTTGCTAACAGCAACCAACGTTCTTTTTTTCTGTCTTCTATTTAAATATTTTAAACCATAAAACTGTCCTGTTTGACATATTTGTCAAGCCACATTACTTTCTCATAATCACTTTAATCACATATAATTTGGGAATTTACAAAAAAAAATGTTTAGATATAAAACTTAATCTATTACAATACTAATTTATTCTTTTCATCTCCACATCATTGTAATTTCTTATTTAACAAAACCCCTATTAATTTAGCTCCCACAGACTGTCAAATAAACTGTCAAGCAGTTTATTTTCTGACTTTTATTAAAATTTCTATGTTTAAATATTTTTTTAAAATTCTTCTTTTTTGTTTTTTTTAAGGTTTAGACGATTCACCTATACACTAGGCAACTATACTATTCAGAAATTATTAACACTATACCAGGTAAGTCAAAATTAATTTATTTAACAATTTACTAATCTTTTTCTCTCTTTTATTTCAGAGTCGAAAACACATTGTGATGGCTTCATGAAATTCATAAACAACAAACTCATATAAAAATCCATTAAAGTTGTATATTTTTTAACATATTGAAATCATTTCAATATATATATATATATATATATATATATATATAATATATTTATATATTAAATATATATATATATATATATATATATTATATATATATATATATATATTAAATATATATATATATATATATATATATATATATATATATATATATATAATATATATATATGTGATAGGATATATCTGTGATATATCTAACGTGGACAAAAATATAAGAATATAGTCTCCATTTATCCGTTATTCTCTTCTAATCGATTTTGAATTAAGTCAATTGCTTATCTAGCTATATTCATAAATTATTTAATGTATAAATAAGAATGTGTGTAATATAATATTAGCTTCACCAATCATAAAGAAATTAAATCAACTCTGAATTTACTGTTTAAATAGACTATTTAGATCATATCGTTTTTATTATACCACTGTTATTGTAGAAGACAGTATAGGCTTTAAAAATCAGAAAAGTTATTAAACGTATATGTAATTTTAAAGTAAAAGTAGAGTAAGGAAAGAAGTAATATATGAAATAAAAAGGTTTAAAAAGTAAAAACAATGTTGACTTCTTCTTTATAACGACAATATAGCAATATAAAGCCACTGTAAGAATCACGGAACATTCTTTGATGATAATATGGGGGTCAAATAACATATCGTTTTAAAGTCCTTACAATTCCCTATCGATGATTTTAAAATTTTTTAAATTCTATCTAATATTATCCCACCTACACACTAAGTATTTTGATTAGGATATTACTCAGTTTTGTAAGTTGTAGCCTGTTTTGCCTGTTGAAAGACAGTCGACAAAAAGTGCTGTAAAATTTACTTAATAACCGTTGGGTTTAGGTATAGAAAACACTTATATGGAATGAAAGATAATTTAAATGTTTTTTCAGAATACGGTATAGAATATAGGGGTATGCGTTTAAAATAAGAATATTATTTGATGTCACATGAAGTAAAATTCAACTAAAATAATAAAATACCATGTGCGATGGAATGATAATAGTATATTACATAACGAGAGTTGTAAGAAGCTTATTACATGCGAGTAAAAAAGTTGCGTAATTTTACAAGTATGTAATAAACTTACAACTTAAGTTGTGTACTATACTTTTTCTACGATTATTTTCGTTTATAAAAATAAAAATTAAATTACCACTATATTTACACTGACAGATTAATAATTTTTAATCTGTCAAAATAACGTCTGTTAATTCGTTTCCATGGTAACTCGAATAACTGACTTACGAGGCTTATGTGATATTACACATTTTTATAAAACTGAAGCGTATTTTTTTTTATTACGTGCTAGTCATTACGTATCAGTATCTGTTATGATGCATTTACTTAGGATCCAAATAGTAGGTAATATACAATTTACTAGTAAGAGAGTAGAAAAAAATGTAAATGTTATTGATGACAGTATCTTGGCTAGGTATACCGACGATGTTTGATAATACGTTGTACATAAACACGACAGATTTTACTATAATTGTTAACGCTTACAAATTAGGAAATCCTTAAATGTTTCAAACATAATAGAAGATAGTTATAGGAGACCTTAATATAGATTGAAAGCTAAATAAATTTTTCACACGATAAATTAATAAAATATAGGGTGTTTCGTTTAAAATAAGTACGTTATTACAGCTTGAATTTTCTAATAGAACAATCTAATATTTTGACCTCTGTAAAAATATTGTGTTAAAAAACATCTCTTTAAATATAACAAAAAGCCTTTTATTAAGGCTTAAGAAAAAAACTATCTTGTTTCTTAGATTCGCAGATATTAAATTTTTTCTAAAATCTTACATTCTTAGAAAAATTGAAACAAATCAAAACACTTTTTAGGTGTAGAAAATCCTTATAAAAGTAAGCCTATTTTTTAGTGACGATTCAAAAATGTCATCAGGCATAGAGTATTCTATGAGAAGAATCATCACTTTAATATACTACTCTTTTTTGGTACACCCTCTATAATTTAAATTTTATTTTAAATTGTAGGAGCCCTGTATATTTCTATGAAGAAACAAACTAGATAGTAAGTCGTTTTCCGTACAGAGACCGAGTATATTATGGGTTACCCTGTATATATATTATTATATTATTATTTATATTATCCAGATTTAGCCATACGGCTCACACTCCCTCTAAGGGTAAAATTCACTCATCCCAGATACCTACGGTATCAAAAGGATTGAGCTCTGGTGGGACTCTTTCCATGTTATCGAGTCCTAGGTGACTTGGTACGTCGGTGTATCTCCCAAAAATTTTCGCACGCAATATTATTATTATTTATATATTATTATATATATATTATTATTATTATATATATATATATATATATATATATATATATATATATATATATATATATATATATATATATATATATATATGTATATTGTAGTTGTGAGTTTCTTGAACCGTATTATATTTAATATAAAATTAGTGTTGCTTCAATAAAGATATATTATATGTGGAACTAGATTTTATTTCCTTGCCTTTGGGCAAGGGTTTCCTGCCGAAACGTTGATTGTTATGAAAAGTAAAATCTAGTTCCACATATAACATATCTTTATTGAACCTTAACCCAAGAAACATTAATTTTATAATATATGTATATATACAAATAGAAAAGGTTAAAAATGAAAAATAGGTATGTCGATGAAAGGCCACTGTATATCCGTATTTCTGACTATTGGTCGTCTTCACTACGGTGCAGCAAAGTTAGAAAAGGAGCATGTTACTTTGGGAAAGGATTTAACGTTTGAAATTCCTTTCTTTAGGTAACTATAGCTTCCTCCGTGGTTATTGTTAGTTGTTGCCCTTGAAACCATCAGGGCCTTCTTACTCTAATATCATAAATTAGCCGTATTGCTCCTGTACTGATAAATGTGTAGCAATAAATGAAGAACAATTGAAAAATGTAACATAAACTAATGACGCCATCATTGTTGCAGAATTTGGAAGGTCTGTAGACGCTTGTCTTAAAGGTAGCAGAATGTCTTAAAATACATAATTATTAGCAACAATAGAATAGCACCGGAGCAATTATTAGTTAACCAATAAACGATATCACAAATTACAAACTTTTGCTATTTAGGTGAGAATTAAAACAGTGAGGGGAAACAAACACAGAGAGAGGGGACGGAAATTAAGATAAGGATCAAGAAGCCATGACAGCTTTCATTAAAATAATAAATAAAATTAAGTCACGATATAAAATTGGAAAAAGAGATCCAAGAAAGCAAAATATCTTGGTCGCATAACCTATGAAAATACTTTAACTTGACCAAATAGTTGTATTTTGTTGAAGGTGCTGACAATATTTGTGGTAAATTCTATTGATCACAGCATCTTTGAAGAAATTTAAAATAATTTGGTTTCTTTATCAATTATTCGCGTGGACTACGCTTATTAAATTTCAATGTCTAAATAATGTCTAAAGAATGAATAGATAAATATCTTGATAAAACGTGATCTTGATAAGTATTTAACAGTATAATATTTATTTCAGAATAAATATTATAGCTCGCCAACCTGCACTTCTAAATAGTAAGTTTTAGATGCTTTAAAATTTCCACAGAGTAAGTAATCACACTTGTACCTTAGTATATTATGGTATAGATGTCATGGTGATTTATCCCAACATCATCAGTACACACATGAAAACATTATATTTATCTATAATGAAATCTATAATGACTTTGTTTTAATAAATGGCACAACATATTTGATGGCTGGTACCTACATGACAATTATTAAGAATCAATTGTTGTCAATCATTAGTAAAGTAATTTTTTATGGAATATAATAATCAGAGATAATATAGTTCAACGTGTAATGGCGAAATTGTCTATTATGTGATAAAATTGCGGCATGGTAAATAGTTTCAACGGATAGAACACTTTTTCCTACATAAAAATAAAATCATGGTCAATGCAATCAGTTTTAATGTATCTAATAAAATTCTTATTATATTAGGAGTTGTAGGAGGAATACTGGTTTTTGGAGGTGTATTTTTAGGATTTAAAATAATACCGGATGCTGTGACTAACAAACTTTGGGAGGTAAGAATATTGTATACGAGCTTAATAAGCAAGCGGTTTACCCCTATTAGGAGAGCATAAAACAACTAAATTTTTTCTTGCCAAACCTTTTTATTCGATTTTATATAATATATTTTTTAAGTTTAAATATACGTTTCTTAAATTTTTCCAAGTGAGCCGGAAATTTTTATTAACAGATAACTTATAACAAAAAAAAAAAAAAATAATAATAATAATTTCCCTAATCGCATTGAGTAAATTTTTTTTAGGCGTAGGTGTTTCTATTAATATTTTTCTAAAAATGTTTTCTTTTCAAGTTATTTGCAATTTTTTGTTGAAAAAATGCCATACTTAGTGATTTTTGGTGTTTTCCAAAAAAATACTAAATGAATTGCAATTCTATAAAAAGCTTTGTAATCTTTAAACCTTCAAGTTCAAGTAAGAATATTTTGACAAGGATAGATGGATTCTATCGTGTTCAAAACATGGAACCAAATAGTTTGGATATTAATTTCGAGCAATCTATATTAATATAATAAGCAGGCCGAGGCAGGCCCCCGGCGCAGAAATCTTTTTTTAAATTTAAAATTATGTGTTTAGCCTGATGGAAACCACCTATCCTTGTCAAAATATTCTTACTTGTACTTGAAAGTGTGAATATTATAAGCTTTTAAAGCTTTTTGTAGAATTTTAACTTATTACGAAGTTTTTTAGAAAAAAAAAAATCCCAAAAATCGCTAATTAATTTAGTTCGAATTCCTGGCATTTTTATTTGAGTCCATTTTTTATCTTTTTTTGGCAATCTATTTCCAAGCATTCTGTACAGGTCTGGTCCATAGCAGTCTTTTGGCTTCGATAGTATCTATTATGTCTAGGTCAATTTTCATTTCTCCCCGAATGTCTACGTTCCTTATCCTAACAAGTCTAGTTTGCTGGCAACAACGTCTCCACCAGTTCATTTATATCGCCTTAATTTTTGATTTGCTTCTTTGATCGATGTCCCAAATTTCGACGTCGTAAAACAATTCACTTTCTATTATTGTTTTATAAATTCTTGTTTTATTTTATTATTTCACAATAGTCCATGAAGCTGTCTAGTAGCTGATCTTGCTTGGACAATCCTAGAATGTATTTCTTCGTTACTCTCTGCTTTTGATGTTATTTGGACTCCCAAGTATTTAAGGTTTGAGTTGAATTTACAGTTCCATTTCAATTTGTAGCTTTCTTCTGTAACTAAATACTCGGTTTTTGTATATTAATTGTAAAGCTACTCTTGGTATTCTCCTCTTGCAGTTTTCTAAGCAGATAGTCACTATCACGAGTAACGAAGTCGTTATTCGATACTGAGGAGTAGGCAGATTAAGACCTCAGTGCCGTTTGACGATTTTTGTATTTCTACAGAACACAATACTGGTACGTCACAAGTGAGGGAGTAGGCAGATTGAGGCCCCGAACTCGAACGGAACCATATCTCTCTTTATGATGTCTCCAAAACAAAATGGGTGCCGAAATGTGGAGGGTAAAATTCTCGACGTTTATATATATATATATATATATATATATATATATTATATATATATATATATATATATATAAACCAAACTTAAGACTCTGGGTAAAAACAGCTGAAAAATAGGCTAAGTGTACTCTTTAGTCCTTTATTAATCCAATATTTCGCCAATAGTTCTCGACATCATCAGGGATAAGCTACAAATAGTTTTACATGAAAATTGACAATCTATTATAAATAAGTTGATGTTACTTACGATTTTGAGAATAACATTTCTGTAACATTCCAGCCAAACTTCCCTATATATATATATATATATATATTATATATATATACTATAATATATATATATATAATATATATATAAATACAATACAATAATACAATTACAAGTTACTCAAATCCAATGAAAATATTTATTCTATTCTGTGCACGAATTTTGTATTTTGTATATATACATATATATATATATATATATATATATATATATATATATATATATATATATATAATATATATAAATACAATACAATAATACAATTACAAGTTACTCAAATCCAATGAAAATATTTATTCTATTCTGTGCACGAATTTTGTCCATTCTTTCTTGTTTTTGCCTTGTTTTGAGCTTCTGACCATTCCAATCCCTTACTTTTCAAAATCTGCCCTACTTCGTCATCCCAGGTTTTCCGTGGTCTGCCTCTGGTTTTAAACCTTTTCACTTTAGCCTTCCAGACTTGCTTAACGGGTCGGTTGTCGCTCATTCGGCACAAATGACCAAACCATTTTATTTGTTGTGTTTCAATAGCATGTAGTACAGATTCTATGCCCAGTTCTTCTCTAACATCTTCATTTCTTATTTTGTCTCGTCGTGTTATTCCTTTGACTCGTCTTAGATATTTCATATCAATGGCTTGTATCTTGCTTTTTAATTGCTTTGTTAAAACCCAGCTCTCGCTTCCATATATCAATATTGGTCGGAATACTGTCTTATACACTGTCAGTTTGGTTCTTTTGCTGATTTCCGGTTTACCTATGAATGCTCTACTAAGATTATGGTACACTTTTGAAGCACTACTTACTCTTTCTGTTATTTCATTCTGCATGCTACCTTCTCTGTCTATTGTAACCCCTAGGTATTTGAATGCATCTACTTGTTCTATGAGTTGTTGGTTAATTTCTATGTTAACATTTCAGTTAGTTTTCGCTATTAGCATCACCTTGGTTTTCTTAACAATAATATTCATGTTTCTGATTGCCAGCTTATTATTCCAGCTATCTATATTTTTCTGGAGGTCCCTTTCGTTGGAAGCGCATAACATGAGATCATCTGCGAATGCACACTCAGCTATACCAACCGGTCGTAGTTTACTATATCCGATATGTACTTTGTGTATACTTGCTTTTGTTTCCTTAATTATGTCGTCAATAATCAATATGAATAGTGTGGGGCTCATAACTCCTCCTTGTCTCAGACCCTCGTTTATTGCAAACATCTCTGATTACAAGTTATCCTTACGTACATAACTCTTGTTATTTTGATACAGACTTTTGATAGCACCTGTTAGTTGATGGTCAATATTTCTATTTTGCAGACTTTTCCAGACTGCTTCCTGGGACACTCTGTCAAATGCTTTTTCAATATCTATAAAAGCCATATATATTTCTGTGTTCTTTATTCTAGCTTTCTCAATTATTTGTTTCAACGTAAATATATGGTCTTGCGTACTGTGTCCCTTCCTAAACCCACTTTGTACTTCATCCAGATGTGGTTCAACGATATGTCTTAATTTCTTTTCTAGGATGCTTTCATATATTTTGGAAACGATACTAAGTAGATTAATTCCTCTATAATTTTCACAAGAACTTGGGTCTCCTTTCTTAAAGATTGGTAGTATTATGCCAATTCTCCAATCTTCGGGGACTGTACATCGGTTCCAAGCCATGTTCATAATTTTGGTTAAAAATTCAACTCCTTTCGGTCCCATTGACTTTAACATTTCTGCAGTGATTTTGTCATGACCAGCTGATTTACCTCTCTTTGTGTTGTTAATTGTTTCTTTAAACTTCAAACAAGTCCACTCACGAATGTTTTTCAACCAGGACGCCTGCCGTCTACCAGGACCACGTTTTCCTTCTACCTTCTTATAGAGGGGAAGGTAGAAGGAAAACGTGGTCCTGGTAGACGGCAGGCGTCCTGGTTGAAGAACATTCGTGAGTGGACTGGTTTGAATTCTCAATCTTTAATTAGAAAAGCCAGGGACAGAAATGATTTTGCTGAGGTTATCGCCAACCTTCATTGAAGACGGCACCCAAAAGAAGAAGATTTGAATATAATTTGCTTGTCCATGTTCTCCTTCTACTTCTATTATTACAGTTTCCTCTTTCGGCTGTCATGGTGTTAGGAGTTCGCTGAAGTATTGTCTCCATCTTTCCATAATCTCATTTGGTCTGGTAACAGTGTGCCGTCTTTACGTTTCACATGTTTCATCGTTGTTTTTTTACCTTTTCTTAGCGTCTTTAGTGCCTTGTAAAACAATTTTTGGTTACCCCGCTATCTGCCTCCATCTTCATTCCAAACTCATCCCAGGCTTCCTTCTTTTTCTTCAGCACCATTTCTTTCACCACCTTTCTTTGTCGTTTATATTCTTCGTAACTATTTTCTGTTCTCTTGTTTAAATATATTTTCCATTTCTGTTTTTTATATTTTATTTGGGCTTTTAATTCATCGTCCCCCCATCGTGTTTGCTTCTTATTTCTGTTTACATGGTTTATTCCACACGTTTGTTTTGCTGTCGTCACGATGGTTTCTTTAAATTGTTTCCAAATTTCTTGTAAGTTGTCAGTACTATGTGCATTAGTTAATTTGGCTAGTTTTTCTTCTATTTTACTTTTGAACATGGCCGCGACTTTTTGGTCATTTAGTTTATAGTTTTGGATATTCTCGTTCACTTTATTATTTTTCGTTCTTTGTTTAGTGGTTTTAGGGTTTTTTTGAGGTAATCTTATCTTTGCCACTACCAGATAGTGGTCACTATAGATTTCCGGACCTCTTTTACCTCTGACATCAGTGACCTCTTTCCTAAATTCTCTATTAATGAGAACATAATCTAGAATTGATTTTTCATTTCTGCTCCTGACTTCTTTCGTGAACTTGTGTATACCTTTGTGTTCAAAAAATGTGTTGGTGATAATCAAATTATTCTTCATGCAAAAGTCTATCATCCTTCTTCCATTATCGTTTCTCTACTATTCATATCGCCTAGAATGACTATTCTACCTTTTACATTGTCTAGGGCATCATTGAGCTCTTCCCAATATTCTTCTTTAACTTTCAATGGTTCGTCATCATTCGGGGCATATGTGACTAATATAGTTGTTATTTCTGATTTATCTAGTGTTATCTCTATCTTTAAATTTCTTTGTGATATACATTTCCAATTTTTAACACATGACCTATAGCTTGCTCTCATTAGGCATCCTACACCTTCTGCCGCTCTACTACCGTTACTGACTCCGCTGTACAAAAATACATGTTCATTATCCAATTCATCCATTCCTTGACCTTTCTTTTTAGTTTCCGTGATCGCCAAAAAATCTAATTGTGCTTTGTCAAATGCATCTATTAATTCTCTCTCTTTTCCATTGAGGCTTCTGACGTTCCACGCAGCCATTTTTATGTACTTTTGTAATCTATTTGCACCTTGATCTTGTATTATATTTTCTTTTTTGTCCAATTCAATTATATCGTTAAACCTTATTCTCGCCTTGTTTGGTATTCCATGTTGATCAGTTCTATTTGGCCGATGGTCTGCTATTTCTTCCTGGCTTTGTTGAGAGCCTTTATCTCCCTGTTCCACGTCCATACTTCTCCATTTAATATAAGTTTTTGAAACCCCATTTGGACTGTATTCCCTTTACTCCTTTCTTCCTTAGCTTTAGCTCTAATTTCTTTTTGAATAATTCTCTGCTGTTCGCTCATATCATCATTTATATATACTTTGTGCTCTCTAATATTTCTTAGTTTGGCTTTATTGTTCATAAGTGTGTATTTTTGGTTACTATCTTTTAGTTCTAATTAACAGGTCTTTTCTCCTATTTTAATTGCCCTTTCTATTTCAATCTCAATGTTCAGGTGCGTACTTATAAATCTTTGCATATTGCTCTTCACTGTTTCTACGTTATTTGTTTCTATTGGTAGTCCCTGAATTACTACATTATTTCTTCTTTTCTCGTTCTCAAGTCTTTCAATTCTGTCCATTGCTTTTTTTGTTCTTGTTTTATTTCCTTCATTTCTGCTTCTATAAATCGTTGCAAGCCTTGGATCATATCCATTATTTTTCCTGCGTTATCTTCTTTTTTCTCTTTCATGTCTGGAGATCTTTTAGTTTTTGAGCACTTTCTAAAGCCAAATGTTTGTGAGCCTTTCCTTCTTTTGCCCTCATCCGTGGTGTACTCGTCTTCACTATCCATTGCTTTTTAATTGTGCTCGTGATATTAGCTGTTCAGTTCAACTATCCAATCGCGTAAAAAGTAGACCCCGGTCAACCAGTTGTAAGTCCTGCTTTTATCGATCGGTTTTCTATTAATCTGTGGTTTTCTTCACAATAAAATGTGAAAATACCGAAAAACCAATAAAATGGTTTTTCGGTCAAGAATTGGAGAAAAAAGACAAAGATGATGGCTACTTCATCTATTTATTAAAAACGTTTCGTTATCCAATTTGATAGCATCATCAGTTCATCTAAAAAGAATAATATGAAAAACCTAACATCCAATGAAAAGCTGTTAAGTATGTTACCTCAAAAAGATATGTAGCAGTCAAAGATATTCACAATTATTGTAAAGAAGCTTACGACAATAAACATTGTAAAATTATGTTGTATAAACAATAAATTGAACTAGATATAGTTAACAATTTTCATAAATCATTCATTCATTCATTAGCTGTGCTAATTTTATGAAAATTATTAACTATATCTAGTTAATTTACGTAATTTTTATTGTTTGCACCCACTAAATCAACCCTAGGAATCTTATACACAAATCTGTCCAAATTTAATTCTTTTACTAGTTTTTTATTGATTAGCGATATCTCCGATCCAGAATCAATTACAATTTTAATCGCTTTATGTTTTATAAATGCATCTAAAGATATTAGATTAGAATTAGAAATTTGTCTTTCTTTCCTATTGCTACATGATTCATCTCCCTTCTATTTTATTGTTGGAAGCTCTGGTTATTTCTATCGTCCCTTTGTTCGCTCATATTCCTATTCGGAGGATTTTGTGCAGCTCTATTCCTGTTGTGATTTTCATATGTTCTATTTTGTGTATCATTCCTGTTATCGTAATTTTGTTGTCTATTGTAATTATTGTAATTTTTCGGCCTATATTCGTTTGTTGATCTGGGATGTCGGTTTTCTCTGGTCATAATTTGATGAATACCTTCTTTCCGGTCCATTATATTGGTCATGTTGTCTTCTATTTCTCATTTCTCTTCTTTTCGCTTCTTTTAATTGAAGGAATTGGCACAAACTATCAATATCTTGATAGTTTCTCAAAATCACGTGATCTTCCAACGTTTCCTCAAAATGTCTGCTGATCATTTCTACCAGCTGTTCGGTAGAATATTTGTATTCTAGATATTTTGAATTGTTATATATCTGCAAAGCATATCTTTCTTCAGATATTCCCATTTTTTCGTGATATTTTCCATTCTGTAGCTCTTGGTTGATTTCCCTCTGTTTATTTTTCCCCCAGAAATAGTTGAGAAATTTATTTTCGAAATCTGTCCAATTTTCAAACTCATCTTCTTTGCTTTCATACCATAACGCTGCCCCTTTTTTCAGATGGTTTCAATTGTTTCTTTGTAATCTTCAAAATATCTAACATGTTGCAATTTGGTTTTCAAATTTTTAACTAATATCCTCGCCAAATTGTATTTTTACCTCGCTTGTTCCCTGGATAAACATTTCCCTTCTTTCCCCGGAATTTTGTTTCTTTTTGATTTCCTCAATTTTTCTTTCTATTTCTCTCATGTCTTCTTGTAACGCGTTTTCAAATTTTGTTTCTAATTTTTCTAATTCCTTTTTCTGGACAGTCTTAATATCTTTCATTTTAGTTTCTATTTCTTTTCTCTGCATCTCTAGTTTCTTCTCTGTTTCTTCTCTTACTTTTTCTAAACAGACTTTTACATCATTTTCATATTTGTCCAAACGCTTTTCCATTTTTCTATCATTTTCTTCTAATTTCTGTTCATAGTTTTCCAAACGCTGCTCTATATTCCTGTTATTTAGTTCTATTGCTTGTCTTATTTCCTTCTGGTTTTCTTCCAGTCTGCGGTTGTTTTCGTCCATTATTTGTTTTGTTTCCCTTTGATTCTCTTATATGGCCTGTTTTGTTTCCCTTTGGTTTTCTTCAATTGTTTGTTTTGTTGATTCTTGTATTTGTTGTGTCTGTAATTGCATTAGTTGTAATATTTTCTCTATTCCTGATAATTCTTTTTTCTTCTCAACTATTGTAACATTTCCTTCATTATCCGATCCTTCTTCAACAATTGTTTCCTCTTCTCTGTTGTCCTCCTTCCTTTCTTGCATTTTGCTTTGAATCCTTGTGATCGACATGTTGTTTCTTTTCGTTAATGTTTTTGTCCCCGCCAAATGTGAAATTTTACACCACTCTATACGTTGCAGGACACGACAATATTTCTCCCCCATTGTAATAAATTTTCACGACAAATATCAAATATGCAATCAGTAAAATTCAAATAATTCAAAATAAATATCAAATGTACGATTGGTAAAGAAAATAAAAATCTAATAATTAAATAGCAGTAAATATCAACTAACTACGATCTATCAATAAATCAAATTTTTATCCACTGGAAAAATTCTCAAAATACTTTCAAATTCAAATTTCCTCAATGTTATATGTTTTATCTCTGGATCACCTGTACTTATTCCAGATCTCTTTCCCTTCCTTCAAATGTAAAGCTGCGATATTTTCAAGCCCCACGTTTTGGAAGCCAGTTATTGTGATATTTAAAGTCTTAGTGCGCCAAGCAATTAATTAGCTAATTAATTAATTAATTAATTAAAATTATTTAAATGATATGATTATGACTCTATCACACTTTTTAATTCTCTTATCTCAGGGTTCTATTTGTGCTTCAATATCTATGCTATTACATGTGAAAGGTAAGGTCCAAAGAATACCGGAATAATAAAAAACATATAGGATCTAACATTATATATTGAAATAAAATAATGAAATAAAATTCACACTCAAAAATTTTCAATAAACAAAATCTCATATAATGATTCTCAAAATTTTGTTCTACGTACGTGAACCTTCAAAATTAATGGTACAAACAATATTAGTTCTTCTTCTTAAGGTTCCATCTTCTAACGAAGGTTGGATATCAACATGGCAATTCTTATTTTACTTACAGCAGCTCTAAATAGTTGGCTAGAGCTCAGACTAAACCATTCCCTTAGATTTCGTAGCCAGGAGGTTCGTCTTCTTCCTACATCTCTTTTACCTTTTACCTTTAATATTAGTTAAAATCTTAAAATCCCAAATATTATTCTAAATCTCCTAATCAAAATATTTATATCCTTTCTAAATTAAGTGTAAAAATTGTGTTATCAATAAAAGAAAAACTGCAGAAAACAAAACTATTTTTCTCTGATGATGAGTGGTCCAAATCCTCGTTCCTTGTAGACTATATTATCTACTCTCAGCCGCTCCCTAGGTAATCAGTAATCTTACAACAAATTATTGCAAGTTTATCGTCCTTAATGATCTCCTTCAAATGCACGAATCGTTCAAATTATGCTAGCTTCTTCTTCTCTCAATAAACTGAATCTCTCGTTGGCCTGAGTGAAAAATGACTCTTGGAATATCTTTTTTTTATGATAAACTGAATCTCTCGTTGGCCTAAACAGTGAGACTTGGAATATGAGTAGAAAATATAACTTACAATCTTTTACTGGATCAGCTTCTGTCAGATACACTAACTACACGAAAACTCACAAACTTTCACTGCTAGTGCTTCCTACCTCTGGGAAACTACCCGAGAACAACAGCCGTTCGCCTTCTACCCTTGGAAACCAACTGACTCTCTTTTTTTCTGTAAAAACTAACTAAAGTCACATTCTCAAACCAAACCTCCCACCTTTTCCAATCTCATCCAATCAAAACGCGTCATACATCTCCCATTTCTTTATTTCGATAACACACAAATTTTTACCTACAATTATAAAATTTTCTAAAACTTGTTTACAAAATAATATTTTCCTACCAATTCTTAAAAACTAACAAAAACATATCTTTCTAAAATCTATTTTATTGTCCTAATTACTGCACAACATTTATTTGGAAAAACCGCTTCAATTGTCTAGGAATTCACTTAAGCTTATGCGAGGTTACTCAAATATATTTTAACAAAGAAAATAATTTATGCATATCTTACGTTTTGTTTAATACAGGTAATCCAAAAATTTAAAGACTTTCCTTCTTCGAAATGTTTGTAGTTTATTGTTTGACTTATCTGAATTATTTTAATGTTTTTGAACTTTGAAATATTTTAAACAAACCAATATTTTTCTTGATTTTACATATCATAACAATATATATATATATATATATATATATATATATATATATATATATATATATATATATATATATATGTATATATAATCATCAATATATCATCAATAAATTTAATATTTCTACCTGGTTTTTTAATATTTTTTAGATGTTCAGTATAATGAAACTTGTTTGCAATTGTACTAACTGTAGACTGCAAAACTTGTTGACCAGGGTATTTATTATTAATATTTTACAAACCTTGTAAACTATTGTTTTATTACCACAACCAATCATAATTAAAATGTCTATTCTTTTAGTCTCGGACAAATGAGCCATAATTAAATTTAATACGCACACAAAATTATACTCACGTCTTCTAGTAACCTTAAATGCCTAAATGACAGCAGCCTACTAGATTCATATCAATTGTTTATTTGGCTTTTTGACGTCTTTTGACGATTTTATTATCGTCAAAGTTTTTTCCCTAATGTTTAGCAGAACAGATACGAAAATACCTGATTATTTCTAAAGTACATTTTAATAGACCAGGCAATATTGCTGATATAAAAGTTAGGATAACGGAAGAAATTAACAAAATAACCCCCGAGGTCATACAAAATATTGTATGAGAATTGCAAAGTCGCCTTGGTTATTGTCAAGAAGTGAATAATGGTGGTCAAGTCAGTTAATTTAATTGTAAAAATCAATTTTTTCAGTTATGATTAGACAAACTCAAAAAACTTTAAATTGCTGAACAGAGGACTAAAATCCCTTTTTAACAAGGTGTAACACGACCCCCTTTGCTATTTAAAATTTTCGAGGGGGTGCTTATAATTCAAAAGGGGTGCTGGAGGAAGATATTATTTTCATACTGTAAATCGTACTTTTAAGAATAAACATCGACCTGTTTCAGGTTTTTTTCACATAGTACATAATAACGCTAAAAATTAATTTATTCCATACATATGGACCACATGGTATAATAATTAAATTTACTATCAAATGACATTTATTTATTTTATGTTTCATTATTAATATTTGGTCTAAATTTGACAATTTTTTCATAAGCAAACAACGTATGCTTCTTGATTTAGTTAATAGGTTAGCAGGTGGCGTTAGGAGCAAACACAATAATTTGTTGAAATTTATTTAAAATATAAAAAATAAATAAATAATAATATTACTTTATTTAATATTAAATATATTATTTAAATTTTTGTTACTCTGTGCCTACTGTTCCACTTTTTTTAATTTAACTTTTTGAAAATATGCGCCTATTAGTGGCGCAATGATAATCGACCGCGGAAACCTTTTGGAAATACTTCATCTAATTTACATAACGATGCACGTCATCGGCGTCATAGCCCGTAACGTCACATGATACCGACACGACATATTTATGCGGTAGGTGTGTTATTTTTTAGAATCACTTTGCCGAGTACACTGGCATTACAGCCACTAGACATATTTTATTATATTCGCGTAGAAATAATATTTAAAGATTTCTATTAATGTTAACTTAAAGAAATATACAATAGCATGTTTCATTTATTTTGTATAAATGCATTATAAAGTGTTTTTATGAAGAACATTTGTTCGGAACACACTGTAATTGTATTCGAACGAAGGTGAAATTTTGGCATAAATTGGTAACACTTATTTGACATTTGCGGTATTGACACTTTGTGTACTTTATTATTTTGAATTTTATAGTGAATACCTCTTGTTTTATATTTTTACCTATTTAATAAAATCTGTACTTTTTAGAACAAAATTAGTGTGTTGTATTTCAAATAATTACGTGTCACGTAAGAATTTAAATAGTCGTTGTAAAGATATGGTAATACTTTTGCAATAATTATGTGACCTATTTGATTTAAAATGAAGTCAGGATTTTTTTATACTTTGGCAACTATGTCAACTTCGATTTCTGTCAATGATAATGACGTGCATCGGTAAGTAAATCAGATGAAGTATGTGTATTACATTATATATATATATATATATACATATATATATATATATATATATATATATTATATATATATATATATATATATATATATATATACAACAAAGTTAATTAGAAACGAAACGAAATACAACTTTCCTGAACGTTGGATTGTTCGTGGTAGTCACAATCCTTGGTGAGATATTAATAAAATTATTTAATTCATAAAAAATCCTAAAAGAGTACTTATTAATATACTTATAATAAATACTGCAGCAGTTACTTTAGAACCAATAATGCTATTTAATATGAGACGATCTTTTATTCAATGTATTGACAAATGAATTAAAGAAACTGGTGGACATATCGAACACTTACTTTAACAAACAGTTTAATGTTATTTAATTTAACTATTTCTTAATTTGGTTTATAAGTAAAATATTTTGATTATGACTTTAATTTATTAATTTAATACAAAACGTACAATGTTTGATGTAAAATTCAATAATTCTGTTATTTTGTCAAATCCTATTGCAAGTTATCCTGCTGATATATTTATTTTATTTAATATTTCGTTAACTATTAACTTTATTAAAGGCATTTTATACCAAAATTCAGAAGTATTGATGTATTTGTCTAATTTTCTTTCGTTGTCTGGAGTAATTGCGGCAAATCTGTATTATGTAGTTGATTTGTAAAATGCGATTATCTCAAAAACTGTTAAGTTTTGAAGTTATTAACAAGTATACCTTTTTTTGTTAAAATAATGTACCTATGTTTAATATTTTTTATGACAAACATCGGTATGTTAAAGAGCAAAAAAGTTAAGTGCAAATGTATGCCACATATGTGGCATATCTGGCGCCGTCTATCAGCTCCATTAAAGTATGCATCAAATTATAATTTCTGATGTTAAATAGTACCCAGTTATGAATTTTTATACATAAATGTTTACAAACGTAAAATTTATAGCGAAAAATAAAATTTTAAATTTACACTTTAACACCCTGTGTCTTTCTTAATATCAACATTTTATTAAAGCAAATTGGCTTAAATCGTAATATTTTAAAGTGTAAAATCTACGGTTTCTTTTTGTACAATTACTTAAGAACCACCCTGTATAACTAAGAGCTAAGATTAAGACTTATAAAAATTAATATTTACCTCATCAGTCTTCCAGGCTGAACCGCATTGATTTCCATTGCGTCGAGCTTGCGACATCCTCTCTGATGTCTTTTTCAGGGCTTCCGAGGTCTAAGTCTCCCAAGCTCCCAGACACTACTACACTGATCATTATTCACTTCACTACAATAGTGATCAGTGTAATGGACTAATTTGTGATTGAACAGAGGGTTTGAGTCTTTGGGTTCAGATTGAGTTTGAGATTGATAATATTGATATCTGTGGATGCTCCTATTGGTGTGATTTTTGCAGTAACCGTTTTGGATGAGGGCTTTAAACTAGAGAGCTCAGCGGGTCTACTTGCAAAAGGTTTCAATTACTTTTTTATCTCAAATTACATTCAAATTGTGACAATTATCTATCAAACTGAAGAAAGTATCTCCTGTTTACCTTCCGAAATCTATTCTATCTATTAAATCTATTCTATCTATTCTATCAGTCAAATCTAAATCTAGTTATTCTTCCCGCCGATAAAGGCAATGCTATCTACAATCATCCTAAACACTTCCTTTTTATATTTTCTAGATAACTCACTATTATATAAGAATCTGCTGCTATGTAAGAATCGTCTCCGTTGTGATTTGACATTCCTTAAAGCTGGCCGAGATCATAAAGTCGTTAACAAATTTCTGAAACTCAAACACCATACATTTTCTTCTTATATGTTCCAAATTCTTAGAAAGACCAGTTTTGCGCTTTTTCGGGTAGCTATTTATTCCAATAGTCTTAAACTACATGTCACAAATATCTGGTCAGCCCTAAACCACAAAATTCCAAAAACCACAACTGTGGAACCCACTAAAGTGGTTCGTATGTTTTCTGATACCCCTATTTTAACCATTGTTACTCAAGCTTAAGCGAAAGGTTTCAATTACTCTGTTACTTCAAGTCACATTAAAATGGAGAAATTCATCTGTCAACCTGAAGAAGCCGTCTCCAGTTTACCTTCCGAAGATTCTGAAATTAATAGACAAGACATCGCTAGAGTTCTTAGAAACCCCAAGCGTCGTACTCCGAACATTAGCCAATCCGATTAATAAACTCTCACATCTCATTGGTAGACCAGACTATAGACCAATTCTTAATAATACAACAACCCATCTGAAGAAAATATCAAACGTTATTATCAATAAAACCTGTCTTCCTCTTGACATAAAACAATCTCTAATATGTTGTTCAGGCTGTTAGGCCGTTGTCTTCTGAGATTAGTTCTCGACGTTTCGCTAACACTAGGGGTTGGCATCTTCTGGAGATGTTACTGCTTCGCTTGTAACCTGAAACTGACCAGGTCAGTTTAAACAAGCAATTATTTACTTGTTTTAGGTCCATTGTCATTTCCACTCCATCCTTTCCCTATCCATTAAATACAGCTGGTACACCTCTACGGATTAAGGTTTCAAGTTTTGAGAATTATAGTAAACTGTATTATTAGTTCATTCCTAAAATATATAATATTATATTATCCCAATAACTATCATCTTCATCATAATCATTAATATATATATATATATATATATATATATATATATATTATATATATATAT
This sequence comes from Diabrotica balteata, assembly GCA_918026665.1. Classification (NCBI taxonomy): domain Eukaryota; kingdom Metazoa; phylum Arthropoda; class Insecta; order Coleoptera; family Chrysomelidae; genus Diabrotica; species Diabrotica balteata. The sequence goes on along the minus strand of OU898284.1, from coordinate 69,304,983 downwards.
ATATATATCTTAGAGCTAAGATTAATATTATTACTAAAATTAATATCAAACTCACCAGTCTTCCGGGTTGAACCGCGTCGATATCTATTTTGCCGAGCTTTCGGCATCCTTTCTGATGCCCTCCTCAGGGCTTCCGAGGTCTCAGTCTCCCGAGCCCCCAGACACTACTACACTGTTCACTGTTCACTACGCTGTCACTACTAGTGATAGAGTGATAGTGTTTTAGTAATAATATTAATCTTAGCTCTAAGTTACATTGTACTAACCGCGGAAATCTTTCCGAACACACACACACACACACACATATATATATATATATATATATATATATATATATATATATATATATATATATATATATAAAACTGTTTTTGATGGGTTGGAGTCAATAAAAGGGGCTATTTGTTGACTATTTTTTACTCGAGCTTTCAATTGTGATTACAATTTTTATCAAGAGCTTCTAAAAAATACAAAATATCTTACAAAGTTGAACTAGAAATAAAAAATTTTTTGTTAACTCACCAAATAAAATTAGTTTTATATATAAAACTACTGCTTACATATTAAATACAAAAAATAATAATAAAAAAATGTTTGTCTTATGTATGTCTTATTCTAATAAATGTTTCTCTGAAAAATTTTGATGAAGTTTCTTAAGAAAAAAATTGAATTTGTAAACAAAAATAGAATAGCTACAAACCAGCCTAAATGTCATAAATACTAACTTAAAAATTTTTATTTTTGACATATTGTCAAAAATAAAATTTTGTTTAAAAAATTCTTCTTTGTTTAGTAACAAAAAAGAAGAAGATTTATTCACCATTGATAGATGCACGAAAAAATGTAACAAATACATGGAAAATTCAAAATGTGATATTTTACTGATTGCATATATAAATTAAATAGAAATTATATAATTATAAATTTTGCTTAAATTTTGAATTTCTGACCTTTTGTTTAAATTATTATCACTTTTGCTAATACAAACCATTTCCAAAAAAGTTCTTTTAAATTTATTACTTTCATTACATTTTCCTTACTCTTATATATATATATATATATATATATATATATTATATATATATATATATATATATATATATATATATATATATATTTTGAAATTCTTACAATTATTAAATACAGCTGGTACACCTGCCCTCTACGGATTAAGGTCTCAAGTTTTGAGAATTATAGTAAACTGTATTATTAGTTCATTCCTAAAATATATAATATTATATTATCCCAATAACTATCATCTTCATCATAATCATTGAAATATATATATATATATATATATATATATATATATATATATATATATATATAATAAAATAAATAAATATCGAATAATATAAATTCGGAACATACGAAATATTATGTATTTCGGCTCAATTCTGCTGTAGATGGTTGACCAACAAAAGGTTGTCAAATAATTATATTATAAAAATCCAATACTTCAGCGGGCTGCTGGATTCTGAAATCATAAAAATTGAAAGCTAGACATAAATCTACGATTTTATTATGCTGTCAAACCACTTATAGTCCAGGAAATGAAGCATTTCACCTCGCAATTTTTTCGTCTTGCGTGGATGACTTGAAATTTTAACAGAAGGTAGGTAATAGCCAAGGATCAAAATCTATATATGGATCCAAAGTGCGCCAAAGCCTTGGGAAATTTTTTTTTTACGTTTTAACTACAGGTTTCGATTAAAAATGTGATTCTAAACAAAAAATGTTCTATACATTTTTTTTGTAAAACTGATATTTTTGAAGTTATTCGCGATTGAAAGTAACAACTTGTAGACGATAAAATCGACGTTTTTAATCGATTTTTCGCGAATAACTAGAAAATGGTGCATTTTATCAAAAAAATTGTGGAGAACAAATTTGTAGCTTTTAAAAAACAAATACAATTCATTTTTTAAAATGTTTTTGCGATATAACAGGAACCGAAATACGTCCTATCAATGTTCAGCGGTTTTCTTCAAATGCCAAATTTGAAAGATTTGAAAGTCAAATATCGGGAAAATGATGCATTTTTGGAAGAAAACTCACAGAACCTTTTTTAAAGAGCATAAATAGACTCTAGCTCAAAAATTGAGTGAGTTATAATGAAAATAAGGTCAATACCTCATTTTTTTACGAAAAAATCGATGAAAACAACACCTTAACCACCCCCATAATTAAAATCGATCTTCACCCTTCTGCAATTCTGTTAATACGTCCAAGAAGTTTGCCCATTTAAAATGCTTAGTTTTAGAAAAAGTACAGCATAAAGCGAGAAACGATTTACAATTTCATATTTTTTACTCTTCTTTTTTTAAATATTCCCGAAAATACTGAATATATGAAAAAAATGAAAATGTACTAAATTGTAGCTTTTTTAATGACTAAAATTTTCTTTTATTTAGATTTGTTGTATAATGAATATTTGGCGAGACATAGCCGTTTAAAGCATCGATTTACGATCAAGTACCATCTTTTTCGAGCCCTTTAAACTCACCCCATTTTAAAACTAAGGGTTCCAAAAAGATTTAATTCACAGATCCTTGTAGCTCTTAAAAACCTCTAAAAATCGTTTTTGAGGAAACACTCTATCGTTAAAAATGAAGGAAATACGTTAAAAAACCAATTAATTTTTTTTCCGGAAAATTCCATTAGTACAGTACAGTACAGTACAGTAACTTTTAAAAATTATTTTTTGTCAATGCAAAAAAGGATGCGGCGTTTCATGTGGGTGCAGAAAAATTGGTTTATACTTTAACTCTACTTGTTCTGGGTGCTCAGGTGAAGGGTGCAATAATAGTCCACCAATAATTGAAGAAGATGAGGATGACATAGATCACGATGAAGATGTAATTGATGACTAAAAAAATTAATATTATAATTGTTTTACCTATAAATGTAATATTTTCAACTATTTATGTAAATTTATAAGAATATATGGTGCCTTTTTATGTTGATAAATTTTTTTGTATTTAATTCTACTTTTTTAAATTTATATCTATTAATTTAGTTTATAAAAACTGCAATGTTGTAAAGGGTGATTTTCAAAATTCTAAAAGCTGCAAAATTTTGGCAAAAAATTGTTTTCACCTATAGCACTCATAACAATTGATTTTTAAGGGGTTGAAAATGTATGAAATTGTATTTTAGAGTATAAAGAAATCAGTATTTAACTAATCCAAACCAAATTTCATTCATCTTAAGATTTGTAATGTTATTTTACAATTTTTGGAAATTAGGGGTAGTTTTCACCCCTAAGAATAATCAGGGTTCATCGGCATGACATAAACTATAAAGCAGAGGGTGAGTTGAGCTTAATTCCAAATTTTTATGCAAATCGTTCCAAGGCGAAATGTTTTTCTTGGAATTACTACTTTTTTTTACATTAATCTCTAACAAGGGTTGCTTTTTACGGGTTGAAATATGATAGAACTTTATTGAAAAGCACGAAACTATCATTATTTAATTAATTCAAACCAAATTTTATCCATATTTAGGTTTAATATGTTATTTTATAATTTTTGACAATTAGGGGTAGTTTTCACCAATAAGAACAATCAGGATTCGTCGACATAAACTATAAAGTAGTGGGTGAATTGAGCTTAAATCCAAATTTTTATCCAAATCGATCCAAGGCGAAATCATTTTTTTAGAATTAGTCATTTTTTTACATTAATCTCTAACAAGGGTTGCCTTTTAAGGGTTGAAATATGATGGAAGTCTATTCAAATGTATAAAATAATCATTATTTAACTAATTCAAACCAAATCTTACCCATATTCAGGTTTAATATGTTATTTTATAATTTTTGACAATTAGGGGTAGTTTTCACCCTTCAGTGCACTTCGGTTCGATATAGATTTTGATCCTTGGGCTATCACCTACCTTCTGTTAAAATTTGAACTCATCCATGCAGGACGAAAAAATTGCGAAGTTTTAACTTTTTTCGAGCTTCATTTCCTGAACTATTATCGCTTCCTTTACGCAAACAACATTGCGAGACAGATAGTTGAACGATATTTTATACAATGTCTATACCCAGGTATGGATTTATTTTTGTCCAAGTTTTATATCGATCCACTATTTCAAACACACATATATTAAATTGTATGATCCGTTTTAAATTCGTTCAATCTGTATATACTTATATTGTTATATTTTGTTTGTGTATGAGCTATGAGTAATTTTGAATAATATATATATATATATATATATTATATATATATATATATAATATATATATATATATATATATATAATATATATATATATATATATATATATATATAAGTATAAGGTTTTTATCGCGGTTCTCAAAGAATTAGTTTGTAAGTTTGTTGTTTTAAATTATCTTTATTATAACTATTATGAAACAGACATATATATCTAATATGAACAATATAAATTTAAAACTACCTATCTAAAATTTGAAATTTTTACAATTATTAAATTATATTAACAAAATTTGGTACCTTTCTATCACTGAATGCCTAAAGTTTTCCAAAATTAAAGGTATAATCACCACTCAATATCTTCTTAAGCAGCCTCGGTTATCCTTGTATTTCTGAAATTGCTTTTTCCAAATATACCAAAATATTTTGATTATCGGCTCCCAACAATTTTAAATATGTTTCTTCTTAATAATCTCCCTTCACCATATAGATATTCTAATTTAAAATTCTTATAATCTTCATATAATATACTTTCAAATATACTGTATACTATGTGCTTGTACTATTAACTGCTTAACTTCTTAATAAATTAACTCCATACTGTTACTGTATTACTGTACTAATAATTAACTATCACTGTATTGAACTAACTGTCTTAATTTACTCTCATACTGTCCAACTGTATCTGACTTAATTAATTATAACTGTCTTGAACTAACTTTCTTGATAAATCTAATTTATTGTCCCTAACTTAATGAATTGTAACTGACTTAATGACTTAATCGTAACTGACTGACTGAATTAATCTTACTTAATGCCTGCCTGCTCCAAATCACCTCGTATTTATATCCTTTTATCGTTCCAGACTGTTCTAGCAATAATTTTTTTTTTTTTTTATTTTATTAACCCCACATTTATTACAATCTATCTGTACAATCTAAACCTAAATATTTAGGTAGATAATAGACAATAAGTAATAGGACTGACAATAATTTGGAATGACATGTAGGGAGGCATCCAGTGATGCACCCCTTTTTTTAAAAACTTAGCCTACAACACTGACTATTTCTGACATAGACTTGTACACATTAATTTAGAACCTATTGTTCACTTAACTCTAACGGAACTTTTCGTTTTAGCCTACGAACAGTACGCGGTTTATTCACTAAACTTTTTGCTAACACGTTTGGGTGCACTTTAAGTTTCTCTTTATGTTTTTTCGCGCACTTTTTGATGTCATCTTTGACATATGTAGCAATAAATCATGTTCGAATTGTTTCTATTTCATCCATATCTGAATATTCTCGAACAGTCCACCACATAGATAGACCAAATTTATTATATTGACATGTTTTCTAGAAAATTCCTTGCTTCTTTATGGATAATTTAATAAACATTTAGTCTTTGCAGATCTGAATACACTATTATATATAAACTAAATATCTTAAACTAATATATTAACGCTATTTTACATCCGTAATTATATTTAAATTAAACATCCCAAACTATAATTTTGTGCAATTCTATTTTCTTCATTGACCCTTGTGTTGCTGCAATATGGAAACGACTATTGATTGATATTCTTCAGGGCAACTTAAAACTTTTATCATATTTTCTTCTTTACAAATAAAATTATTTTTCATTATGTAATTATTATTACTTGCTTCCAGTTTTACGCATTCCACCTCGTAGGCATCCATCTGCGTAAAATTTCCATTCCTTAAATATTCACTACAATTATTCTTTACATTCTATCTTTACAACATCTATCTTTACTTTCTTCTTTTTCATTTCTTCATTTCCCATTAATATATCAACACATAAATCCTTGACAACAAATCCTTGCATATTAATTTCTTTATTAATAATATTAATTGTTATGTTGTTTTACTTCCCGCTATGTGGGATTTTACTTTCGATTTAGGATTGAATTAATTGACTAAGGAACTACAGAAACATGTCTTTATTGTCTGACTTTCGGATTTACAATGTTGTTCTCAACGACGGTTAAGAACCAAGCCGACGTACAAACTTCGCGGTGCGCGGTTGCCGCGTCTATATTAAAATATAAATAGAACTGTCTTTAACATGCTCCCCCCATTGGAAACTTGCAGAAGTTTTCAATCTTCACTATCTTCTACTGGTAACGGGCAGATGTTGGCAACTGATCTGCGGATGATACCACTGGAGGTTCGGATGGAGGCGATTCTAACAATTTTGTCGCTACCCGGATGCAACTCTATGATGCGACCAAGCATCCATTTTAGTGGAGGTAAATGATCTTCCTTGATTACGACGAGTATGCCCTCCTTCACAGGTTGATTATGGTACTTCCACTTGGTTCGCCTTTGAAGCTCACTGACAAATTCTTGCGACCATCTTTTCCAAAAATGCTGGTTGATTTGCTGCACCAGCTGATAGCGAGAAAGACGGGATATAGGAATACTTTCGAGTGTTGGGTCAGGTATAGATGTCAAAGGTTGACCAATAAGGAAATGAGCTGGGGTTAATGCTAAGGAATCGTTGGGATCATTGGATAACGGACTTAAGGGTCGCGAATTCAGCACTGCCTCTATCTCAGCTAATAAAGTTGATAACTCTTCGTATGTAAAAATAATATTTTTTGTTACGCGTTTAAGGTGTAATTTTGCTGACTTGATACCTGCTTCCCAAAGCCCCCCCATGTGCGGCGAATAAGCTGGTATGAAGCTCCAGGACACACCGATATCGTTTAAAGACTCACCCAAGGTGTTTTCGTTAGCGTATAAGAATTTTGATAACTCTTTGAGTTCATTATTTGCTCCGGTAAAATTAGTACCATTATCTGAGTGAATCTGCGACGGCTTACCTCGTCTGGCGCAAAACCTTCGAAACGCGGCCAAGAAGGCTTCCGTAGTCAGGTCACTTACGAGTTCCAAGTGAACCGCTTTAGTTGTGAAGCAAATAAATAGGCATAGATATGCCTTCCAAGATTTTACTCCTCGACCCTTTTTTTCCTTGAGTTGGAAGGGACCCGCGTAATCAACACCTGTTGTGTTAAATGGAGGAGCCGGGGAAACTCTAGCTTGAGGCAGGTTTCCCATAATAGGATTTGTTTGATATGGTTTAACTCGGAAACAATCCACACAAGAACGAACAGTTTTTCTGGCCAAGCTTCGTCCAGATAAGGGCCAAAATTTATTTCGAATTGAGGACAATAAAAGTTGTTGTGATGCATGGAATAACCGAGTATGTTCATGTTCGAAAATGAGTTTGGTTAAAACATGTTTATGGTGTAGTAAGATCGGGTGTTTTTTGTCATAAGAAAATGAAGAGGCTTGCAATCTTCCCCCAACTCTCAAAATGCCCTCCTGATCCAGAAAAGGGTTGAGATCGGAGCAACGAGATGTTTTGGGTAATGGTTTGTGATTTAACAAAGCTTGCCTTTCCTCTGTGAAACTTTCGATTTGAGCTAGTTTTGTCAAGGTTAAAAGAGCTTGATTGAGTTCGACTGACGTCAAGACCCCTACCTTTCGACCGGAACGTTTTGCCTTTAGATTAAAAATAAACCTATGTACATATGCCATTGTTCGCCTTAAACGATTGAACTTAGAAAAGTTCTTAAACGGAAAGGTTATGGCAGGATCAGTAACTAGAAATGTTACGGTTTGTTTACGAAGCTCTGGAATTGATGCCAACAGTTCTTGTTTATGACTTGGCCAAGAATCTGAAGACTGAGATAGCCATGGTGGACCAGACCACCAAAGGGACGATTTCAATAAGAATTGTGGGGTACACCCTCGCGATACGATATCCGCAGGGTTCTCTTTTGTTCTGATGTAGAACCAACGATCTGGAGTTGTGGTTTACTGAATCTGTGACACTCTGTGTTGAACAAATGTCTGTAAAAGATTAGGTGGCGTTTTGATCCAGCACAACACTACGGAGGAATCACACCAAAGAAAGATCTCGCTGATATCCAAATTCAAGGAAGCCTCTGTTTTCTTCACAAGCTGTGACAAAAGAAGCGCCCCACACAGCTCCAGCTTGGGAATTGTTAGGGATTTTAAGGGAGAGACCCTAGACTTTGCACAAAGAAGCTTAACGTTAATATTACCAGAGAGATCAATGCTTCGTAAAAATATACACGCGCCATAGGCTTCCAGCGATGCGTCGCAGAAACCATGGATTTCGATTTTGGTAGGACATTCGCATACAATGTGTCTTGGAATTTCACATTGATTTAGATGTTCTAGTTCTTGTCGGAACTTACACCATTTGGTATGTATTTCAGTTGGGAGTGATTCATCCCAACTAACTTTGATCATCCAAAGCTGTTGCTTTAGTATTTTTCCCACTATAATGCAAGGACTGACTAGTCCAAGCGGGTCAAATATTTTAGATATGTCTGATAAAATGGACCTTTTACATACGGATCCATCTGATTGATTTATTTTGATTTTGTAGGTCAAATTATCACCTTTGCAGTCCCAAAAGAGACCTAATGTTTTAGTACCTTCGTAATCGCCGAGCTTTAATAAAGCTTCTGGGTTGGTAGCCTGAACATGGTTCAAAACGTTTTGATTATTAGATGCCCACTTTTGTAGTTGAAAGCAGCCTCTTTGTAGGATAATGTGTAGCTCATCACATAGCTGTTTGGCCTCACTTTCAGTGGAACAACCAGTGAGTACATCGTCCATATAAAAGTCTTCCAGTATAACCTTCGAAGTTTTAGGAAATTGAACTGAGCTTTCTGAAGCCAATTCCTTGAGGCAACGGACGGCTAACCATGGTGCCGAAGCAGTGCCGTACGTAACCGTATTTAACTGGAATGTTTGAATATTGTCTGTCGACTCATCCCTCCAAACAATACGTTGTAAAGGGCGTTGATTTAACTGAACCAGGATCTGGCGATACATTTTAATGATATCTGCACAAAGCACTATTGGGTATTGCCTAAATCTTAACAAGATAGAGATAAGATCTTGTTGGATTGTAGGGCCTATTAGTTGGATATCATTAAATGACAGACCGGACGTCGTTCGACAAGAGGCGTCGAAAACGACTCTAAGTTTTGTCGTTTGATTACTTTCGTTGAACACGCCATGGTGAGGGAGAAAGTATTCTACCTCTGGCACTTTCGAGTTGTTGACCTTAGACATATAACCCAGATTATAATATTCCATCATAAAATCGGTATACATTGATTGTAACTTTGGATTTTTTGATAGACGTCTTTCTACCGAATTCAATCGGCTTATGGCAGTTTGCTTGGATTCTCCAAGAAGAGCTGGAGAGTCCTTTAAAGGGATTTGTACCACAAAACGTCCACTTTCGTCCCTAGACGTGGTTTTGGTGAAAATCTCTTCACACTTTCGTTCATTTTCTGACCATTCTGGAGTATCAGAAAACGGTTCCTCAATTTCCCAAAACTTACGAATAGAGTTATGAATATCCTTGTCACTGTTACTTGTGCTTAAGTGACAATGTACATTTCGAGGTTGACCGGTATGAACTGGCCCTGACACCACCCATCCAAAAACAGTTTTTTGGAGGACAGGTAAGTCCTTACCCAGTTTAATTTGACCGATGCTTATTAGGCTGTAGAAATACTCTGCTCCAATCAACATATTAACCTCCGTAACTTGATTAAAGGTAGGGTCCGCAAGAACCAGATTGGAGGGAATATTCCAGGCTGAAGTGTCTACAGGATGATTTGGTAAACTTTCGTTTATTTTAGGTACGACAAGACAAGTTAGATTTAAATAAAATGAATTTTGAGTAGATTGAATTGCGACCTGGCACTTTCGGTTTATAATTGAGGTAGTTTGATTGATACCTGTTACGGATATGTCTACCATAGATGTGGTTAAACCTAGTTTTTTGACAGTATCACTGGTTATAAAGTTTGACTGAGACCCTGAGTCTAAAAGGACTCTACACATTTGTAGATTTCCAAACCTATCTTCAACATTAACTAGGACTGTTGAGAGAAGAACTTTCGGTTCGCTTGATTTCTGACAATAAGAAAGAGTTTGTAGAGGAATACTTTCGTTTATCACTTGAGAATATTGCTGAGGAACATTCGAAACAGAAGACACATGATTTACGGATGTATTGGCTTTCTCTACATGAAGTAGCGTATTATGACGTTGACCACACTTTCGACAAGAACCTGCAAAGCAACGCCTTACATTGTGATTGTTTCGCAAACAGTTTACGCAAAGACGATGTTTATTTACTGCCTGTGTTCTGTGCTCTATGGATAAGTGAAGAAACTCCGGACAACCCTGTATAAAATGTTGACGCTGTTTACAATAAATACAAGTAACCTGTCTATTATGTTCCTTACCTTGAGTTTCCCCTGTTTGCATGTGATACGATACCCTTGACTTGTTACCTTTTGAGTCCTTTGTCAAGGATAGCGTTTCCAAAAGATCTGCTCTCTTTCTAATAAAGGATGCAAACTCTTCTAGAGTAGGTGGCACCGTTTTGTTGTTGGATGACGTTTGGCTTTCGCATTTGACCTTGCTTTCTTCCCACTCCCTGGCCGTTGTTTTGTCTAATTTATTACATAAAATGTATATCAACAGTGTATCCCAATGTTGTGTTGGCTGATTTAAATTTTGTAACGATCTCAAATGTTGTGATAAGCTGTCTAACATTCGTCTAAGTTCAGCTGCCGATTCTTGTTGTATATTTGAAATATCAAATATAGCCTTGACGTGATTGTGAATCAATAGGTTGTCATTATTATACCTATTTAATAGAGTATCCCATGCCACTGTATAATTGCTAGCTGAAAATTCTATAGACCGAATGACTTGTGCGGCACCGCCCTCTAAGGATGCACGCAGATAATGGTACTTTTGAATGTTGCTAATAGATGCATTTGTATGTATAAGACTATCGAAAATGTCCCTAAACTCCAACCAGCTGTTAGACTCTCCGGAATACTTAGGTAAACTGATCTGTGGCAGGCGAACATTCGCGACCGAAACGTCGTCTGCATGATTAGACGCCTTTCCGTTATTAATTGACCCTGACTGAGAGGCAAGTTGTTGATTTTTTGCATCATAGAACGATCCTATATACCTCTTGCTTATGGCTGCAAGACTATAATGACTATTTGTGAAGTCATCACGTTGTTTGATTAATTGATCATCAATTGGATCCTCTATACTTTCGATCTCCTCTTGCAGTTGCTCGAACTCATGGAACAAAACAACTTGTCTCTCTAGTCTTAACTCTAGCTCTATTATACGCTCCTCATCGACCGCCGCCACTGAACTACCATTTAACAACCGTTTAAAGTCGTCTAAATATGTTTTAAATTGCTCCAACTTAGAAATTTGAGATTCACGTTTTTTTAATAATTTCCCTAAGCCTTTTGACGCCATAATTACACCTTTCGATATCAAAATTACCTCAAATATATTTAAAATATGTTTTAAATTAAAATACAAACGTTTTATATATTTTAAAAATAGATAGCAGATAAATAATAGCTGAATTCATTAGGCATATTAATTACATTCTGAGAATTTATTTGTTTTTGAACGTTAAGAAATTAAGGAGTGCTGAATTCGCTTATATACAATTGAAATAATTCGGTAAAATGGAAAAGTACAGGAATATGAAAAACTCACGTTTAAAATGTACGGTTCTCGCTATCAGCTCTGTGTCTCCACCTTGACTGGTTCACTGTACATTTGTCCAGCACTGAACTTGATTAAACGTCGCTTCTCGTTCAACAATATACGGTTGGGCGACTGCAATTGATTGACGTTCGTAGATTCTGGATTTCAATGGCGCGAATTGTAGCTTCTTGCCGGCATATCACTTTCGATGTTTTTAACACTAATTTGAGTAATTAATGGATTTCACTAAGATTTCCACAGTTTACTGGTTATGTGGCTACGAAGGACCGAATGTTATGTTGTTTTACTTCCCGCTATGTGGGATTTTACTTTCGATTTAGGATTGAATTAATTGACTAAGGAACTACAGAAACATGTCTTTATTGTCTGACTTTCGGATTTACAATGTTGTTCTCAACGACGGTTAAGAACCAAGCCGACGTACAAACTTCGCGGTGCGCGGTTGCCGCGTCTATATTAAAATATAAATAGAACTGTCTTTAACATTAATTTTAAAATTGGCTAGTTTATCAATTTACCCAACTTCTTGTTATTTGCACCAACAATTTTAATTTTTGGAATCTTTATTATATCTGATAGTTTTAATGTATTAAAAATAAAATTTTCGGAGACTTAAGTACTTTCTGAACCAGTATCTATCATAATCTTAATCATTTTATTTTTGGCCATAGTATTTATATAAATTAAATTAATAGATTCAATAATTTTATCTTCATCTAAAGAAATAAATTCAGAAGGTTTTTCATAATGACAATGGCCCAACTTGTAATTCAAAAAGTTTACTGCACAAAATTTGGATTGTTAGAATTGTCAGATTGTGTCTGACCACTTGGATCTAATGTCCTGTGTCTTTCACTACTATGACTTCTACTCATATTTTCTTGTCTTGTACTATTTCGTTCACTATCTTCGCAGCTTCTATTCGTTCGTACATGATTTACCTGTCTGTTGTAATTAGGTCTGCTGTTGTAATTAATTAAAATTTTGCATATTATTATCATATCTATTAATATTATATGATTGTCTATATTGTTGATTTTTATTCTTATTATATTGAAAGTTATTATTGTTTTTCTATTATTATTATTATTCATCCTCATATCATTGTTATGATTATTACTTGTCATATTACCTCTTTGTATTCTTTGAATAAAATTAATAAAACTATCTATTGTTTGAATATTTTATACAGTTACTGTTTGCACAACATCGGCATCAAAATGTCTAGATACATTTAAGACTGTTTCATTCTCTTTAAGTGGTGGTTCTAAATATTTTGCAACCGTTATCAGTTTTAATGCATAATCTACCATATTTGGTCTAAGTTATGATTATACTTTCCAAAATATAGAACTTCCCTAAATCTAGCTTGCTCTAATTCACCCCAATAATAATTTAAAAATTTATTTTCAAATGTTTGAAAATTATCCAAATCATTCTCAATACTGGCAAACGAGGTTGCCGCATTGTCACTTAGTGTCATTCTAATATAATCTTTAATGTCATGAATATTATTCACTAATCTTAATTTATGTTTTAAACTATTTATGTATACTCTAGGATGCAAATTTTTTATATTACCAAAGAATGTAATCCCAGTGTCATTTGTTAAATTTAAGTAAGGTCTCCCTATGTCTCTCATTTGTGAAATATCATCATCTTATCTCTATTCCACATTTCTTATTTGATTACTATTTATTTGGATATTTTGTTGCATATCGTCTAATTTTTCTTCTGGCTTTCTCCTGTCTTCGTTAATTTTAACTTCTAAGTTACATTTCTGCAACTGTATTTTCTGTTCTATAGGTATCTATCTTATTATCGTAAATAATAGTATTTACTTCTGTTCTCTCATTTTCTGTTCTTTTCTTATAATCATGCCGTATATTTTTTCAAGTTTTCAAGTTTTTTATCTATTTGTTTTTCTATTTGTTTTACAATTTTATTATTATCTGCTATTTTCTTTTCTAATTTTTTATAATTCTCTTCCAATTTCTGTTCCATTTTTTTCATGTCTTCTTTGACTTCTTTTGAATTCTCTTCCATTTTTCTGATGTCTTCTTTGACATTTTTCGAATTCTCTTCCAACGTCTTGTTCATCTGCATCATTATTGACATCAGTGCTGCCATATTGACATTTTCTCCTCTTTGTTGATTCATTTCTACTGTATCTTGTGGAACTTCGACTAAACTCTCTTGTGTTTCGATTTCCACATCTTCTTCATTCTTTTTGTTTCTTGTACCTTTCTTTCCTTGATACATTTTGAGACTTTACTTGTTCATATATAATTAAAAATAAAAGCTATAATTTTTTTCTTTCTAACAAAAATTAATTTAATTATATGAGAGCACTTATCTTCCCAAACTAATTCGTTTAAATAGAGAGCCCTGCGGTGGGCGCCAAAATTGGTATGATGTTTTGCTTGTGTATGAGCTATGAGTATTTTTGAATAATATATATAATACGAACAATATAAATTTAAAACAACATATCTAAAATTTAAAATTCTTACAACTACTAAATTATATTAACACAATTTGGTACCTTTCTATCACTGAATGCCTAAAGTTTTCCAAAATTAAAGTTATAATCACCACTCAATATCTTCTTAATCAGCCTCGGTTTTCTGGTATTTGTGAAATTGCTTTTTCCAAATATCCCAAAATATTTTGATTATCGGCTCCCAACAATTTGAAATATGTTTCTTCTTAATAATCTCAACTCACTATATAGATATTATAATTTAAAATTCTTGTAATCTTCATATAATATACTTTCAAATATACTGTATACTATGTGCCTGTACTATTGACTGCTTAACTTCTTAATGAATTAACTCCATACTGTCACTGTATTACTGTACTAATAATTAACTGTCACTGTATTGAACTAACTGTCTTAATTTACTCTCATACTCTCCAACTGTATCTGACTTAATTAATTATAACTGTCTTGAACTAACTTTCTTGATGAATCTAATTTATTGTCACTAACTTAATGAATTGTAACTGACTTAATGACTTAATCGTAACTGACTGACTGACTTAATCTAACTTATTGTCTGCCTGCTCCAAATTACCTCGTAGTTATATCCTTTTATCGTTACAGACTGTTCTAGCAATAAATCATGTTCGAATTGTTTCTATTTAATCCATATCTGAATAACAGTCCACCACATAAATAGGCCAACTTCGTTATATTGACATGTTTTCTAGAAAATTCTTTGCTCCTTTATGGATAATTTAATGGACATTTAGGGTTTTTCAGATCATAATACACTATTAAATATAAACTAAATATCTTAAACTAATATATTATCACTATTTTACATCCGTAATTATATTTAAATTAAACATCCCAAACTAATAAATAACCCCATTTTACATATGTCACTTATTTAGTTCAAAAATAGGCGTCGTCATGTCATAGACAGTGTATATTTGGTTGCCTATGCACATGGCTCACTTAAATATATTTATAATTATAAAAAAACTTTTTACATTTATTCTTATGCTAAATTCTTAAAAGTACCCTCATATAATTATTTTTTAATAATATTCGCTAGTATATAACATAAATTATTTGAAAAAGACAGTAAAGATTCGATTTCACTCACAAATCGTCTATGTATCTGTTGATACGTATTTCGACCTAATAGGTCTCACCAGAACAGTTATTCATAGGCATTCTCAAAGTGAAATATCAATCTTCCCTGTCTTTTAAGAAACAACACTAAAATGGCTTCGATATGGACGCAATAGCGACATCTGATAATAAATCCGTAACTGACTTAATGACTTAATCGTATATATATATATATATATATATATATATATATATATATATATATATATATATATATATATATATTCCACTATACGTTAAGGATCACTCAGATGAGTGGTGGGTTTTTTTATCGGTCAAAAGGTGGAGAAAAAAAAACAAAGTTGATGGCTACTTCATCTATTTATTGAAGACGTTTCGCTTTCTTAATAAGAAAGCATCATCAGTACATCTAAAAAGAACAATATGAAAAAAAAAACACACAAGCATGGAAAAGTTGTTACATGTGTTATCTTAAAAAGATATGTAGCAGTCAATGATATTAAAAATGTAAAGAAGCTTGAGTAAATCGACATAATACGATTATGATGTATAAACAATGTAGATGTAGTTCAATTAATTGTTTATACATCATAATCGTATTATGTCCATTGACTCAAGCTTCTTTACATTTTTAATATCACTGACTCCTACATACCTTTTTAAGGTAACACATGTAACAACTCTTCCATACTTGTGTGGTTTTTTTCAGAATGTTCTTTTTAGATGAACTGATGACGCTTTCTGATTAAGAAAGCAAAACGTCTTCAATAAATAGACGAAGTAGCCATCAACTTTGTTTTTTTTTCTCCACCTTTTGACCGAAAAAAAACCCACCACTCGTCTGAGTGATCCTTAATTTATATATATATATATATATATATATATATATATATATATATATATATATATATATATATATATATATGATCAGAATTTTTTATGGAAATGGTCAAGGACCTTACAACATTTTCCCCTACATTTTGTTGAATATTTTCACAAGGTTGGCGACTTAAGTCTATCTTCTCATTAACTGCGTATCCTGTTTCACTTTCACAAAGCCAAAAAAATTGAATGAATTTCAGAATGACTGAAACAGAATGAAATTATAATGACCTCTAAATTCAGGTAACTGTTCGTCGATGATTACATTCTCTTTTGGCACCATAACTGTGCAGGACTGTTTCACACATAACTCCCATACATATCGGACATTAGTTAATTTGTCAATTTCAAACCTGGTTGAATAAGTTTGTCGGTTGTTAAATCTGATGAAGCGTCTTATATTTTTGAACGATTTACTGCCATTGTAGCTTTATACAGTGGGTTTGACTATTTATCTAAGAACAGCTCTATGACAGGGGTATCTAAGTTCTTCTCGACATCAGCTAGTTGCAGCAGGCCAAAAATGTGTTTAATTTTTACTATACCTTTCCCTTTGTCTCCAAAACTCAATTGGCTTCTCTATTGGTACATATTATTTTTTCAACCATTTTTGTTTGATTATCGTAGATGTTTTAAAAATAATTATCACATTTTTAATTTATATGTCTTAGCTAAATATAGTATTGAATATAAATTTATGAAACGTGACTGCAGAAAACATCATGGTGTTTATTTATAATAAATTTAAAATAACATAAAATTATTATTATAAAAAAAAATACAATTTGTTGTTACAAACAAATAAACAATTTCACAGTTATAGCTTGAAATTGATTTCAAATCAAACTAACTGACCGTACGTTCATGAGATTTGACGTCACGCAGCCGATAACGGTGAAACTAAATGCCAATGATGAGTAACACGTTTCACTATTAGATTTCAGTATTTTTTAGCAATTTTCTTCAAAGTTAGAACACGCTTTTCTCGATTATTACTGGACATAAAAAGGTAAAAAAAACCAACGATTACAGAAAAAAAACTCTTTCAAGTGATGGGCGTAAAAAGTTTGGTTATAATAAAACGTTAAACTGTATAATCCGATATTTCAAAAGAACTTTCAAAAAATTAAAAAAGTAAAACCATCAGTTTAAAGGTAACATAATTTTGAATAACGTGTCCAAATTTCGAGATATTTTGTCGGTAAATAACAGAGAAAACACTGTATCTAGGTTTTGGTGTACTGATAAAACAGCCTTAAAATGTTTTTATATTATTTCTAATTTTCTGAAATTATAATTTTTTAGACCAAGATATTAAAAGAAAATACTCAACAGTGGGACATTTTTGTAAAAACTCCTTTTCCGTTTACTTTTAAAGTTTATGTATATGATGTTCAGAATCCTGATGAAATCCTATTAGGAGCTAAGCCTGTTGTGAAAGAAGTTGGACCATTTGTATATAAGTAAGTAACTTTGTAGATTGTAGTTCTAGAAAAATTCTAAATAAAATTTTCAATATTGTTCTGAAGGTTTTTTTCTTATGGCATCTTAAAGTAATTACTATTTTAATTGGAATAAACCCCGATTGAAGTTTAAAATAAGTTTATTTACGTTTCTATTTCAAATTTGGAAATCGTTTTCGCAATATGAACACTAATAAATTAAATAAATTTTGTCTTTTGTTACTTTCTATTCTTCTAATAATATAATTTGATCTGACTCTGATTTTTATTGACAATTCAGATATATATTATACCTTTTAAACTAGTCTACTTTAAAATTATATTGCTAATATAGTGGAGTTGCTATAATGGCAAAATTTTTCAATGGAAACTTTTTGCGTTTGCTTCTTAGGTCATTTTCTTACAAAAAATATATAAAGTTCGATTTAAAAGAGTCCAAATAAATAACGGAAATAAAGTTTAAAAAAATATATATAAATATTTGATATATCATATTTTATATTATATATATCCAGAATTTACTCAGAATATAAAAATACAGTAATAAATTTCTAAAAAATAACAATACTCATGTCGACTAACGGTATAACCAAAAACAATCAACATAATTCTGGCTTTAAAATACTGTGTGGGTCCTAGCCTCCTCAAGAATTTCTCTCCAGTCGTCCATATCCATCGCCTTTTTCCGCCAAGCACGTATTCCCATGTTTCTCATGTCTTCATCGATCTTATTCTTTATATTCTCTTATTCGGATTTTAGCATAATAGACGTTGAAGGGAATGAGAGTAGTCACTGAGGCTAACAGAGAAACATCCAAACATGACAACATTACCAAAACGGCGCTATATCATATCTTTGTTGCTATTGGACCTATTTTGAAGGGGATTGGATTTTGTCTATTACAGTTCACTATCTTGTCATACAAATCGCGACCTGTCGGCTAGATCAAGCGTTTAATACTAATTTCTTTTTTAAAGAGGATGATGAACATTTCCACATACGTCATCAAAAGGGGAGAGAAATCATAATAAAGATTTGCACAAACAAATTGATAAAAATGTAAAAAGCACATAAAGCATGTTGATTATTAATTCGACATTACTTGATAAAGTTGGCTGTGATAGGTCTCTATATCCCATACCAAAGCTAAGCATGCACACCTTTAAGATACATAACGGTTTAACATAATCTGATAATAATATGTGTATATAAAAAACACCACGAAGTATTGTGCATATTAAATAATAGAAAAAAAAATATTTTGCAAAAAAAAGTTTTAAACTAAGCAAAAAATTTATAGTAGAGCATAATCTTTAATCAAATACATCAAGATGTTAGTAGGGCATAAGAGCAACGTCAATGTCAAGTAAGAGTATTGTAATCATACAGTATATCACTAAAGGTAAATATTGTATAAGAACATAGATATATAACAATAATGAATTTTCTTCATGCCTAGTCTATCACATATTCCTTGAAATAGATCGCTTTCGAAGTTCCTTCCTTGGTCACTATGGATCTCCAAAAGCACTCCAAATTGGTTGATATATTCTTTGATCAACTTATCTGCAATGGTGGCGGCTTTCTGGTGTGGAAGTGTGTAAATCTCGACTCACTTAGTGAAGTAATCTATTACCTCCAACATGTAATTACCTCCATTTTCACTTTCTGGAAATGGCCCAGCAATGTCCAAAGCTATTCTTTCAAACGAACTCCTAAACGTTATATTGTCTCATAGGAGCTCTCCTTTTTCGGTAAGGCCCGTTACTTGTACCCGAAGTCGTTGAAGGGATTTCTTTACACCGAAATGCCCTCCTGATGGACTGTCATGTAACTGACGAAGTACTTCGGCTATTCCGCTCTTTGGGATCACCAACAACTGTCTTCTCTTTTCTGAACCGTCATCATTTTCCAGTACTTATTTGAGCATGCTATCTTCCATGATAAATGAGTCCTACTGGGTCCAATACGTCTTAACTACCAAACGTAGGTTTGATATTTCTTGCCAAGGTGGTCGACGGTTTTCCTCTTTCCATTTTCGAATTTTCTGTACTCTGTACTGTACTGAACTGGATCTCTCTCATGTTCTTCCCTTTTCTTAGTCGGCGTCGAGTCGTCGTTGACCATCGTTGTTTTTAGCACTACTGCTTCTTTGGTTTCCGTTTTGTTGAAGTGGGAACACTCTGCTGGGCATGGCCATCTGGAAAGAGAATCAGCGTTTCTGTGGCTAAATCCGGCCTGGTGCTCAATATTAAAATTGTATTCTTGGAGTCGTTCGATCCATCTGGCTATCTGACCCTCTGGATTCTTAAGCTGCATCAACCATTTAAGGGTGGTATGGTCGGTTGGGATTAAAAACTTCCTTCCATAGAGGTATTGATAGAAGTGCTCTACTGATTTCACTACTGCTTGAAGTTCTCTCCTCGTGACGCAATAATTCTGCTCAGGTTTTGTCAGAACTTTACTAAAATATCTAAGAACTCGTTCCTGTGCTGTGATTAAATGGTTTTTTAAGGCCTCAAAGGCATTTTAGCAGTCTTTATCCCAGCAGTTATCACTTGCTTCCTCTGTAACTTACGTTAATGGCTTAGCGATATCTGCAAACTTCTTAATTAAACCTCCTTTATTAAGTACATAATCCTAAGATAACTTCTTACCTGATGTTTGTCGGTTGGTTCTGGCCATTTCTTAATGGAATCGATTTTTCCTTTATCCACGGCCACTCCTTCTTTACTGACTATATGACCCAGATAATTGACTTTACCTTGAAATAGCTGGAACGTCTTGGGATTTAACATCAGTTGGGCAGCTTTGAGGCGATTAAAAACGTTTTCTAAATTCTTCAGATGATCTTCAAATGTCTACCCCAAGACGATTATGTCATCTAGATAAACCAGGCATGTTTTCTTAGATAATCCTTTTAACACATTTTTCATAAGCCTCTTAAATGCCGCAGGAGCATTACAGAGTCCAAATGGCATGAAGGCTGTTTTCTCTTTATCTACTGGGTCAATTTCTACTTGCCAGTATCCAGACTTCAAATCCAAAGTAGAAAACAATTTACTTCCAGCCAATGTGTCCAATGTGTCGTCGATCCGAGGCAGAGGATAACTATCTTTCTTGGTAACGTTGTTCAGCAAACGGTAATCCACACAGAACCTCGTCGTTCCGTCTTTCTTCTTAACCAGGACCACCGGAGAGACCCATGGACTCGTAGAAGGTTCTATCACCCTGTCTTTCTTCATTTCCTGAACAATCGTTTCAGCTTCCTCTTTTTTCGCCTGAGTTAATCGTAGAGATGTTTGACGAATTGGCTTAAGATTACCAGTATCAATTTTATGCTTAACAACGGTAGTTCTTCCCGTCTTTCCTCCTTTCTGTACGAAAATATCACGATACTAAATCCCTTAATTTCCTTTTCTTTATCTGATTTAGAGACTGTCCAGCAACTGCAACCATTTGGTCGAGCTTGTCGTTGGAATTATCGGATGTTGTCGTCTGACGGATTATGGATGTCACAGCTACACAAGTTCCTACTTTTGTCTCTTTCTTGATGGTCACTGGGTAGTCATTGACATTGATAAGTCTCACATGTATTTCTTTAGCCAAAGTGACCAATTTCTTTCCAATTATGATTCCTCGGCCAACCAGAAAACTTTGAGCTAGAAAAAACATGTTTATAAAGAACATTATCCTGGACCTTAAAAGCAGGATATAATTTAAGATTATCTGTAACTTTTGCTATCATATTTCTGTACCATGCATCTGTTTTTAAATTACATAAATGCAAGAGAGAAACTTCAGATGCTTTAGGAATTCTTGAAAGAGAGTCAGCTACTACATTTAAAGAACCACTACGATAAACAACAGAAAATTTGTGACGAGACAACTGGCAATTCTAGTATAAGGATTCTTCACGCTATATAACCACTGTAATGAGAAGTGATCTGTGATAACAGTAAAATCATCACTACCTTCAATATAGCATCTAATTTTTTCAATCGATAACAAAATTGTTAACAATTCTTTCTCAGTAGTTATATATTTTCGCTGAGCTCTTGTTAAAGTTTTGCTGAAGTAAGCAATAGGATATTCTAATCCATCATCTTTTTGAAATAAAATATTACCAATACCAGAGTCATTTGCATCACAAGCAAGATAAAAATGCTTGGAAAGATCAGGACTTGCAAGAACAGGAGCTGTTGTAAGAACCTGTTTAATATTCTGAAAGGCTTCATCAGCTTAAGGAGTTCACGTAATAGGTTGACTTTTCTTTCTGCCTTTGAGCAAGGCATAAATGGCACTGTAAATATCAGCAAAATTGTTTAGGAACCTACGGTAATAACCAATTAAACCAATCAACCGACGTATCTCGGTTGTATTTGTGAGTACAGGCTATTCCAAAATAGACTGGACCTTACCAGGATCAGTTCTTAACCCTTGATCATCTACTATAAATCCAAGGAATTGCAGTGAAGATCTGCAAAACTGGCATTTCTCAAAATTAACAGTAAGATTTGCATCTTTCAAACGCTTGAATAGAATTTCCAGAGTTTTGATATGAGTATCAAAATCTGGGGTTACAACGATAATATCATCAAGATAATAAAAAACAAAAGGTTCTAATAAAGGACCTATAACTGAATCCATGACTCTACACATAGCTTGAGCACTATAAAGACCAAAAGGTAAAACATTAAAATAAGATAAACCTCTATTTTGCACAGAAAAAGCAATCTTTAAGGAATTTGAGAAAAAGCCTGTTTAAGATCAAAGAAGATATGAACTTAGCGTCTTATAGTTTATTTGTCTTCCGGGTTTGGACCGTGTCATTTGTGAGTGACCCAAAAGTGGGTTCATCTCGACGTTTCGCTACAATTGTATGTAGCTTCTTCAGGAGAACAAAGAAAAAGAAAACAAAAGACAGGAAGATGGGTAGTTAGCAACGGTAACTCAGTTACTCAACGCAACCAGAGGCGAATACTAACTACCAAGATGGGCATTTGGTCACAGTAACTCAACTACTCAACGCAGCCAGAGGTGAAAACCAATTGCCAGGACAGGGATTCACGTCCAACAGCTCAGAACACTAACGCGTCGAGAGGCGGGGAGTGAATCCGACGATTACTCCGCTACCGCTCTATTTATAGTCGCGGTGACCTGTCGTGTCGGTACGTCCCGACACGACAGGTCACCTAAATCTGTCTGTATAAACTAAAAGGTATCACCTTCTACACCTCATAATACAGGGTAAGATCGACGGAAGGAGAGGCCCAGGCCGACGAAGAACATCCTGGCTACAAAATCTCCGAGAATGGTATCAAGAAACCACCTTTAATTTATTTAGAGCTGCCGTGAATAAGGTTATTATTGCCAATATGATCGCCAACGTTCGATAATCGGACAAGGCACTGGAAGAAGAAGAAGAAGATATATATATATATATATATATATATATATATATATATATATATAGTATATATATATATATATATATATATTATATATATATATATATATATATATATATATATGCCAAATTCGATTTTGATTATTTATGAACAAGCGACCACTTTTCTATGAATCACCCTGTTTTTAGACAAGCCAATATAGCTCAATTTCTAATGAACATTCTTTCACAAGCATACAATTATAACAATGACCTCAACATAACAGATTCTTTTCAGTTCAGTGAATTTATTAATAATTATCAACTACCCAGAGGCTTTGTCTTAGTAAGTTTTGACGTATTATCCTTGTTCACAAATCTTCTACTTTCCAGTGTATTAACTTCTCTCCGTAACCATTGGAATCAAATCGAACCCCACAGTCCGATATCTTGGGAAACTTTTTCCGAATTATTAAAATTTATTTTTGACACCAATTATTTAATTTTCAATGACAAATATTATCGTCAAATTTTTGGAACCCCTATAGGATCCCCGATTTCTCCTATTCTAGTCAACTTTGTACTAGACGATCTTATTAATGAGAGTTAGATTTCCAGGTTCCATTTGTAAAACGGTATGTCGACGATCTGATTTTAGCAACGCCGCCGGACAAGACGGTGGACACATCAGTTCTTAACTGCTTTGATCCTTACCTACAATTTACATGTGAATTTGAGGTTGATAATAGTATTCCGTTTTTAGATATGCAAATTATTCGCACACCGGATAACAGAGTGGTCACTACCTCCTGGTACAGAAAGAAATGGCTAGCAACCGTTTCTTAAATTACCATTCGACAGACCCAATCAGATATAAACTTAACCCCCGCTTTTCAAAGAAGAATCTCTCAATCTAATAAAGTCCATTCTCATGGATAACTATAGATAATAAATTTTATTCAAGTTTATGCTCCCACGGCAGATAAAGATAACGACGATATCGAACTATTTTACCATGATTTGGAACAAGTCTTAAAATCAATGAAGAAACATCACACTACAGTAGTAATGGGCGACTTCAATGCCAAAGTTGGCCAGGGAAGAGTGGATATGTGGGGGAATATGGTCTAGGAAATAGAAATGAACGTGGTGATCGTTTGATTCAATTTGGCCAGACGGAAGAATTTGTAACAGCTAATACACTTTTTAAGCTACCAAAAAGAAGATTGTATACATGAAAATCTCCCGGTGATACAACGAATAGAATAATCCGAAATCAAATTGACTTTGTCCACATTAGTCAAAGATTTCGTAATTCTATACTGTCTGCCAAAACTTACCCTGGAGCAGACATCGGTTCAGACCACAACCCCATAGTAGTCACATTAAGAACGAAATTCCAAACTGGTGTAAAAACCCACACAAAGAAAAATAGATATTAAGAGATTAAGGGAACGACAAACAAAGGAACAAACTGTAAAAACTCTTACTGAAAATCTACGTAATGCCCAAGAACTGAAGTAGCTATAACATTGATTAGAAATGGGAAAATATAAATGTAGCAATAATTAAAACAGCAAATGAAAACTTAAAACCAAAGAATAGAAAACATAAAGACTGGATGACGGAAAAAATACTACTTATTAATGAATGAAAGAAAATCATTCAAAACAAAAAATCCAATTAAATATAATGAAACTGATCGATTAATTAAAAATAGAATAAAAGAACCTAAGGAGAGAATGTTACATGAGCAGTGCCAAGAACTAGAAGAAATTAAAAAAAATATATGACTTTTTTAACATGCATAAAAGAATTAGAGAATTAACAGGAATGAGAAAAACACTTCAAACTAGGCAACTAAGAGATGAAAGTGATTCACTTATAATAGATATAAACCAAAAAATGCAGAGATGGATACAATATATAGCACAACTTTTTGAAGACAAAGAGAGAACAGAAGCACCAAAACAATTTAATGATGATATTGGGCCTGACATTATACGGGAAGAAATTGGATATGCAATGAAACAAGCTAAAGGTGGTAAATTTCCCGGGCCTGATGAAGTTTCTATCGAATTACTTAAAATTGTGAATACTGAATCTATTGATCTTCTGGATCTATTCAATACCATATATAGAACAGCTATAATACCTAAAGAATGGCTCCAATCAACATTCATACTGCTTCCCAAAAAAGCCAATGCAAAGAAGTGCAATGAACATCTCACCATAGCCTTAATGAGTCATGTCTTGAAATTGTTTTTAAGAGTAATTCACAATAGAATACATAAGAAATTAGATGAAGGCATAAGTAATACATAAATGGTATTTAGGAAATACCATTTCCATATATTTAAAAAGGACTGGGAACACGAGATGCACTGTTTACAGTAAGTGTTCTTTCGCAGAGATGCTTAGATATTAATCAGGAAGTATATGCCTGTTTCATTGATTTTGAGAAGGCATTTGACAGAGTGCAGCATAATCGACTTAAAGAAATTTTATTGAATAAATAAATAGACAGTAGAGACATTAGAACCATCTATAACCTCTATTGGAACCAAACAGCAAAAGTGAAAGTTGAAAACGAACTGACCGACGATATCCAGATTCGCCGTGGGGTCCGCCAAACTGAACTCCGAACTCCGTGGCGTTACAACCCTTCGTGGGTTTTAGCCGACTCGACAACATGTCTCCACTGTTTTCTGTCTTGCGCAACCTCCATCCAATTCTCCACGCCCATAGTGCTTAGGTCTCCTGCTTTATTATCTCGCCACCGGAGACGAGGGCGTCCGCGTGGTCTCCTTCCAGTTAAGACTTCCTCCCACACCAGTCTTACTGTTCGTTCGTCAGAATGTCTTCTGAGGTGTCCTGCCCATTGGAGTCTTCTGGACTTTATTTCTTTTATGATGTTGGCGTCTGGGTAAAGTTCTTCAAGCTCTTTATTAGTTCTTATCCTATATTGTCCTGATGCTTCATCAAGCACCGGACCAAAGATCTTCCTTAGGATTTTTCTTTCCCAAACACGTAGTCTCTCTTCATTTGCCTTTGTTATCGTCCACGTTTCGCTTCCATACATCACAACGGGTCGTATGATTGTTTTATAGACCTGTATCTTCGTACCTCGTGTTAGTTGTTTTGATTTTATAAGGTTTTGGAGGGCAAAAATACATCTGTTGCCGGCCTGAATCCTGTTGTTTATTTCTTGTGATCCGTTATTGTCTTCAGTTATTGTTGTTCCAAGATACTTGAATTCTCTAACGCGCTCAAAGTTAAAGTCATCGATGGTAATGTTCTGACCGATTTTGTCTCTGCTTTGGTTATTGCGGCTCATATACATATATTTCGTCTTATTTTCGTTGATTTGGAGCCCCATCTTCTCTGCTTCCTTCTCAAACCTTACGAAAGTCTCCTTCATCCTTAATCGCGTGTTTCCTATTAGATCTATATCGTCTGCAAATGCCAGTAGTAAGTTTGGTCCTTCTCGATGAAATACTGTATTCGGTTTTTTGATTCTTGCACTTCTGATTATGTGCTCCAGAGCTAAGTTGAAGAGTTGTGGTAAAAGTGCATCTCCCTGTTTTAGTCCATTGTTTATTTCAAATGTCTCCGAGTATTGTTGTCCAACTCTCACCTTACATCGTAACCGTTCCATACACATCCGTATCAACCGGACTAGTTTTTTTGGAAAGCCAAGTTCCTGCATCGCTGTCCACAGTCTGTCCCTACATACTCTATCAAATGCTTGTTTAAAATCTATGAACATCTGATGAAGCTCACGATCAAACTCCCAGCATTTTTCCATTATCTGCCAAAGGGGTGGGGTCCGCCAAGGGTGTATTTTATCATCCTTGTTATTCAATTTATACAGTGAAGCCATCTCAGAATTAGCGCTTGCCGAGATCAGTGAGGGCCTTATAATAAACGGTGAGCCACTTAATAACATAATATATGCTGACACCGTCCGTCTGGCAGGAACACTAAAAGACACCTTTCTGAACAACTAAATATATATTGCAACGATTATGGACTAAAAATCAATTTGAAGAAAACCAAGTTCATGGCATTTACAGAAGCACAAAACATCAAAGTTAAGCTAGTACTAGATAATACAGAAATTGAACAAATATCTTCGTACAAATACCTTGGAGCATGGATCACAAAAGATACTGATCAGACAAAAGAAATAAGATGCCGCATTGAAATTGCACGGTCAACTTTTAATATAATGAGAAAACTTTTTTGTAATCGCGATATCAATATATCACTCCGGATAAGAATGCTTCGATGTTATATTTTCTCTACCCTTTTGTATGGAGTTGAAGCTTGGACACTTAAAAAATCAAACATTAAAAACCTAGAAGCATTCGAAATGTGGTGTTACCGACATATTTTGAAAATATCGTGGATTGCTCGCAAAACAAACGGACAAGTTCTCGAACAACTAAGAAAACAATGCGAAGTTTTAAATTTCATAAAAATCAGGAAATTGGAATACTTGGGGCTTAAGGAATATAATGCAGGGTAAAATCAAAGGTAGAAGAAGCGTAGGAAGACGTAAAATCTCGTGGCTACGCAATCCCCGTGAATAGTTTGGATATAGTTCAATTGAACTATTCATTCGCGTAACCAACAAAATTATAATTGCCAGAATGATTTCCAATCTCCGATAGCAGTGGAACTTGAAGAAGAAAAAGAATAAAGTATGGTCTTGAATGTGGTCAATAAACTAAAAATAGAACAACTTGTATTAGAGACACATCAAAAGAGGTTTAACTTCCTTGCCATTTTACAAAATTACAATGAAACAAATAGCGAATGGCAAGGATTAAATAAAATATATTTATTACTACTTAGTTAAATTCTGTTCAGATCCCTAGATGCATATAATCGAGAAAACCTGCTTTCGAAAGAAGTAAGGTTATGAATATTGGAAATGCTGTCAGAATTATAATAAAGATTACAGTGAAAGTACTTACTCTAAGAGAATGTTATAGACCATAAAATGAATCTAATAGTAATGTTTGCCTTTTTTTATAAATTTCAAGAACAGGAAAAATATTATATTCCCACTACGTTAGAAAAGTTGACTAACAGAAATACTTTTTAAATTAAAAATAGTAAAAAGAAAACTGGAGATAAAGGAATTAATAAATTAATAAAGAAATTAAATTAAAATAATTATTTAAATATAAATTAATAAAGATGTGACGTTTATAACTTTACAAGTACTTCCACAGAGTTTTAAATAGGACAACAGAGACTGATAATCGATAACGATGAAATAAAGGATATAGCAAGTTAAACACCAAGTCAAAAAATAAAGGAACAACTAGCTACCATAAGCAAAATTCGGGGTACAATTGATAATTTAAAGATATACAAATCAATCATATATAACAGCAAAGATGTTTAAACATCTGGCAGAGGGTATCGCATGATAAGATCGCTTAGAAATTATTTTAAAACATATGAGAGCAAGAAATACTACCTGCTAAATATGCAGATACAGTATATTATGGTCTATTCCCAAAAAATAAATCAGATATAAAAAATATATACCTACAACAAACTAATCGACATTTGTCGAGCTTAGTTCACATTGAAATAATATTTATATATCTTCTAAATCTAATTCTAAATCTAAATACACAACAAAAATTTAACCTTGACATTTTTAGATTTTGTTTGATTTCTTGACGCTGTTTTACATATTCTATCACATGTTCATATTTTCGGTAAGTTGACCAGTTAAAATGGCAAACAGCAATATTTTGCGACGTTAATGATTGAACATTTGTTAGAATTGTTAAATAATAAATAATATTATGGTTAACATGTTACCTAAAATATACGAAAAACCGAAAGTAAAATTTTTACTAAAAATAAATATCACAGTTTTAATCAATGATATAAATTAAAATAAAGAACTGTTTTTAAAAATTACTAGTGATCGAAGGCATTTCTACCTTGTATAGTCGAAGGCCTGCTCAAAGGTGGTAGATCTTCTAAATGCCATACCAGGCCGCTAAGGATAACCTAGCGTGTGTTGAATTTAGGGTGGAAGTGCCGATCAGCACGCAAATATTTGTGGCCAAGACTCCAAGAGGAGTCTTGGCCACAAATACACCCATAGCCTACCAACTAAAGTCCAGACTATTCCTCCAGTAGGTCCTATCCAGACCGATTATCATATGAATAACCTGTCTTATTCTGTCTGGAATAATCTATCTGGTAAACTACGTTGGAACAATCTTTGATGCTACTTTTATCTTTAACCTTAGAAAATATAGATCTTGCAGTTAATGAAGTTTTAAAGGCTATTTTTAAATTGGTGAAATCTTTAAAAAGTCTTGAAAGTCTGGGTGTTATGCCTTTTATGTATTTTAGTGAAGTATATGAGCAATTGGTATTTTGTTCTCTGCTTGTGACAATAATTTGCACCTTATCATTTTGGCGTGCTGTGTTCGGGGTCAAACTGAATAAAATCTTAGTAACTAGGTGTTTTGGGTATGAATTGTCGATGAAAAGGTTAGATAGGATTCTTAGGTTCTTCTGATGGAAAGAAGGATCACTGATAGCTATAATTCTAGCTTTCATTTGTTTAAGCAAATTGATTTTGATTAAATGTCTATGATATGACCAATAGTTGAGGAAACGTCCAGAACTATGAGGTTTTCTATGCCAGTCAATAATAAGGGAGTTGTTATGGGTTCTAATGAACCGGGTATCGAGAAAGGGGACTGAGCATAGATCATCCTCATGTTCGATTGTGAACTGTAATAGAGGGTCATAACAATTGAATACATTTAAGATTTCTGTGGATCCATTGCTAGGGATAGCTAGGATTAAGTCATCCACATACTTTTTAACAAAAGGAATATGAAAGGTCAATTCTGGGATAACCATATCCAGTAAATGATCCACCACATAACAGGCCAAAATGGGAGAGATAGTACCTCCCATAGGAGTTCCTTGTGTTTGTCTAAACACAGTATTATTGAATGTGAAATAGGTGTTATTAAAAAGAAAAGAGATGAGTTTTTTGAAATACTCCGATATTACAGTGAGAACTAATAAAATTCCAATTGATTTCAATAGCTATTAAAGCTGCATCTAGATGTACATTGGTGAATAATGAAACAATATCCAGACTAACAATCACATAGCCATCAGGTAACTGATAGTTGTTGAAGTTGTTGAAAACATCAAAAGAATTTTTTATGTAATATTCATTCGACACATATGCATTGGATAAGATCTCAGTTAAAAAGGATGCTAATAAATTAGTGGGGGCACCAATACATTCAACAATGGGACGAACTGCAAGCTGTGGTTTATGGATCTTGGGCAACGCTTAAAATTTAGGTATAACACCCTTGTAGCTAGTTAGTTTTTTCCTTGTAGCTTCATCTATTTGCCTTGAGGCACACAATTCTTTAATGAGGTTTTTTACATTTTGTTTGAACATTGTTAGTTGGATCTCTGTTCAATCTCTTATACACATTATCAGAATTGAGTAATTCAAGACATAGATCTAAATATCTCTGCTTTTCCAGAACTACAGTTACATTACATTTGTCTGAAGGCATGACAATGATATTAGTGTTTTCACTGAGATACTTACGAGTTTTTTGTAGCATAGCTCTGAAAAAGTTAAAGTTATTTTTGTTATTGTTTTTATGTAAATAATCAGTAATAATGTAAGTAGATCTAGCTATAAGTACGTCCCTCTGATGCACATCAGTGACATAATGCATAATTGTTTCAACGTCAGCCAACATATCCTTGATAGGGATATCTTTCCCTAAGATAGGTTTTATGCTGAACTTAGGACCCAAAGACAAAAATCTAGAGATATCATCTGGTAAAGTTACATTGGAAAGGTTCTTAATCCAACCCGGCTTTGTCTTTAGTTTTAAGTTCAGCTCAAGATTGAATAGCCTATTATATTTGTTAGTGTTACTTAATTTGGTTTTCTGAAAAGTTCTGTTATATACCACTTGTTGTTTAATAGAAAAGCTATTAAAGTCATTCATAGTTGAGAGTCTAACTTGTCGAAATTCAAAAGAAACATCATTGAATTAACTTCTGAATTCATTTTTAATTACTTTTCTAGTAAACAACAAGTGGTATATAACAGAACTTTTCACAAAACCAAATTAAGGAACACTAACAAATATAATAAGCTATTTAATCTTGAGCTGAACTTAAAACTAAAGACAAAGCCGGGTTGGATTAAGAACCTTTCGAATGTAACTTTACTACCAATGTAACTATTTACTCCTACCTATTATATTTGGATACACATTCACAATTCAATGATGTTTCAACAACTGATTCGTTGTAAAGTTTCCAGGTTTCGTTATTTCTTATAGTTTTCATTTTACAATTTTGTTAAATTTTGATGTGTAATAGTAGTAGTACTACATAAGACAAATAAATAAGAAGAAGTACTGTCATTTGCCATATCCAGGAATAACAGTTACTCTTAACCTAACATTCTACAGTTGGCCGGCACACGTGGCCATTTTAACTTTGTAATTGTCTTGTTCTTATGTGTTAAAGTAGAATAATTTGTCAAGTTTGGTCTTTTACACCATACAATTTTTATATATTTTAATTATTGACTTAATCAATGAGTGGTGCCTGAAATTGTCACCTGTAGGTAGAACATCCACGAAAGACAAACCTCAATAACGTAAGTGTTGTTTCTCTTTGTACAACCTTTTCACTTAATAAATTTCGAGGATGCTTTACAAACGGCAGCACTTTATTTTCAGTTTTTCCTGATGATGAAAATAAACATTTTCGAAAGCTTTAAACTAAGTTAAAAGAATACACTTATTTCACCGCGGAAAATCCCATATATATATATATATATATATATATATATATATATATATATATATATATATATATATTTATATTAATATTATTATTTATGTGATATGTTTTGTATTATTTATTAAATGTTCATCATTATTTTAGGCTTTTAATCACTGTATAACAGACAACTGTCAATTTTGAAATCCGTTAGTATCATGTCTAATTGGCAAATCTTTTACTTGTTTGGTTCATACGCTGGTGTACGTGAGTTCGAATCCCAATATGAATTTACTTTTTTATTTTTGAAATATTTAAGAACCTCACATTAATGTTATTAAATATATGTAATATACGCTAAAATGCTACATTTTAAAGTAAAATGGAAATTTTGCAACATAATCCGAGTTGTTGGTTTTTTATTTTTATCTTCGTAAAGTAAGTTATGTATATTGGCCGTTTCAAATACTTATGAATATTGCATTAAAATTGGTATTGTATTATTATATTCAATTATGTTGCAGTGTATTATATTGTAATTTTTATAAACAAAATAAACAATGAATTTTCCTGCAGAGTCTGTGTAAATTTTTTTGCATTCAACTCATTTTATACATATATGAAAATCAAAAAATTTATATTTTCAATAAAATATTGATACAATCCTTTATTTACTATACTCCTATTACAGGTCAAATGTTTATATACAGCAAACGATGCAACATATACCTATATATCTAATTATTTTTCTCTTTCTGCTCTCTCTTAAGTATAGCATTAAATACGTAATGATTGTGCAGATTGACTCTCATATAAATTTGTAACGGCGAACGCGTGTATAGAAGTATAACTTCTACCGGCAGTCCCACAGGACTGCCGGTTTTTTTATATTGATACATTTTTGCCCTTTATATACCACCACATCTTTTTCTCCCATATATACTGACACATTTTATATTTCTCCATACCTCTATTTTTCATTTTCGTTTAAAAATATTTCAAAAAATGCCCGAGACGCGTTCCCAAACTCAATAAGCAAACTTCAATTGTCATATTTTAAAGAAGAAAAATCTAATTCTAAATCAACTATTCCTAAACCCTAAATACTGAATGCCGCTCTTCATGTTTTGTACAGCTAAACAGACATTTCATATAATGAGTTCCAAAAATTTATATCACCGATGCGAACACTTTTAAACTTTTATCATAATAGATTTCCCGAAAACCCTACTATTCAAGGTATAGCCGATCAAAAATTGTTAATAACAAAATTTGTCCTGATTCCCTTCACTAACGATAATCCTCATAAAGTCTTTATTTTTAATTAGGACAATGATTTCGATGGCATAATAGGCCTAGGCTTTCTAGATCCTTATGAATGCGTAATAGATATCAAATCCCGACAGTTGCATACAAATTTTAAAACTATCACCCTTCACAAAGTTGGACACGTAACAAACACACCTCCTTAAGACAAATCACCGACACACCCTACAAAAACAAGATAAAACGAACCTAAAATAAAAATTAAATCAGATTCTAAACAGGAATCAAATTTAAAATACCAAAAACCTATGAATAAAAAATACACGTACATCGTAAATCGTAAAAACCGAGATCAAGAAAAAAATCTTGAAAGACCGGAGAAACAACGAATAAAATGAAAAAACAGAATTACTATTGACAGCCGGACCGAAAAAATATGCAGACTAAAATGCAACTTATCAAATACAGATGCTACATTATCAGCTCAACAAATAGAAAAAGTTAGATTACCTCATGCATTAGTCCATGTAGACGAAAATGGAGAATTCTTAACTTCTGTCCTAAATACTTGCTTTGCCGAAGACAATCGAATTTTCAGACATTTCAATCGCACCTTTCAAAAATTCGGAGATAATCCTATCCTACAACAAAAATGATTTTGAAGAACCGTAGTAGATATAACATGAATAATTAAAGAACAACTAAGGATTGCTTAGTTGTTCTTAGTAGAATCTAAATTATCATGTAAATTTCGAAGAACAAGAACTAATTCTAGATATATGTACTTACTTACTTACTTACTTACTCCGTGGCGTTACAACCCTTCGTGGGTTTTAGCCGACTCGACAACATGCCTCCACTGTTTTCTGTCTTGAGCAACCTCCATCCAATTCTCCACACCCATAGTGCTTAGGTCTCCTGCTATATTATCTCGCCACAGGAGACGAGGGCGTCCGCGTGGTCTCCTTCCAGTTATGACTTCCTCCCACACCAGTCTTACTGTTCGTTCGTCAGAATGTCTTCTGAGGTATCCTGCCCATTGGAATCTTCTGGACTTTATTTCTTTTATGATGTTGGCGTCTGGGTAAAGTTCTTCAAGCTCTTATCCTATATTGTCCTGATGCTTCATCCAGCACAGGACCAAAGATCTTCTTTAGGATTTTTCTTTCCCAAACACATAGTCTCTCTTCGTTTGCCTTTGTTATCGTCCAGTTTTCGCTTCCATACATCACAACTGGTCGTATGATTATTTTATAGACCTGTATCTTCGTACGTCGTGTTAGTTCTTTTGATTTTATAAGGTTTTGGAGGGCAAAAAGACACCTGTTGCCAGCCTGAATCCTGTTGTTTATTTTTTGTGATCCGTTATTGTTTTCAGTTATTGTTGTTCCAAGATACTTGAATTCTTTAACGCACTCAAAGTTAAAGTCATCAATGGTGATGTTCTGACCGATTTTGTCTCTGCTTTGGTTATTGCGGCTCATATACATATATTTCGTCTTGTTTTCGTTGATTTGGAGCCCCATCTTCTCTGCTTCCTTCTTAAACCTCACGAAAGTCTCCTTCATCCTTAATCGTGTGTTTCCTATTAGATCTATATCGTCTACAAATGCCAGTAGTAAGTTTGGTCCTTCTCGATGAAATACTGTATTCGGTTTTTCGATTCTTGCACTTCTGATTATGTGCTCCAGCTAAGTTAAAGAGTTGTGGTGAAAGTGCATCTCCCTGTTTTAGCCCATTGTTTATTTCAAATGTCTCCGAGTATTGTTGTCCAACTCTCACCTTACATCGTAACCGTTCCATACACATCTGTATCAACCTGACTAGTTTTTTGGAAAAGCCAAGTTCCTGCATCGCTGTCCACAGTCTGATCTACATACTCGATCAAATGCTTGTTTAAAATCTATGAACATCTGATGAAGCTCACGATCAAACTCCCAGCATTTTTCCATTATCTGTTTTATTGTGAATATCTGGTCAATAGTAGAGTGGCCCGGTCTAAATCCGCATTGATAATCTTCAACGATTTCTTCTGTGTATGTTTTGATTCTTTCTAGCAGGATGTTTGCAAGGATTTTGTAGGTGGTGTTTAGGAGTGTTATTCCCCTGTAGTTAATACATTGAAGCAAATCACTAATGCTGAAGAACAACAAGGTTTTACAAAAGGGCGGTCTATAACAGACGCAGTATTTATAATAAAACAAATAAAAGAAAAAGCTATAGAGTTTGGCATGCCAGCGTATATTTGCTTCATTGATTTGACGAAGGCATTTGACAGAGTTCGCCTGGGAGACATTCTAAATATATTAATAGAAAATGAAACACCGACCAGTATAACAAAGATACTCTATAACCTAAATAACAACAACGTAACCAAAGTTAGAGCAGGAGACGAATTCACTGAAAATATTCCAACACCGGGAGGAATTAGACAAGGCGACAGTTTAAGCCCCTTCTTGTTTAATCTTCTCATGGGCAAAATTATCAACAAAGTAACATCTCTTAATCTCGGATATAGAATGGGTAACAAAAGAATTGGTATGGTGTGTTACGCAGACGATGCAGCAATTATTGCCGAATCAGAAGATGATCTCCAAAGGCAGCTCTTTCAGTTCTTTCAAACAAGCCGACTACTAAATATGAACATCTCTACCAACAAAACTAAATGTATGACAATAGCAAAAGATCCGCTCAGATGTAAGTTAGTGGTTGAGGACAACCCCATAGAACAGGTGATGCAATTCAGATATCTGGGCATAGATATATCAAGCACCCACGACCCAGTAAAGGACCTGAGGAGTCAAATCAACAAAGCATCTGCACTGTCAGGATGTCTGCGGGAGATAGTCTGGTCAAATCCGTATATGCGCACAGATAGTAAAATTAGAATCTATAAGACTTGCATACGACCGATCATGACATATGGCAT
Source organism: Diabrotica balteata (assembly GCA_918026665.1). Taxonomy (NCBI): domain Eukaryota; kingdom Metazoa; phylum Arthropoda; class Insecta; order Coleoptera; family Chrysomelidae; genus Diabrotica; species Diabrotica balteata. The sequence continues at coordinate 69,268,796 of OU898284.1, read as the reverse complement.
AGAAGTGCGCGAAGATACCAACAAAACGAAACAGATGCTAAGGGTTGCCGAAATGAAAACCCTAAGAACAATAATGGGGAAAACAAGAAGAGACAGAGTGAGAAATACAAACATTAGAGAGCAGTGCAAAATTCAAGATATTGTAAGATGGGGAAGGCAGCGCAAGAGGATGTGGTACAACCATGTAAGACGAATGGATGAGAATAGACTCCCAAAAATTGCCCTAAAAAACAATCCGCCCGGTTCAAGACCCCCCGGAAGACCACCTAAAAGATGGAGGGATAGTTGGCAATCTACCTCCCAAGAAATTAACCAAAGGCAGCTTCAGAATTAAACAGATCGAAAGATCTACAAAAAGTAGAAGAAGAAGAAGAAGTTAATACATTGCTTTTTGTTTCCTTTTTTGTGTATTGATACAATAACCCATTCTTTCCATTCATCTGCCATTGTTTCTTCTTGCCAAATGTCTTGAATTAGCTTGTATATCGAACTGTACAACGCTTCTTCTCCATGTTTTAAGCACTCTGCGGGTATACCATCGCTACCTGGTGTCTTATTATTTTTAAGTTTTTTAATTGCCTGTATTACTTTTTCGTATGTCGGGTATTGGTCTTCTATTTCAGCTGTATGTACCTCTATGTTTGATGTATTTCTGCTAGATTGGTCATTCAATAGTTGATAGAACTATTCCTTCCAGGTTTTTAGGATTTCCTTGTCATCAGTGATAAGCTATCCACTGTCGTTTTGAAGAAAGTTTCCTGTTATTGCTTGGTACCCGATCTTGATATCTGAAACTCCTTTGAAGAACTGTCTCGCTTGTTTGTTCTTTCTTTTTTCTTCTATATCTCTGATTATTTGTTCCTGATACTCTCTCTTCTTTCTTTTCATTAGTTTTCTTGTCTTTGTTCTTCTTTGTCTATACATTTCCTTGTTGTTGTGTGAGGAGTTTTGTAGCATGTTCCTTCTAGCCATATTTCTTGCTGTTATGGAGTTCAGGCAATCATCGTCGCACCATTTTTTTGTTGTTTCTTTTTGTGTCCTAGTATTTCATCTGATACGCTTGTCAGAGCTAATTTGATATTTTTCCCAGCTGAGTCTATGTTGTTATAGTCTTTTGTCTATGTTAGAGCGAATTTTATAGCCTTTTGAAATTTCTGTTCTGTCTCATTATTACGTAGAACTTCGGTATTCCATAATTATGTTGGTGTATTCTTACGTGTTTTTTTTACGCTATTCTTGTCCTTATTTTCGCTTTTACAAAAAAATGATCCGTGTCTCCATCAGCTCGTCTTAGGCTTCTTACGTCTAGACAGTTACTACTCCTCCTGGCATCTACTAGAACGTGATTGATCTGATTTCTTGTGACGCCGTCGTTGGAGACCCATGTTTGTTTGTGTATTTTCTTGTGTTCGAACATTGTCGACTTTATTAATAGGTTGTGGGATGCTGAAAAGTCTATTAACCTTGTTCCATTATCGTTGCTGACATCGTGAAGACTATGGTTACTTATTGTTGGTTTGTACGCTGCTTCCTTCCCAATCTTTGCATTGAAATCTTCTAAGATTATATACATGTCCTGTTTGGGTAAATTATTAGATATATGTACTGAATATGCAGATATATTTTATGTCAAAGGCGACAAATTGATTTTCACAAACGAAATCAAGCACAAAATCGAAACAAACAACGCTAAACCTATATTCACTAAATCCTATAGATATCCTCAAATACACAAGGAAGAGGTACAGATGCAAATTAATAAAATGTTAGAAGAAGGAGTAATCCAGAAAAGCGTCTCGCCCTGGTCGAGTCAAGTCTGGGCCATACCGAAGAAATTAGATGCGCCAGGAAAACAAAAATGGCGAGTTATTGTTGATTATCGAAAGCTTAACGAACCCACAGTACAAGACCGTTATCTTACTTACTTACTTACTCCGTGGCGTTACAACCCTTCGTGGGTTTTAGCCGACTCGACAACATGCCTCCACTGTTTTCTATCTTGAGCAACCTCCATCCAATTTTCCACGCCCATAGTGCTTAGGTCTCCTGCTATATTATCTCGCCACCGAAGACGAGGGCGTCCGCGTGGTCTCCTTCCAGTTGGGACTTCCTCCCACACCAGTCTTACTGTTCGTTCATCAGAATGTCTTCTGAGGTGTCCTGCCCATTGGAGTCTTCTGGACTTTATTTCTTTTATGATGTTGGTGTCTGGGTAAAGTTCTTCAAGCTCTTTATTAGTTCTTATCCTATATTGTCCTGATGCTTCATCAAGCACCGGACCAAAGATCTTCCTTAGGATTTTTCTTTCCCAAACACGTAGTCTCTCTTCATTTGCCTTTGTCATCGTCCACGTTTCGCTTCCATACATCACAACGGGTCGTATGATTGTTTTATAGACCTGTATCTTCGTACCTCGTGTTAGTTGTTTTGATTTTATAAGGTTTTGGAGGGCAAAAATACATCTGTTGCCGGCCTGAATCCTGTTGTTTATTTCTTGTGATCCGTTATTGTCTTCAGTTATTGTTGTTCCAAGATACTTGAATTCTCTAACGCGCTCAAAGTTAAAGTCATCGATGGTAATGTTCTGACCGATTCTGTCTCTGCTTTGGTTATTGCGGCTCATATACATATATTTCGTCTTATTTTCGTTGATTTGGAGCCCCATCTTCCCTGCTTCCTTCTCAAACCTTACGAAAGTCTCCTTCATCTTTAATCGCGTGTTTCCTATTAGATCTATATCGTCTGCAAATGCCAGTAGTAAGTTTGGTCCTTCTCGATGAAATACTGTATTCGGTTTTTCGATTCTTGCACTTCTGATTATGTGCTCCAGAGCTAAGTTGAAGAGTTGTGGTGAAAGTGCATCTCCCTGTTTTAGTCCATTGTTTATTTCAAATACAAGACCGTTATCCTCTACCAGAAATATCAGAACTATTGGACCAACTAGGAATATGCCAATACTTCACAACACTAGATTTAGCGTCTGGATTTTACCAGATTGAAACCGAGCCACAAGACATCCAGAAAACGGCCTTTTCCGTCGAAAATGGCCATTACGAATTTATCCGCATGCCATTCGGACTAATGAATACTCCACCTACTTTCCAAAGAGTAATTTTTTTGTGTGTATTTTTGGCTTAGATAATTGTCATTCAGCTAGTCTCAATCAAGATAAGTTTATTAATGTAGTGTGTGCGTGTGCGCGCGCGCGCGTGTGTGTGTATGTGTAGAGTATTTATGTTATTCCAAAGAGTAATGGACAACATCCTTTTAGGAAAACAAATCAAAAGATGCTTAGTGTCTATGGATGACATAATTATGTACTCACTCACTATTAATGGTCACATGTCACGACTAACAGAAGTTTTTAAAATGTTACGAAAAGCAAATTTAAAAAGACAGCCAGAGAAATGCGATTTTTTAACAAAAGAAGTAGCACATTTGGGCCACCTTGTAACAGAAAATGGCGTAAAAACAAATCCAGCTAAAATATCTTGCATTAAAAACTTCCTGGAACCAAAGAACACCAAAGAAATAAAATCATTCTTAAGTTCACCCGGTTACTACAGAAGATTTATTCCAAATGTTGCCAAAATTTCTAAACCACTTACGAAACTACTTCAGAAAGACGTACTTTTTATTTTTAATTCTGAATGACAAGAAGCCTTTAACGAACTCAAAAATATGTTAATATCAGATCCGATACTTATATATCCAAATTTTGAGGAACCATTTTTACTAACAACTGATGTTAGTGCATAGTTTATGCCTCCAGAACATTATGCGGTACCGAAACAAAATATGCGACTATAAAGAGGGAATTATTAGCTATCGTATGGGCAGTCAAACATTTTAGACCATATCTTTTTGGCCGAAAATTCACCGTTATTACCGATTATCGACCCCTTATATGGCTTTTCTTGATAAAAGATCCCGGAAGCCGATTAGCGCGTTGGCGCCTAAAACTTGAAGAATACAATTATAAAATAGAACATCGTGCAGAAAAAATTAACAGAAATGCATCATTACATGCATCGAATGAAGATGACACGGACACTCAAGAAAACGAAGACGACGATGAAGAAAATGTAGAACAAATGTCCGAAAAAGTTTATCGAGCTCTATAGAACCAAGTCAATAATCGGTTATTCTAAAATTGAAACATCGAATACGGACTTAGATAAATCCAACAAAAACATTGTTACATTTTTTTGGCAAAATAAACTTGAAGAACTCCACTAGAAAATAATGAACGACATATTCGAAGAAAACATGGAATATAGTAACCGAAAAATTAATATTGTACACAGCAAAACTATAAAACATCGAAAATATTTTATTATACCATCACCGTTTGATCCCGAACGAGTTATACCACATTTGTTTCTTGTACTTTTTGCAAATAGAGATCAATTCGATGAATCAAAAATATATTGCGTCGAAAATAATCTCGAACCACCTATCCTAGAGATATTTTCTTAGATTTTTGCTGAAAAAGAATTAAACGTCTTTTGCGTTTTGTTTTTATCTTAATATATTCGTTACCACCTCCCCTTTCCATCGATACCTCACACGTTGTTGTACGTTAACTCGTTTGGACGTTGCAATCTTAGTCCAATAGTATTGCTCCAATAACAATGGAGATACGATATAGCGCCGTTTTGGCACAGTCTTTTCGTTTGATTTTTATCTCAACGTGTTCCCTGTCCCCTCCGCTTTCCAACAATACCATACACATCACGATCCGACGAGCCGTCGCGCCTCCACCACAAAAAGAGACAAAAATGAACAGAATCGACCTTAGAATTTCTTATGCAGATTTACATGGAAAAATGACCTGTTTTGTGCTCGTTCTCTTGTTGCCCTTTTACTCTTTCAACTATTCATAAATACATAGCGCGAGATGATGATTCAATTTCATATGTCTTACCCATGGACACCGAAAAATGCAAACAAATCGGTCAAAACCAAAGAATGTGAACAGACAATCTCCTTGTTCCAGGATCAACCTCCAACTTCAATACCACGCAAAAATTCCATTAGACAGAAACTTCAAAGCTTAACCTCCTTCAGGAGAAACCTTATTGTCCAACAAGAAAGCGAAGAAGAAGCAGAAACACCAATTATTCTGTAAAAGTCAAAGCAAAGGCATTGACTTTTTACTAATAAGGGGAGCTGTACATAAGAAAATGTTAACCTTCTTCTTCTTTGTGTGCCGTGCTTGTATTCAAGCGTTGGCTATCGTCATATTGACAAGCTGATGAAATGATTCTCTAATGTTACGCAGCCAGGACAGTTGTTTTCTTCCGACCCAACGTTTTCCTTCGATTTTGCCGTGAATGATTAACCGAAGTAAGCGATATTTAGGTCCTCTCATTATATGACCGAAGTATTGGACCTTTCTCATTTTGATGATGTTGATCAATTCTCGCTCTTTGTGCACGATCTCTAGCACACGTTCGTTAGATATGTGTGCTGTCCACGGGATTCTGAGCATGCGACAGTAACACCACAATTTAAACGCTTCTAATTTGTTAAGATTTTTTATTTTTGTTGTCCAGGTTTCACATACATAGAACCAAGTGGACCAGACGTAGCACTTCAATACTTTTAGACGTGTGGTCAACGCCAGACTTCTACTGCATAATACAGAACGCCAGTTAATAAAGTTTTTCCGTGCGAGTTCTATTCTGGTCGAAATTTCGTCGTCACTTTCAACCCTGCAGTCAATCCAGCTACCCAGATATCTAAAGTGTTCCACCCTTTCCAGGATTTTGTTATCTAATCTTAGTACTGAGTCTTCGATATTAATTTTTCCGACCACCATCCATTTTGTTTTTTTTTTATGTTGATTGTTAAGCCCTTTTCAGTGCATTCGTTGTTTACAGCATTCAACAGGGTTTGAAGATCTAGACTCTCTGCCATTATTGCGGTGTCATCGGCGTATCTGATGTTATTAATAATTTCACCACCGATCTTAACACCTTGGCAGCGATTATTTAACGCTATTTCAAAAACTGGTTCAGTGTAGGCGTTAAACAACATCGGTGACATAACACATCCCTGTCTGACACCACGCTTAATAGAAACTTTAGCTGAAACCTCTTGGTCCACCTTAACACAAGCAGTCTGATTGTAGTAAAGATTTTTGAGCAATCTAATGTTAAACGTGTCCAGACCAACTGAGTCTAAGCATGGAAATAATAATGTATGTGGTACTCTATCAAAGGCTTTTTCGAAATCTATAAAACATACGTAAATATTTTTCCTAAACTCAATGCTCTTTTGTAAGAGTATTCGCATGCAAAAAAGAGCTTCTCGAGTACCCATCATCATCATCATCTTTGGCTCGACAATCCTCTGAGGATCTTGGCCTGCTCTAAGATTCGTCGCCATTCTGTTCGGTTTTTGGCAACATGTTACCATCTTCTGATTTTTAATATTCGTAAGTCGGTTTCTTCTACTCCATCTAACCACCTAATTCGCGGTCGGCCTTTGTTTCTTTTTCCTACAGGTGTTCCTGTGGTTAGCTTTTTAGCAATGGTATTTTCTGGCATTCGTATTATGTGTCCAGCCCATCTAAGTCGCGGTTAATGAACGTTATGACATCTGGCTCATCAAAGAGCTATTATATAAGCAAATATTCCCAAAAGTCTTTTTCGAGTTCCCATACCATTTCGGAAACCAAACTGCTCATCACCAGTTATCCTCTCCCAAAGTTTATATATGCGACAATGCAATATTTTTATAAAGATTTTGAGCGTGTGACTCATTAAACTGATATGTCGATAGTCGCTACACTGTCTGGCATTCTTTTTCTTGGGAATATTTATAAATATCGATTCTAACCAGTTGTCTGGTAATTTGCCGCTGCTGTATATTTTATTAAAGAAGGATGTGATAATCGCAACACTCTCATTATCTAATAGTTTTAACAATTCTGCAGGTATTTCATCTGGACCAGAAGCTTTCCTTTGTTTCGCTTGGTCGATAGCCTTCTGAACTTCTGAGATTAGAATCGGCGGGTCTGTATCTCGGTAAGAAGTTATTTCTTGGTAGATTCTTTGGTCATCGTTAAATAAGTCTATTATGTAATTTTCCCATTCGGTACAGCGCTCTTTAATATCACTTAAAATTCTACCACCAGAGCCTTGTAATATATTTTGCTCATAAGTTCTGCTTTTACCTGTTAATTCTTTTAGTTTTTTATGCAAATGGAAGCTGTCGTGTTGTTGCTCCAGTTTCTCAATTTCTAAACAAGATTCTTGTAGAAATCGGTCTTTTGCTACTTTAATTCTTTTTCGGATTTCTTTATGTATTTCATTGTATTTTTCTCTGTTTATGGATTTATACTGCCTCCGAACGTTCATTGGATCTAAGATGTGTCATCCAGTCATTTTTAACTGTTGATTGTCTTAGAAGATTTTTTTGAGATGCAGTGATTATTGTCGTTTTCATTTATTCCCAGCAATCATCTATGTTGTTGGTATCTTCTAGTCTAATTTCGTGGAACTTATCGTTAATTTCTTAAGAAACCTTATTTAGAGTGCATGGGTCTTGGAGTGCATCTAGTGATATTTTGGAGGTTTTCTGATTTTTACAGACTCTCTTTAGCTTAACTGTGATTGTAGAGCAATACCCTAGGTACTTATCCTATTTGGTTTAGGATGTGGAATCGAAGTATACTGTGTCCTGAAAAGGACATGGTTATTTCTTACAAGTCGAAGTATTTGACTAATGTCTTGAGAAAGACACAGTTAATTATTTCTTACAGAAAAAGACTGTCTTGATAAAGACAGTCGAATTTCTTACATGAATAAATTGAAGCAGGCTTCTTGTGTGCACTTGCATCGAAGAACGAAATAATAACACAGTTTAACGTAAACAAACAACCTCAGAGTCTAAGGTGAAGTAGAATTTGAGGCAGAGCCCCGGTGATCGGCTCCCTAGAGTTTCGAGCTGTAGGAGAGACCGAGGTAGGAACTGGACTGTCTTTGGCTTGGAATTCGACTCATATTTATACATATTTCATATGAATTCCAAACCAAAAGACCAATGAAAATAGAGAGAATAGGTAAGGTGGGCAGGGCGAATGCACATCAAGTGTTCGCTGTTGATCGATAGCTATCGGTACTTGATAACAAAACCAAGGAATTTAAAACAGACAGGGAGTCCGATATAATTACTGCAGAATCAATTGTAGACTGTGATAAAAATGTCAACGCTTCGTAGATTGCAATAGCTTCAGCACTAAATATAGAAAATATGTTATTCAGTTTGTAGAAATAATTAATATTTTTGGAGGGAATATAAAAAGCACATCCCACACCATCCTTGGACTTTGAAGCATCGGTATATATTGCCACAGATTCCTCGAAGCTTGCAATTATTGAGTATAATAAATTAATGTTAATGTGAAAATTATCGCTATATGAAGGTTTTACAATCTTTATATTTAGAAACAATGCATTGTAATTATAAATATCTGACAAAATTGAGCTGAGATCATATAAATCACTAAGGATATCTTAATTAGATTGAAGTGCGATACACAGTAGTGGAGAATTTTTCTTCGACCAATATTTATTTGTCAAATCTTGTTCATTTAATACTACTATATTTGAAGATAGATTACTGTTGGTTCTGAATATTTTAAGAAGAAATTTGTCTGCAAGGAACTGCCTCTTGTGATTTAAATGAGGCTCAATAGCTTCTACATGAAGAGGTTCGACTGGGGTTGTTTTCATGGCACCAAGACATACACGTAGGATTGAGTTCTGCAAGATATCTATTTTGTTTAAAATCTGTGAACTAGCAGAGCCGTACAAGATACATCCATAATCCAATAAGGACCTGATATAGGCACGATAGAATAGTAAGGCGGTTCAACGCCATCTCCCCACCAAGTCTTAGTAGCCATTTGTAAAAAATTAAATCCTCTATACATCGATGTAACATGTAATTAATATGCATCTTCCATGTCAATTTCCTATCAAGTACCATGCCAAGATATTTAACGGAGTCTTAATGGAAAAATTATATAAACCTAGGACAATGTAACTTAATTAAGGTAATGTTCTGAAGCTATTTTCTTGTGGCATTTTAAATTAATTACTATTTTGAGGTTTTTTCCTGTTTTTTTCCCTCATAATTTACTATGGAATTACTAACAGGAGAATTTTACTGTCATCATGTCATGTGTTTGTCTTTTTAAAGACGAACAACATGCTATGATTTTTTTCTGATGGATATTCTCAAGTTAAAGTTGATTTCATGTAATCGAATGAACTATCTTATAAGTATCGTCGTCCCAGGGGCGCAACTCAACAATATTGGCAATATCATTTTAAAGTCGTCTACTTTAAAATGCATAATGTATGTTTGAATTGTCAATATTAAATTATTAGAAGAATTTTTTACTAAGTAACAAAAAACAAAATTTGTTTAATTTACTGTTTGTACTTTGAGAACGATTTCCGAAGTGGAAATTGAAACGTCAATAAACGTATTTTTGCCTTTAATTCTGCTTATTCCCAGTTAAATAGTAATTAATTTAGGTATGTTGTGTCTACTAAAAACGCAAACTTCAGACTTGGAGTAGGAAATCTGAAGTTTATTTAATATTAACCATTCATGAACAACATCAAATATGTCATTGAGAGAAGCCATAGTGGTATTAAATTTCTTATTTTCAGTATATATGCAGAGGTCATTTGCATACTGTACTATTTTAAACGGAATGTGATTAAAACTTAATTGATGTAAGTCAGCAGTATACAAATTAAAGAGAAGAGGGCTTAAAACTGAGCCTTGTGGAAGTCCGTTGTTTTTATTTCTTGGACCTACAATTGTGTTATCAAAATTTCTTAAAATATTTTTCTATTAGTGTAGAATTTAATAATCATGTTGACTACCTGATTTGGAATATGAAATAATTTCAACATCTTATCTCTTAAAATGGGGAGGCATATATTATCATACGCACTTTCTACGTCTATAAAAAGCGCAGAAAGGTAATTGTTTCTGTCAAAATTATTGTTTATGACTAGCGTCTAGCCGTTGGCAAGTCAGGATAATCCTGACCAATCCAATCGCACTTGAGTATGTGTGTGGTGCGTTATTTAAATTATATACATATTTGAATGTAACAGTTCTCATTTCTCATATCACGAAACGTTCTCGAATTGTTCACTCAAACAAGAAGTAATGTTTAGTTGTTTTTAATACACAGTTTTATTATTTTACATATTATAAATATTATCTTATTGTGAGTTGGCAACAAGTGAGGGAGGGCTTGTCTGCTTGTCACTTATTATTATTATAGATCATAGTTTTTGTTATTTGTTATGTTGTTGTATAATAAAAATAATTTCCACAATCAAATATCAGCAATAAACTGACGTTCAGATAGACTTGGAAATAACTGCCTGAATTAAAGCAGCCTGACCGATGACAGAGAAACTTCATTGTTTTGTGAGTCTACGGAAAAGTTCTTGACTTTAACGTATTTGGTTTTTGTACCACTTTCAATAAAACATTTCCACTCCTGAAAAGAGACTAAATTGGAAAATTGAAGTGTTTCACTTTCTAGGATTAGGTTGTGTTCTTCTTGAAAATGAGAATGCAATTCTGCAACATAACTTGAATAAAAATTATACAGACAAGGTACACACAAAATCAAGTGCGATTGGATTGGTCAGGATTATACTGACCTGCCAACGGCTAGACGCTAGTTTGTTTATGTCTACCACGAGAGTGGTAGACATCTAGAGAACCAACCCCTTTTTAAAGAGAAGTGATTTTGACAAGCTAATTTATTATAAGTTATCCACCATTCTAGTCTAACTTTGATTATTATTTCCAAAGTCTTCAAAACACACACATCAAAGAGATTGGCCTATATGATTGTACCAAGTTGGGATCTTTATTTGGTTTAAGGATTGGTATGACAATAACAGTTCTTAATACATCAATTTCTGCATCTTTAAAAAGAATATCATTAAAACTATCAAGTATTACGTTTTTCTCTATATTTGTAAGTTTTTTAAGCATAGAATATTTAATATCATCGTAGCCGGGAGCGGTGTTAGACCTATTAGTTAGCGCAAAGTCAAGTTCTTCCCGTGTAAATGGATTTAGAAGAAAGTGACTTGAAGTTTTAGTACCTATTATTTTGAATTTCTATAGCAGTATTAACTGATGGAGGTGCTATTTTGTCAAAAATTCTTCAATCAATTCACCATTAAAATGATTAATACTTGGAGTATACTTCCTTTGCATTTTCCTTGCTTCATTCCACACATTTTTAATAGACATATTTTTATTTAAGGATGAACACCAGTTTTTTCAACTTTCTTTGGCTTTTCGTTTTAGAACTTTTTTTGTTTTAGCCATTACTTCCTGACATCGTACGTAATTAGTGAAACTAGAGTTATTAATATATGTTTTTAAAGCATCTTTCCTGTAGAAACAACTTGTTCACATTCGAAATCCCACCACGGGGAGGTGGTCGTTTAATAATTTTAAAGGGTTTATATGTCGGAATGGATTGAGAAGAAGCATTATTAATACTTTCCATTAGGAAGTCAGATTTCTCTGAGGTAGACAAGCTGTCCCAATAGTTAAGAGAGTTTTGTTCAATCAGATCAGAATATTGGGTCCAATTAGCTTTATTAACATTTCATTTGGACTTTGGAAGAATGTATTCATTACGAGCAATAACAGAAGAAAAATTCATGTGAACTACATAATGATTCGATCCCAATGTGTCATTCAAGACGTCCGAAGTAATTTCTTTTGCTAAATCAGGAGAGCACAACGTAATATCAACACTAGATTGTTTCACATCCGGGCGGGTCAGACAGGTTGCTTTGCCATTATTAAGAACAACTAAATCAAGAATATTAATGGCATAAATAAGTTGGTGCCCAATGCCATCATTCTTAAGTGAACCCCACAAGCTGTTATGCGCATTCATATCACCACCTATAATGCAAGGAAAATTAAATTGTTCCAAAATTTTACACCAATCTTTGGAAGTCGATCGAATATCTGGAGGTCTATAAATTGAAGCAAAATTAATATCAGAGTTATTAAATTTTAAAGTAATTCCACAAACAAGTATATCGTCATTAAAATTTTGTGTAATACAAATTTCTTCAAAAAGAAGAATTGATTTTATAAGTATAGCCACTTCTGCGTAACCGTCATATCGGTCGCGACGAATAATCTTATAACCCTTAAAATTATATTGTTTATCGAGTTTAAACCATGTCTCACTCAACAACGCAACATCAATATCGTTTTCATTTAAAAAATGTGTCAAACTGTTTTTTTTAGACAGCAGATCTACAATTCCATTGCATGATTTTTAATCTATTTAAGAAAGAGAAAATTATGTAACCTTTTTTGTACCCTCCAATACAGAAGTAATTTCATGATTTATTATTTCATTATCTAAAGATTTCAAATCGTCCAATGTACGTATATTTTTTAAAAAACTAATTACAAAGTTAGTCATAGCTCGAGCAATATCTTGGTTCTCCGTTTCTCCACTGTGAGAAGCGGAATGGGGTGGATTAGCAGGTAGAGGTTGAGATGGTCCAAATCTGAAGTTAAACATGGGAGGTGACTAAACAGAGTTAGAAGATACAGTAGGAGAAGAATTGGAAGATGTTAGCGACATTTTATTTTGTGTAATATTAGGATAGTCTTTATCGTAGTTGGATAAAATTGAAAACTTATTTTGGCCTAGAGCCTTTGAATACGAGTTTTCATTAATTTCCTTGGCCTCGATAAAGGAAATTTTATTTTTAATCATATTTTTAATTTTTTGTTGTTTTTGGTAAGAAGGACAACTTTTTGAAACCGAAACATGTGCAGTACTCTTACAATGAATGCAACTAATGTCTAAATTTTCGCAAGAATGATTTTCATCTTTATTCTCTCCACATTGAATACATAGATTTTGAGAACTTCTACACTGTTTTGAAATGTGACCGTATCTCAAACACCTATAACACTGAGTAACCCTACCTACAAATTGTTCGACTGGACAAAAAACTCGATTTATAATAACATACTGAGGCAGTATATTACATTCAAAAGCTACAATAACAGTTTGTTTTGCAACATACTCAATTGTACCATTTTTTTTTCAACTTTTCTATTCATACGTTTAATATTTAATATACGTGAAGGAGATTCAATATTTTTCTGTAAATATACAGTATCAAATTGAGTATCAATGTCCCGACTTAAACCTTTGTTTTCTAATAAGTAACCGGGAATAAAGGCTTTTAAATTTTCTTCCTTTAGTTTACTATTATTTATAAGATTATTTGCACGATGTAAAGAAGCTACTACTACCTTAATTCTGTTTCTACCAATTGCCCTTACTTAAATTATATTAGAAATTCCTAGTTTTTTGTACAAAATATGACCTATTGTAATTGGATGTAAGCGACCAAGATCGGTGTTTTCTATCCTTTCAATATACACAAAAATATTTTCAAGATTATACTTATCTGAATTTACGTTAAATCCTCTATTTTTTAACGGTACCACGTTTTCTTCAGGCTCCATTACTTCAGATGACCTAACAATATTGTTGGAGGCACTTAAAAGCGTCTTTGAGTCAATTCCAGTCCCCATAGGGGACGGTAACAAATTTTTGAGCACTATGCGAGTATGTTTTTATTAAACACTACAATTTTAAAAAACTAGCCGAATAAAAAATAGAAGGTGAATTGTGAAGGTGTCTATATCGGTCAAACCAGTCAACTGCTTCAATCCAGAATTCGTCCTCACAAATATGACAAGAATAACGTCACTGCGCTCACAAAACATGAAAGCGGGAAGAAGCATAAATTTGATTTTGAAAACATCAAAATTTTAAAAACAGAAAAAAAAACAAAAAGAAGAGGGGGATATACGAATCAATAGAAATAAAAAGAAACACCAACGCAATAAATGACAAAAAAGATACACAAAACCTAAATAAAATATATTTCAATCTGATTTAAACAATAATAATATATCATCATAAAAAGCTCTTAACGTCATAACATATCACGACCTTACCTTTTTCGAAAACATCAACGATACGCCCATATAAAAATAATTATATACTAATGACAGTAAACAATGAGATATCAGATATCAACTTTTATATGTCAGTTCGTTAATGTCTGTGTCACGTTTTACGTTTTGGTAAGTCATATATATATATATATATATATATATATATATATATATATATACATTTTAGAATCTTGACAAAGGCACGGGTTTCCTGCCGAAACGTTACCTTTATTGAACCTAAACCCAAGAAACATTAATTTTATATTATATATATATATATATATATATATATATATATATATATATATATATATATATATACCACATACTTATCAAACGATATGTAGATGATTTCATTTTATCGGTCCCTGAAAACAAAGTAACTGATGTTTTAAACACCTTTAACGCCCAGTGTGAACACTTAGAGTTTACGGTTGAGAGAGAGAGGCTGATAATATGATTACTTTTTTAGACATGCTTATCCATCGTGGCAGTGATGGCACGCTAAGGACGGAGTGGTATCGTAAACCTTGTTTTAGTAACCGTTTCATAAACATCCTTCTCAACATCCATCGAAGATGAAAACAAATTTGGTTTTGGTCCTTAAAACTAGGGTTATCAACTTATCACACATCGAGTTCAGGGACAAGGGACTAAAAAGTTGAAATTTATACTACAAGAGAATTCCTATCCCGTAGGGATTTTAAATAAACTTATTTTTGGATCTCCTTTTCCTTTGCAATTTTCTGACAACCAAAATTTTCATAATAATGAGATCCGACGATTGACACTGACACACAATACATCAGTGCTACCACAATTCAAAATAACTTATGGTTGCCTACTCTATATTCCAGTTCTGACACCTAAGATAATGAGCATTTTCAAAAATGTTATTGGCTTAAAAATTACAAGTAAGAATGTGAACGGTATCGAAGTTGTACACAAAGACAAAGGATCTTTTCACAATACAGGAGTCATCGAATGTTGTTTATTCTATACCATGTACTAATTGTAAAAACGTGTATACCAGAGAACCATCTCGTAATTTTCACAGTAGGGTGATCTCACATCGTAGCGACATAAAAATCAAGTAGTTGCAAAATATTTAGAACCACCACTTAGAGAAGATGAAACAAATGTATCTAGACATTTTGATGCCGATGTTGTGCAAACAGTAACTGTAAAAAATATTCAAACAATAGATAGTTTTATTAATTTTATTCAAAGAATACAAAGAATACAAGTAATAAGGTAATAATAATAATAGAAAAACAATAATAACTTTCAATGTAATAAGAATGGTAATAATATGGTAATAATATGCAAAATTTTAATAACAATAATAATAATCAAAATAGACAAAATGTTAATAACAATACTAATTATAATAGACAAGATTTTAACAATAGGAGAAATACAGAACGACCTAATTACAACAGACAGGTAAATTATGTACGAAGGAATAGAAGCTGCGAAGATAGTGAACGAAATAGTGCAAGGCAAAAAAATATGAGTAGAAGTCATAGTAGTGAAAGATACAGGACATTAGGTCCAAGTGGTCAGACACAATCTGACAATTCTAACAATCCAAATTTTGTGCAGTAAACTTTCTGAATTACCAGTTGGGCCATTGCCATTATGAAAAACCGTCTGAATTTATTTCTTTAGATGAAGATAAAATTATTGAATCTATTAATTTAATTTATATAAATGCTATGGCCAAAAATAAAATTATTAAGATTATGATAGATACTGGTTCAGAAAGTACTTTAGTCTCGGAAAATTTTATTTTTAATACATTAAAACTATCAGATATAATAAAGATTCCAAAAATTAAAATTGTTGGTGCAAATAATAAGAAGTTGGGAGAACTTAATAAACCAGCCAATTTTAAAATTAATATTCTTAATAAAGAAATTAATATGCAAGGATTTGTTGTCAAGGATTTATATATATATATATATATATATATATATATATATATATATATATTATATATATATATATATATATATAAGCGAGGTTCCTACAGCCTCTGCCGTTTCTCGCATTTCGACCGCCATCGTTTTCTGTCCATCTGTCCATTCGTCTTCTCTGATGGCTCTATCTCTCATTATGGCATTTTCTTCCCATGTACATTTTCTTCCCAGGCAACTGAAGGCCTTCCCCTTCTTCTTCTTTGTTATGGTATGTAATTTAAAGCTTTCTTTGGCCATCTATCTTCATTCATTCGTTTCATGTGACCATACCACACTAGTTGTCTCGTTTCAATTCTATCTACACTGGAATATACAGTATTTGTCCTCCTTCTAATATCTTCATTCCTGATGTGATCTTTTTTGCATATACCACACGCTCTCCTTAGAAAATCCATTTCTACTACTTCTATTCTTTTTCTATCCTTCTGCGTTATCTGCCAAACCTCTAACCCATAAGTCATAATAGGCTCTACCAATGTTCGATAGATTGTCAATTTCGTTTCTTGTCTAATATCTTTAGACCAAAGTAGAGAGTTTAGAATATTTACCACTTTTCTTCCCTGCTGTGTTCTGTTTTCGATGTCTCTTTTGGTAGTGCCTTCTTTAGATATTATAGATCCGAGATATTTATATTCATTGCATGTTTTTGTGTTTCTAATTTCTAACTCTAGATCTTATTCACCATCTCCTATTTTAAGATACTCTGTCTTTGCCATATTCATATTGAGGCCCCATTTTTCATATTCTTTCTTTAGTTTTCTAAACATGTAGTCCATGTCTTCCTCGTCATTCGCTACGACTACCTGATCATCTGCGAAAAATAAAGCTGTTAGACATTCACCACCGCCTATGTCTATTCCCATTCCGGATACTTGTTTTCTCCACTGCTCTAGCGATGATTGAATATATATTTTAAACAGGGTCGCAGACAGACAACATCCTTGTTTAAGCCCCTTGGTTATTGGAAATGATTCAGATATAAAGTTTCCTTCTTTAACGACACTTCTTGCATTTTTGTATATATTTGCGATAGCATCCACATACTCTCTACTGAGACCTACTTTCGTCAATGTATAAAATAGTTTTTTCAAAGGTACCGTATCATATGCCTTCTCTAAATCTACAAACAATAGGTGGGTAGATAGATTCCTTGCCTTCCGTTTTTCGAATACCTGCTGCAGAACGAATATATTATCAATGCACGATCTTCCTGCCCGAAATCCATTTTGTTCCTCTATGTCTTCATATTATGATTCAATTCGTTTTTTATTATTCGACCGTACAACCTCCCAACTGAGCTAGTAACAGTTATTCCTCTATAATTAGAGCAATTGCGTTTATCCCCTTTTTTGTATATTGAGCTGATGTATCCAACATTCCAATCATCAGGGATCAAAGGACAAAGGACAAAATCTTTTAAGCATTTATTAAATAGTTTAACCATCATCTCGTGTAATATTTTTGGTCCATACTTTACCAACTCAATCGGGATGTCTCCAGGTCCTGCTGCTTTACCGTTTTTCGATCTTTTGAGGGCATCGCTTAACTCTCCAGTTGTTATCTCAATTATTTGTGTATGTTCAGATATTTCTTCCATTTCGATATCTTGGAATTTACGTCTATCCTCTGTCAATAAGACCTCATAATGCTGTTTCCAATGTTTCAGATCTATTAATTTTAAGTTAGATTTTTCCTTTCCTTCCCTCCGGAGAGACTTTATCACCTTCCACGCTTGCCCAACTCTTGTTCCACCCATATACCTATCCACCTCTGCACATCTTCGATCCCACATCTCATTTTTACTTTTCACTACTTCTCTTTTTACATCTCGATTTAATTTCGTATATACCTTGTGATCTTCCTCCTTTCTCGTTGACATCCATTTCTGATAAGCAGTTTTCTTCTTGTTTACTAACGTTTGCATATTCTCCGACCACCATTCTTGATTTTTTGTTTCATGTTTGTCTTTATACCCCAAAGCTTCACTTGCAGCCTCATGAATGTACTTTTTAAGTTGTTGGTATAATTCTTCCGCTGTTATATTTTCTCGATCCACATTTTGTATTTTTGTGGCCAGTCGTAATTTGTAAAGAAATTTTGTTGAATCTTCTTTTAAGCTTTCTAGGTTATATTTAGGAGATGTTACTTTTTGTCTCTTTTCTATATTCTGTACCTGAGTGTTATTGTTTTTGCGATAGTTAACTATCACATTGGCCATAAGTAAATGATGGTCGGATCCACATTCTGATCCACGGTATACCCTTACGTCAGTTGTTTTCAGCTGGGAAGTTTGACGTTGGATTACAAAGTCGATTATCGAGCGCAGATTCCTAGTAGGTTGTATCCATGTAAATTTGTGGATGTCTCTATGTTGAAAAAATCCATTCATAATTTTGAGAGACATTATTTCACAAAAATCTCTAAAACGCATTCCGTTGTCATTGGTTATTTGTTCTCCATATCTTCCTACGACTCTGCTATTTTCTTCTGTCCCTACTCTGCCGTTTAAATCTCCTAGTATAAAGATTTCACAGTTTTCTTTAACTTCAGAGAGTATTTCATTCATATTGTCGTAGACATCGTCTTTACTTTCTGGATTTGCATCTTCGTTTGGGGCATATACTCCGACAATTACGATATTGTGCCCATTCTTTTTCATTTCCAGTATTAGTAGTTGTTCATTTATTTCAGTCCACGATTTAATGTTGTTTTTAAGATTTTTTCGAATGGCAATAGAGACTCCCCTCTTAGCTCTGTTATCTTTACTCACTCCGCTGTAGATATGTATATATTCTCCTATCTCTTCATTTCCTTTTCCCTTTTTCTTGGTTTCTGTGAGAACACATATATCTATTTTTCTTTCCGCTAATTCTTTGAATACTTCTGCTTGTTTGGTTCTCAGTCCTTGTACATTCCATGTAGCCAATATCATTTTCCTTTTTCGTTGCATTAGTCGTCTTTGTGTTGATCCATCCTTTGTATTCCGAGGCTTTTGGTCGAAATTTTTAGCATTAATTTCTTTTGACAAGGGACGAGTTGCTAGCCCATGGCCTCAACCCTCCTCCTTTATCCGGGCTTGGGACCGGCATCGGCATTTACTGAGCTACTCAATTCACCCAGTACTTACCGAAGGCGGAGTTGTCAAGGATTTATGTGTTGATATATTAATGGGAAATGACGAATTGGAAAAGAAGAAAGTAAAAATAGATTTTGAAGAAAAATTGTAACTTTGGAAGGGCAAATAATTAAGTTTATGCAGAAAGATGAGGTGGAAGAAAAAATAAGAGTTGATAGGATATTATTAAAAGAAATCAATGATGTTTATGACGAAGAAATGTATTTTGATGATAGGGAGATGTCCCAAAAGAATATGAAGAATAATAGTAGTGAATATTTAAGGAATGGAAATTTTAAGCAGATGGATGCCTACGAGGTGGAGTGCGTAAAACTGGAAGCAAGGAATAATGATTACATAATGAAAAATAATTTTATTTGTAAAGAAGAAGATATAATAAAAGTTTAAAGTTGCCCTGAAGAATATAAATCAATAGTCGTTTCCATATTGCAGCAATACAAGGAACTTGTCATGGATATGTGCAATTATATCCATACTTATACTATGGATATAATTGCACAAAATTATATCCATAGTATAAAAGTTAAAGAAGAAAAAGATTTTAAAACAAAGTCATACCCAATACCATATAAATACAGAGAAGAAGTAAATAGAACGATTAATAATATGTTGGAAGATGGAATCATTGAGAAGGCAGATACACATCTAAGAACAAAAAGAGAAATCATACGATTTCTACCTGGCGAAATCGTAGTTTCGTTGGGAGGTTACGTCTCTACGTAATTATTTTTGATAACTATGGTCTACGACGGGAAAAGATTTTGTTTCAATACGGAGTAGTGGCTATACCGTACTGAGGAGACCTAAAGGGGTCGAAATACGTATATGCGGCTTGTCGCTACTCTGTATCGAATCAAAATCTAATACCGTCATTATGTTTAATTTCTTTGCTTCGTTTGGAGTACCAGAAATTGAATTCACTACGAATTTTGGCCATGATGAACGGCATTTGGAATGCAATTTTAGATTCCCTTGCCGATTTATTCATCAAGCTGTTTGCTTTGCAAGTTTTAGAAAGCATGGTGGCTGATATTTGAATTCGATTTCGCCAGGTACAAATCGTATGATTTCTCTTTTTGTTATGTATTAATTTAAGATGTTTAGTTTATATATAAGTGTATATTCTGATCTGGCAAGCCTAAATGTCCATAAAATTCTACATATAAAAGCAAAGAATTTTCCGAACACGTCAATATAAGAAAGTTAACCTATTTACGTGGTAAACTATTCGAGAACATTCAGATATTGATGAAATAGAACAAATTCGAACATGATGTATTGCTAGAATATTCGGGAACGATGAAAAGATATAAATACGATGTAATTTTTAGCAAGCATTCATTAAGACATTAACAGTAACATAAATAAAGAAGAATATTTTGAACATTTATAAATGCTCTTAAGAAGAAAAATAATTTAAATTGATGGAAGTGGATAATTAAAACATTGTGGTGTATTTGGAAAAAGTAATTTCACAAAAACAGGGATAATCGAGACTGAAAACGAAGATATTGAGTGGTGATTAAATCCTGTATTTTGGATAACAGTTTCATTTAGGCATTCAGTGACAGAAAGGTACCAAATTCCGTATAATTTCCGTATAATACCAAAACATAATTTAATTATTGTAAGAATTTCAAATTTAAGATAGGTTGTTATATTAGTTATATATGTGCGTTCCATAATAGTTATAATAAAGATATTATAATATAATAAAGATATAATAGAGTTATAATGAGAGTATATATATATATATATATATATATATATATATATATATATATATATATATATATATATAGAGAGAGAGAGAGAGAGAGAGAGAGAGAGAGAGGGAGAAGAGGGAATTACCTTTAATTTAAATAACTTCAGTGCTTAATATAAGTAACGTATATTAGCTTCAGCATTGACAAGCCCGGATGAAGGAGGAGGGTTACAGCGGTAGGTTAGCTCCCCGCCCTGCGTAAAAGAAATATTGCTAAAAATCCCAAAGAACAGCCTCGGAACTCGGATGGCTTCAACGGAAAACGACATAGGCAAAGAAAAAGGATAACGAATTTCGGATGTTGGAACATATAAGGACTGAATACAAAAGAAGACCAAATATTTAAGGAACTCAGTACATACCGAATTGGCATCGCAGTACTCAGCGAAACAAAAAAGAAAGGACAGGGGAACCACTACAAAGACTTATATATACTTCTGGAGCGGAGTAGAAAAATCAAAAAGAGCCAAAGCTGGAGTAGCGGTCGTGATAAGAAAAAACATGGAAAAATGTATTACCAACTGGAACCCGATAGACGAAAGAATTATAACAGTAGACCTTACGACAAAGGGGAGAGACATAAAAATAATTGGCATCTATGCACCCACGGACGACTCAGATACAAACACTAAAGGCATGTTCTTCGACAAACTCTCAGAAGAGTTAAATAAAATAAAAAAAAAGGCAAGAAATAGTCCTGCTAGGGGACCTGAACGGAAGAGTAGGTAAAGCTCTTGACAACAAAATAATTGGACAACACGGAGAAGATGTAGTAAACAGAACAAGATGGTTGGAGGTATGCGAACAACATTCACAACATTCTTTAAAAATACTGAATGGATTTTACAAACATAAAGACATAAATGAATATACATGGACTAAAAAGACAAGAAAACTGCAGTCAATTATAGACTATATAGTAGTTAAACAAGAGACATCTTTAAGACCCTACGATGTAAAAGTTTGGAGAGGGGCAGAATGTGGATCGGATCACCTTCTAGTAAAGGCACCCGTGGAAATAAGATATATTAAACAAAATAAATCCCAAGAACAGACAAACAAAGAATCCACACGGCTCTATAACATAGACAGCTTAAAAAATGAGTCCACAAGTTTTCTTTATAAACTACGTTTGGCACAAAAATTAGACGAAGAAATAAACGGAACAGCGGAAGAAATGTATTTGAATATCAAAATTCATGAAGCAGCATTAGAAGCTCTAGGTACGAAAGAAAAAGTAAAACGTAGAAATTATTGGTGGACAGAAGGTTTATTAGAACTGGTAGAAGAAAAGAAAAAACTGTATCTCAAATGGTTAGAGACAAAAGATGAGGAAGACCGAAAGAACTATAACAGATACAAATATATAGTAAAAAAGGAAATTAAAAAAACAAAAAACATAACCTGGGACAACAAGTGTGCAGAAATAAGCTCAATGGTAGGAGGATCTAGGTCCAGACAAGCTTGGAAAACTATTAATAGTCTTAGAAAAAATACAAACGAAATAAAAAAAATAAACCCCATAGACATAGAAAGATGGAAAAATTAATATGAAAATCTATTAAATGAACAACGTACACAGTTTCTAGACACACAGATAGATAGAGTTAAAACGAGGTTAAATGAAGTGGCGATGATTACCGTAGAAGAAATAAAAAACGCATTACAAAAAATAAAAAATAATAAAGCTCCTGGGCCGGGTGATTTACCTATCGAGTTATTCAAACATGCCACTGCAATAACATTAGAATTGCTTTGTAAAATGTTTAACAAGTGCCTACAAGGAGAAAGTATCCCAAGAGATTGAAAAGTCTCGTACATAAACTCCATATACAAAAAGGGAAACAGGAATGACTGCAGTAATTACCGAGGTATCAGCATTACGTCATCCACTGGCAAACTGTATGAAAGAGTTCTGAAAGCCAGAATAGAAAAAGAAGCCACAGAGATCGAAGAACAAAGTGGATTCCGATCAGGGAGATCTTGTGTCGACAATGTATTTACTCTCAAACATCTAACGGAAGAGAGATTAGCAAGAGGACTAGAACTCCATGCCACTTTTATAGATCTCCGTAAAGCGTTTGACTCCGTACCACTGCAGACACTATGGACAACATTGGAAAACGCAGGTATATGTGCAGTATATATAAATGCCGTGAAAAAGCTATATCAAGATAACCAAGCTTATATTAAGATTGGAAACCAAATTTCCAAGGGTTTCACCTAAACAAAGGGTGTCAAACAGGGCTCTTGCCTTTCCCCAACCCCATTTAAAATATACCTTTGTAATGCTTTAAAATATTGGATGAGAAAATGCAGCCCAATGGGCATATGGGTAAATGACACTCCTATATACACAATCCTCTTCGCAGACGACCAGGTAGTTCTTGCCGAGGACCTATAAGATATGACGTACATGATAAACAAACTAATAGACGAATTTAAAAAATGGGGATTAGAGGTTAATACCGAAAAGACACAATACATGAATCGGTCAAGACATGGAAACAGAAAGCGGATTAATTAAAAACGTTGATCAGTACGAATATCTCGGAGTTACACTAAGCGAAGACGGGAGAGACGACAAAGATATAACAAGATAGCAAAATAGGAAAAGGAAAAAACATGATAAAAACACTACATCCGATCCTGTGGAATAAAACTTTAAATAAGAAAACAAAGAAAAATATATATCAGGCTATGATTCAGCCGGTGCTGACGTATGGGTCAGAAGTGTGGGTCTTTAACAAGAATATGTCACAAAAACTCCTCTCAACGGAAATGATGTACTGGAGAAGATGTTCCGGGTTAACTTTGTTTGACCACATAAGAAATGAAAACATAAGAGAGAGAATGAAAGTAAAGAACACAATAATGGATGCGATAGCCGAAAAACAATTAAAATGGTATGGACACCTGAGACGGATGAACGAAGAAAGGATACCACGAAAGGTTTGGAACTGGAGACCTACACAGATAAATAAAAGGGGAAGGCCAAGAAAGAAATGGATTTCCAATATTCATATAAAAATGGAAAATAGAGGTCTTCAAGAAGGAGACTGGGCCAATAAGAAATTATGGCGATTGGGATGCGAGAAGCGACAAAATTAAAGTTGCAAACACTCGCTATATATATATATATATATATATATATATATATATATATATATATATATATATATATATATATATATAAACCATTTTTTTACCTCTAGTTAAGGTTAACTACTGAGTTAGCATTTAATCAAGGAACATTTAATAATTTCATATAAACTTTCAGTCAGTTTTCAGAACTTTTAAATTACGAATATTTAATTCTCAGTTAATCATTAAACAACAGTGCGAAGAGTTAATTAACTTAACCAGTGCGGGTTGGTCAAATTTTCATTTCTGTAATATTTTTGTATTCTTTGAATTTAATTTTGATTGAATTGAATTTTAATTTATTCTTTAATTAACTTTGTGACCTTTCTAGCACCATTCAAAAAAGGTTTTTGAGGTTACAATGTTACCCAGTTCTCTGGTGAACATTGTGTCGAGAAAAGGAACAGATTGGTTTTGATCCTCTTTTTCAAGAGTAAATTCAATGTGGGTGTCATAGCAATTGAAAATGTCTAAGAGCTTAGTTTCTAAATCTTGTGAACATGACATAATAATGTCATCAACATACTTTTTAATAAAAGGAACGTTAAAAGGAACAACCATTATTATGCCATATGTCTTACCATTACCTTTATATTGTTATCATTTTAAGATCTAACGTTCTGTCGTTTTAAGTTAGTAGTAACGAATTCACAACAAATTCTTTTGTTTCTGATAAAAATATTTATAACCTAAATTTTATATTGTGAATAAGTACATGTTCTGTAATTATTTTAACATAATTTTATTGAAGTGTTTATGTATATGTGTTTTAAAGTGTTTTAAATATGTGTTTGTTAAATAACGTTTTTTAAAAACAATTTTGGATAGTTTTCGCCATCATTTGTAGGAGTCAAATGAGTTACCCATTTCATTTTATAAACATCACAACTAACCTCAATTAGTGTAAGATGTAAAATAATTCTTATTCTGTAATTTGTACTAATTTTGTTTATTGTCGCACCCTGATGATGCAAATTAAGATTTAAGAAAGCTTAGTAGACTAAAAAGAGTATTTCTTTGTCCTATCTTCCGTTGCACACCCAAATATTTGAGTTTTGTATTCTAACTTATCACCATTGATTACAAGCGTTTATCGCTTTTTCAGTCGTAGGGCATGAGATTCGCTTCCGAGATAATCAGACAACTGAAATACAAAGAAGGATAGGTCTAACATGGGCTACCTTTGGTAGATTGAATAACATTTTTAAGTCTACTATCCCAGTTTGTTTAAAAATAAAGGTTTTTCGCCAGTGCGTTTTACCGGTTCTTACATATGGTGCAGAAACACTGACTCTGACAAAAAGAACAATATATAAAATAAGAGGTACACAACGTGCTATGAAAAGATCAATATTAGGTATTACCATCAGAGAAAAAGTACCAAACCTAGAAATAAGAAGAAGAACAGGAGTCACAGATGCAGTTGAAAAATAGCCATGGCTATTGCCATAATAGATGGACCATAAAGATTCTGGAATGGCGACCAAGGCAAGAAGCATATCGAAGCAGAGGACGACCACCGACTAGATGGATGGATGATATCAAGCGCATCACCACAAACTGGGTGCAAGAAGCTCAAGATAGAAATAGGTGGAAAATTTTACGGGAGGCCTACGTTCAGCAGTGGACAAATATGGGCTGATTGATAATATATATATATATATATATATATATATATATATATATATATATATATATATAAACCAAGTTAGACTCTTTGGGTAAAAACAGCTGAAAGGATAAACTAAGTGTACTCTTTAGTCCTTTATTGATCCAATATTTCGTTGATAGTTATCAACATCATCAGGGATAAGCTACAATTAGTTTACATGAAAATTGACAATCTGTTATATAACAAATATTGGATCAATAAAGGACTAAAGAGTACACTTAGCCTATCCTTTCAGCGGTTTTTACCCAAAGAGTCTAACTTGGTTTATTTTCTATGATTAAAACAATATATATATATATATATATATATATATATATATATATATATATATATATATATATATATATATATAGTGAAAAGGAGATAATACTGGGAAGTACCCTTTTATAACTGAGGAAGCAAAATAAAACTAGGGTGCTTCATTCGATGTGCTTTTAATTAAAGGTCTAAGCTTTCGTCAATGATTATTGACATCATCAGAGTAAACTACAAACAAACGAGAGAACAAACAATGAACAAGTGGAACCTAAGTATACAAATTTATAAAACACTTACCCTAATTCTAGCAAGTAACTCAGTGACTTGGGTTGAACACAAAGAGAGTATTGTCTATGTATATCTTAAACATAGTTGCAGAAATGGTATCCATAGTTTACAATGTGTTTTCTTTATTTAATTATAAACGATATATTTACTATAAATCTAACCACAAACAATTTAAAAGTTTTACTAGTTTAAAAACAATCTAAAAGTAATTAACAATTATCGGCGGTGTCACTAAACTTGTTTGAACTAGCGGGATAATTTAAAATGTAAACATGACATATATAATCTAAAATGTTAACAACGAATACTGAAATAATGATGGAGATAAAGTATTTTTTTTTATATTATATATTTTTAAATTAAAATAGTTAAAAATCTAACCTATATCACTCATATATCTAGGCGACAATTTTTTTATTCCTGAAATATTTTGTTTAAGTAGGAAGGTGTAGATTGAACTTAAATTATCCACATCTTTCTTGTGATTGATGGCATTTTTCGCATTATAAATGTAACACATCTCAAGTATTTTACGCTGAAAATCTCTATTAGATACATCTAAGATGAATGTGTCATTATAGAGGGCTCTGTGGTCTTTGCTATTGACGTGAATACTAAGACTTGTAGATTGTGGTTTGAGTCTGCAATCACTTTTATGAAGGGCCAATCTTCTACTTAACCTTTGGCCAGACTGACCAATATAAACTAAGCCACATTCACATGGGATGCCATATATTACGTTGGAACGTTGTAAGGTGGGAGTAGGATCTTTTAATCGGGTGTAAAACAAGTTAAGTGTTTTTTGGTTGTAGGTAGATATTTTTATATTAAATTCACTAAATAAACTAATGAGTGATCTAGATAGATTTTGTATAAAAGGTAGTTTACCATATCTCGTATGAGTATCAACTAGAGTAACATTTTGATTTGCATCTTTGTTTACAATAGGATTAGAGAATAACAATTTGTTAAGCAGTTTTTTTGGATATTGATTAGATAACAATATATCATATAAAATTTTAATGTTTTTGTTAACAAATTTAGGATGGCAAATCTTAGTGATTCTATTTTTCATTGCTAGAACAACATTAATTTTCTGTTTTTCGGGATGATAGGAATTGTATGGAATAAATCTCCCGGAATTACTGTTTTTACGATACCAATCAAGGCAAATCAAATTACTTTCAGTTCTAACAAATAAAGTATCTAAGAAAGGGACAGATGAGTTAGACTCCTCCTCCACTGTGAATTTTAAGTGTGAATTGTATGAATTAAAGATATTAAGTGTATATTGTACCTTATCATGTGGAACAGCCATAATTAAGTCATCAACATAGAGATAAATAAATGGAATTGTGAAATTTACCTGGTCAATAACAAAGTACAATAATTTGTTCATCACAATTTCAGCCATAATGGGAGAAGTAGCCCCACCCATCGGTAAACCTGTGTTTTGTTTATAGAATTTGTTTTCAAAACAGAAAAAAGTATTGTTATACAAATATGTGATAATATTAACAAATTGATCCTTAGGAATGGTGCAACAGGCTTCAATTAGATTAAAATGTTCTTCAACTATCGATGTTATAAGAATTAAAGGTATGTTTGTAAACAAAGATACTACATCGAATGAAACAATCACGTAACCCTCCGGTATCGTCATGTTATTTATCTTTTTAGTAAAACCAAAAGTATCTTTTATACTAAATTTGTTATATTTTAAGAAAGCTTTATCAAGAATTTCTGATAGAAATTTGGCCAAAGGTTGAGTGGAACTTTGTACACATGATATAATAGGTCTTAGAGGTACATCAGGTTTGTGTACTTTTGGCAATCCATAATATTTAGGACAAATACCATTATACATGGTTAGTTTCTTTGCCATTTCTGGAGTGATGTATGAATTATCTTTTAAGTGTTTGATTAGTTTATTACAACTTCTTTCAATTTTATTAGTAGGATCACTATTAACTGGTACATACGTGTTAGTGTCATTTAAGAGTTCTAGTGATTTATTAATGTACATGTCTTTCTCCATCACTACAGAAACGTTACCTTTATCTGACCTCATTACTAAGAGGTTAGGATTATTTTTTAGGAATAACTTAGTTTCTTTTTCAATTTTAGCAAAAGGTGACTTTAAATTTTTGTTAAATTGCAAGTAATTAGTAATATGATTAGTGGCCTTACTTCTAATGATATTTTGTGCTGTTTCAGGTACATATGAAATAATGTTTTCAATGTCACTAATCATTTTATAAATGTCAAGATCTTTTGGTGTTACAGGCAAACTAAATTTAGGACCTAAAGATAAAAATCCCAGAACTGGTTCCGGTATGATGGTATTTGAGATGTTCTTTATCCACTTACTATTAGAATTTGTTAATAAATTATTTCTATTACTTATTAGGTTTTTTAACTTTTTTATATTGACTTTTTTAATTCTGTTGAAGTGTTTATTGTATGTGATTAATTGTCTGTCCATAAAAACATTAAAAATATCGGAAGGTAACGATTGCTGCAAAATTGCTATATAATGGTTGGCTTGCTTTTCTAATTTAATTACAAACAAATGAGTGTCATGTATAGTAATATTACGTAATTTAACATTTACCTGTTGAGTCAGTGCACCAATTTTATGTATGTTGTGGTTACCAAGATGTTGTGGTGTGGTCCATAGTTGTTTGGTGTTGTTATTAATAAACTTCGGAAGTACTTCATTTCTTTTACATTCGAGTAAAAAGATCTTTCTGTTCTTCTGTGCAGCTAATTTTCTTTGAGTTCCAGCAAATTGTTTCATGATGTTGACCAAATATGCCCCAAATCGTGATCTTATAAAGTCATAGAATGTTCCCATTTTATTGATCTATATAACCAAAAGGATGATAACGGGTACGAGTACTATGTAGTGAAAAGGAGATAATACTGGGAAGTACCATTTTATAACTGAGGAAGCAAAATCGAGCAATCGAACGAAGCACCCTAGTTTTATTTTGCTTTTCCTCAGTTATAAAAGGGTACTTTTATAACTGAGGAATATTAGGAAAGTCCATAAAATGGTTTTGCTGATCGTAAAGTGAAGGTGCGTGAATTTTCAGAGGCCACATCAATTAGGTAAAAGAGCATTAGTCATATTTTGAACGAAGTTTTAAATATGGAAAAATTCGTTTTCCGGTGGCTGCTGCGTTGCCGGTCACTGACTAGAAACGTGATCGTTACCACTTCTCAGTGTCTGCACCCTAACAAACGCAATCCTTTGAATTTCTGACGTCGATTGGTAAGTGTTGAAGAAATCTGGATACATTATTACACACAAAGACTAGAATGAACGCACGGCAGTGGACGTAAGTCGTCAAAAGTGGACCGAAGTGGTCAAAAGTGGCTTAATGGAACGGAAAAGTTATGGTCACTAAAGACATTATACAATCGCTGAAATCGTTGTATTAAGTTAAAAGGAGACTATATTAAATACAATAAAAACATTCTTATCAGACCACCTAGTATATTTATGTTTCGTTTAAAAATTTATATATATATATATATATATATATATATATATATATTATATATATATATATATATATATATATATATATATATATATATATATATATATATATATATACGAATTGTGTTCCTTTTGCCCGTTTATTTTTATAACAAAGCTCTTACTGAAATTTGTAAATCTTTACAGATTTCGTACGGCTCAAAAAGACAGAAAACGATATTCGTTTTCGTTTAAGACTACCAAAATAGGTGGCACTTTTTGCAGCATTACACTAAAGTAGTAGAAATAGAAGGACTAATTCGCTGGCTTTCCGTTTTTTGAGTAGCTAAGGTAGCTTCTTCGGAAATTTGAAGAAACAGGTAGTGTACGTAAAAGTACCTACCAAATAAGGTGTACAATTTTTTTTATTGCTTGCAGGTTTTTCTGTCACGCAGCATGTTTTATGGCAAGGAAAAATGATGGAGACCATCACAATGAAATGGATGCCGCACATTTTAAATCTGGTTAAAGAGACGTTTATACCAAATTTACCAGGTAATGTTATAACTCCCGAAAAGAGAGATTACCTAACAATTAATGGAATAAAGCTGCAATAAAGAAATGGCTATTGAAAAAAAAACATTTTTTCCAAGAAGTGCTATTTTAAAACCGGGGTATAAGGAGCAGCGCTTGCTTTTAAAGATCAATACGAAGAGTATGATCTTATGTTTTTATTGGAAGGCTGCTTCCGTACCTTTGCGAATTAAACTTTCTAGAAATGGTGCAGAACAAAGTTAAGCGATATGCAGAGTACCACTTTAAAAATGAAGAGGTGCGTCACTTGATCGACGACAGTTTTGCATACATAACAAAGCAATATTTGAGTAATTATATCACTTTTGTCGTTGAGAAAGTAGAAACTAAGATGAGGACTGCGGACAACCACAAGATGACATAGACTACCACAAGATAAAAATCAAGTATTTTTTGGGTATTTTCCCGATGGAAAGCCGATAGCTTATGAAAAGCTATTGGAATAGGAAGCGATGGAATAGAAATGTGCAAACCGTTTTGCTCCGGATGCCCAGTCCAACTGCCCAAAAAGTGAAAATGGCCACTTTTCAAACTCAAAAAATTAAACTTAGATATAAGAAAAAGGTAAAGTAGTAAGGTGGTATGAGTGTAAACACAGACGTGTCAACTACTACTTCACCCAATTTATGACGGGACATGGATCTTTCCGGTCTTATACATATAGAATAAAGAAGACCGAGGACGATCTGTGTCCCGAGTGTGGAGTGGTGGATGACGCGCATCATGTGGTATTCGTATGCCCTGCATACAATGTGGGGAGAACCTTGCTGCAGCTGGACCTGGGGTCACCTCTAGGTGAGCCACATGAACTAATGAATAAAACAATTGAAAACAAAATAATCTTTGACTTGATCATTGTTTTTGTGACAGAAATCATAAAACACAAGGAAGAGAGAGAGGAGACGGCAACAAAGGTGAACTGTTTATTTTATTGTGTCATATCTGTCGGCGTCAGTGGGGTTTTCTTCTATTATTCAGCTTCCACTACTGATGCCGAAATGTTAAATGAATTTACACAATTTACATACGTGTAGATTCGTTTTGTTTTGTCTTTACTTGTATCTAGTGTACGGTGTGTGTCTCCTTTTGGAGCAGCCTATTACTAAGTAATGGGCTGGTGTAAATGGATAAATGAATGTACCACCCCCGGGGGCAGAATATGAATGTCTGGAGTTGCTTGTACCTGTTCTCTGATCTTTCTCGTTAAGTTCAAGATGGTTTAAATAGCGGCGCGGTCGCTCCTTCCTGCCTATCGCTCTGCACAAGGATGGTTACCTTACAGACCAAGTCCGGTGCAGACGTGAGTAGGGTGGCGCGACTGGGTTGCTATAGCAATCACGGAGTGCAGACGGAGAGCGACAGATGGGAGTTATGAGCAAAGCTGACAGGTCAGATGATAATGCTCGCTAAGAGCGGTCCCAGGCCCGTCGGTTGGAAAAAGAGGGTGTGAGTTTAGTTGGTAGGCGGTCAACTACGATAAGGCGGAGTCATCCGAATCCAACACACCTGGGACACCTTCTCAGAGGTTATTTGACCCTTCCAAAAAAAAGATATAAGATAATCATTATCATCATCATTAGCCATTTTGCGTCCACTGCTGAACATAGGCCTCCCGTAAATAATTCCATTGCCTCCGATCTTGAGCAACTTGAATTCAGTTAGACTGGATGCGCTTTAAATCGTCCGACCACCTTGTTGGAGGACGTCCTCGACTACGATAAGCATCGTGTCTAGGCCTCCACTCTAAAATTTCCTTTGTCCATCTTCCATCTCTGACCCTAGCAACATGTCCTGCCCAGTTCCATTTCAGGGTTGTAATTCTTTCAACTGCGTCCGTCACACCAGTTTTTCTCCTTACTATCTGACTCGAAACTCTGTCCCTGAGTGATACGCCCAACATTGACCTCTCCATCGCTCTCTGCGCCACTTGTATCTTATTAATTACTTTTTTGGTAAGTGTCAATGTTTCTGCTCCATATGTCAGAACTGGAAGTACACACTGATCAAAAACTTTTCTCTTCAAGCACATGGGAATAGCTGATTTAAAGACTTCCCTCAGTTTTCCGTAAGCTGCCCATGCCAGTCCTATTCTCCTTTTTAACTCTGTTGCTTGATTGTCTCTTCCCAATTTAATCTCGTGGTCCAGATACTTATAGGAATACACTTGTTCAATTTGCGTGCCATTAGTGGAATTGCCGGTACCAGGTTGGTCATGTATTGTGTTTTGGAAAAATTAATTTTAAGGCCAACTCGTGCACAAGAGCTCTGAAGGTCTTGAAGAAGTTGGCATGCATGATCTACCTGATCTGCAATAAGGACTATGTCGTCTGCAAACCTCAAGTTGTTCAAAAATTCCCCATTTATATTTAATCCAATATTTTCCCAATTATTTTTTCTCATAGCACTCTGTAATAGGGCGGTGAATAGTTTAGGAGAGATAGTGTCTCCTTGCCTAATACCTTTCTCCAAGGGAAATGTGTCTGTGTCACCATAGTACATTTTTACAGCAGCTGTTGCGCTATCATATATATTTCGAAGAAGAGTTGTGTACCTATGGTCAATACTGCACTCTGTAAGAGCTCTTAACATGGAGCTATGCTGGACTGAGTCAAATGCTTTCTCAAAGTCTACAAATATTAATATCAATGGCTTGTTGTATTCTATAACTTTCTCTATCAAGGATTTTATTACTTGTAGGTGGTCATTTGTTCCAAAGCCACTCCTAAATCCGGCCTGCTCTAGAGGTTGATGAAAATCTAGCTTAGGTCCCAGTCTGTTAGTAATTATTCTCATAAAGAGTTTATATAAATGAGATAATAAGTTGATAGGTCTGTAGTTGCCAATTTCTGTTACATCTCCTTTTTTATGCAATATTATCATAATGGCATTATTCCATTTTTCTGGCGTATTTCCTTCAAAGAGGCAGGCATTATAAAGGGTTTTTAAAGCCTTTATGACGCATTCGCCTCCTAGTTTTATCATTTCACTTACAATGCCATCTTCTCCAGGTGTTTTGTTGTTCTTCATACCTTTTAATGCTGACTTAATTTCCTCTTCGGTTATATCTGGAAGTTCCTCTGACCCTTGATTTAGTATTGCTGGAATTTCTACTTCGGGAATGTGATCTACTAGTACTCTTCGATGATTTTTAGTATCTCTTGTTGTTCATGTATGACATGTCCTTGATTATTTTTTAACTTATAAATATTCCTCGTTCCTATTTTCAACTTTCGTTTTAGAACTTTTAGGCTTTTGTTTTGTTCTACGGTATCAGTTATTTCCTTAGTGTTAAAGTTCCTTATGTCTTTCCTAATGGCTTTTGAAATGGTTTTGTTTAAATTCTTTAGCTCTGCAATGTCCGTTGTGTGCTTTTCTTTCATTTCCCTTCTTTTTTGCATTAGGTTTCTTGTGTCTTCTGTGAGTTTTTCATTTTTTGTTGAGTGCTTGGCTTGGCACTTCTTCTGTGACTTCTTCAGGGTTTCTACCAATTTTTCGTTGAGCTGTTCAATACTGGTTTCATCTTGCAGGTCTTTCTGTAGATTACTCTCTATTTCTTCCTGGTATGCCCTGGTGTTAGTAATCGCAGTGAATGTAACATTATTAGTCCTTGTTACCATATGTCTTCTTTCCTTCTGTATGTTTAAGACTATCTTCGCCCTAACCATTCTATGGTCACTTCCAGTTGAAAATTGATTTAATACAGTTACGTCTTGAACAGCGTCTTTTTTGTTAGTAAATATAAAATCAATTTCATTCTTGTTTAAACCATTTGGTGATTGCCAAGTCCACTTTCTTTGGTCGCTTTTTTTAAAGTGCGTATTCATGACATATAGCCTGTGTTGCAGAAGAAATTCTATGAGAGTTTGACCCCTTTCGTTTCTATCGCCATATCCGTGAGGTCCAATTACACTGGACCTCACGGATATGGCCGTGAACGGAGAAACACTGTCATACAAGAGACAAACACCAACTTTACTATACCGATGGGAGACCTAAACGCCAAAATAGGCCACAAGCAAGATGATTCGGAGTTTGTAATTGGACCTCACGGAAATAAGATATTATGATACACGAAATCTATTACCTATTGAAATTTTATTAACCATAGTTTTTTTTATAATCGATCGATGCAGTTTTCGTAAGTCTCACCTTGTATAGCAATAAAACATGTTAGTTAAAATATATTCGTTAGTTTAATAAAGTATACAATTTTAAAAGAAAATTTTGCTGATACACTTAATTATTTTATTAAAATTCATGCCACATATTTGACTACTTGAAGATAGATATTTGTAAATATATGTCTCTCTGTTTAATTTTAATTTGCATTATACGTTAAAATATAAAAAGTGGTACAGTAGGCGGTACTCTAGACTAGCGCGAAGATTCATACTGTTTCCTGTATTTTTAAAATTTAAATATATTTAAAATTAAAAAAAGTAATTTTGTTATTTATTAATTATTTT
The DNA here is from genome assembly GCA_918026665.1 of Diabrotica balteata. NCBI lineage: Eukaryota > Metazoa > Arthropoda > Insecta > Coleoptera > Chrysomelidae > Diabrotica > Diabrotica balteata. Next base: position 69,233,925 of record OU898284.1, on the reverse strand, counting down.
TAGAGATTTTAATAAAGTTTAAAAAATTACATGTTGTATAACGGTCACCCCTTGTCACGTAAATGGACTCTTCCAATTGTTAACTGTAACTATAGTCAAATTCCACAATTTAGAAGAGTGATTCATCGTTTAAAGGCGGTGAAGTGGGGAAAGACGTATGAAAATCCAGTGGCGTACACTCACTTTTTTTAACGTTAATTATATTATATTTTTCAAATATTATTGTTCGAAATAGGCCACAATATATTTATTTACAAGTTTTTATTGACGTTTCGATTTCTATATCCAAAGTCCGCGTTGAAATATATAAATGATAGTTATATTTTTTTATTTGTTTATTATTATATATTTTTATAATCTTATATTATTTATTTTCTTTTTTTATTCTATCTTTAAAAACGGTCTCTGGAATAGAGATCGAAACGTCAGTGTATTAAACACGTAAATAGATATATTCTGGTTTATTTCCAACCTTATCCCTAAAAATACAGAATGCCACAAACACAATATATAGGAAAACAAATATATGTCATTTGTATGTTTAAAAACGGTCTCTTTATAGAAATCCAAACGTCCGTAAATTAAACATTTGAATAAATATATTGTGGCTTATTCCCAACATTATTTCTAAAAATACAGAACGACAAGCAAAAAGCCATAGAAAATAAATATTACTATCATTTGTATAATTAAAAACGGTCTCTGGATATAGAGATCGAAACATCAGTAGATAAACATATGAATTCATATTTTGTGTTGGTAATTCCCTACATTCCCCTAAAAATACAGAATGCCACACACACACACACACACACACACACACACACACACACACACACACACACACACACACACAAACAAAAAGTAATAAATAGCAATTAATTTTACAAAAAGCTTACTGATGCCACCTATCATCAGTAAGCTTTCGCAGAAGTTACGCTAAAACGTCTTTTGACGCGACCGGTCCTAAAAGAGTTACATAATGAAATTTTTTTTAAAACAAATTTTAAGACAGTTTCCACTCCACCCCAGAGGTATGTCTTGTGGCGCGTTACTTTTTTAAATGGGTGTTCGCCAAGAGCCATATTGTCCCATTAAATAAAATGAGCAAAACACTTTAAAAACGGTATAAAACAAAACAAAATAAAATTCTATAAAACAAAATAAAATTCTATAAAAACAAAATAAAAATAATTTTTGATGTAACGAAACATTGTACTATTCTATTTAAACACAAACACTATACACACTTGCTATGTTCTTCTCATTTTTTTTATTCTGAAGATCTTACTAAACTATTAGAAAATATTATTCGCTGTCTAAATCTGAAGATGCAGTGCTGCTATCGCTGTCATTATCTTCACCTGGTGTAATGATAATTGGCTCTAGTAAAACTTCGATATGAGTGTCAAGTTCCCACATACGACGTTCTTCTTTAATTATGTGGCTTATACATTTAGCCCATTTCTCTGGAGTTACATGGAGGATTGCTTGAATTAAAAGTTCCTTAACTTCGTTTAATTTAAACGTTTTGTTATTGCGTGCTACTTCTCCTTTCACTTGCGCACAGATAAGTTCAATGGGATTAGGTTCGCAATGATAAGGTGGTAGACGCAGAACTTTGACACCATAATCTTTTGCAGTTTCATCCACATCATATTTAAGATATTCACTTTTCCTTAACCGTGCAATGTCAAGTAGCTGAATTTTGAGCATTGATTCTTCGTATGCAATCCCCTTTTCTGTAAGCCATTCTTGAACTCTCCCTTTCCGCCATGCCGTCGTCGGTAATTGTTCTAGTCTGCCGCTATGGTATGGCGCATTATCCATTACAATCACAGACCCAGGTTCCAATTTAATATAAACAGAAACTCCAACCAAATAAGCACAGAATTTAACTAAAAATTTACTATAAAACGACAAACTATAACACTCGTATTATCAATAACACAAATTTATAACAAATATATTCAGAAAATGGAACACATACATATCTTCCGATACGCCAATGTAATTGAACAATATATGACTTGATTTCTTCATCAGCATTACCGTCAAACAAGTTTTACAGCTCTGTCTGTGAATCGGAACTCCGTCGCTTAGCGCAAGGTTGCCAAGAGATTGAAAAGTAATGTTTTAAAATATCGATTTTTATTTTATAAATTTAAATATGTAAAAAAACGGAACATATAAATAAAATTTATTTTATTACAATTTTGTGATTAATTTTTACTATTGAAAAAATCATGTTTTTTGGTATTTTTATAACGGTGATAATCGCTGCGTGGAAGAATACAGGTTTTGTATGACCATAATTACTACTTGTGAACACGAATTGGCTACACTGTACGACAACTCCTGGTCAACTCTTCTATAGAGAAGCACAAATAAATATACTACTTATATATTCTGTAATTTCTTATGAGAAAACGCAAATTGCAATTGAGAAAACGGGTAGTTTTCGAGGGCCGCTGTGTACATTTAAATTTGAGGATATTCCGCTTTTAAACTATGAAATCACTCTCTCAAATTGTGGGATTTGACATTACCATTATGTAACAGCCATATTTAATATATGTTGATTTAGAAATCACTTTTAGAAAAGTCCAACTTAAAATGTCTTACTAATAATTCTTTTTGACACACTTTAATACAATTTGTAAACGGATAGTTGTGAAAATCCGACATTGCATTTATATAAAATAATTTTAAAATGAGAAGTATATAGAATAAAAATTAAAGCTCGATTTTATAATGACAGCCTAACTAAACCTTAACTAATGTTCACTTTAGACTAAAGTACACTTAAGGGTCACACTTAATTTAATAATACCTACAGATCTTTTTATTATTAAAAATAAACTTAAGTGTTTAAGTAGATAGTAGGTTGGTAATTGTTTGTCTCTCATCGAAATAACTTTAGTTTTTTTTGTTGTCCATGAATTTGTTTGTAAAATTTATTAACTATAATTATGTCTGTATCGAAAAAAAAAGAAGTTGTTCTTTAAATTTCACAAAAAGAATACTATTACTTATTGAGGAAAAGAATCCAAGTATAAATCAATTAAGTGTAGAAACCAAGAAAAAGTATTAACGAATACTGGAAGTTTTAAATGACGAGAATGATCAATAAGAGGACAAAGAAGAGAAAGAAACTCCAATACTGAAAGATATTAAGGAACAAAAATTAAAAATCAAAATATTCATAATTGAGTTTTAATTAAAACAAAAATATGCTCAAGAAAATTTTTAATAACTACATATATATATATATATATATATATATATATATATATATATATATATATATATATATATATATATATATATATATATATATATATATATATATATATATATATATATATATATATATATATATATATATATATATATTCTAAACAATTCCTTGTTTCACTGTAAACTTTTGAGTGACGTACATATATAAATTATTTATTTATTTATTGAGTTAATGCCTCGACAACTATGATCATTGGCATGGTACAGTCAGGTACCTAGTGTAGTGTATGTGTAGAGTAATTGTCTTGATACTTAGCAAAGTCGACGTCATTGTCTTTGATAAGAGACGCTAATTGTATCCAAACGTCTGCAGTCCCTCCGGTGAGTACCGATCGCACGTGGATAGAAATTATTTTCATTCATTAATTTTTAATAAACGAAAATTTCTCCACCCAGATGAGATTCGAACTCACGACCTTTAGGTTTAAAGTTAGGCGCTCTTACCACTGAGCCACAGAGGGAGTTACATATATAAATTGAACAGCATTGACAAAGAAAACTGAAATTTACACTTAAGTGAACTTTAACTTTATATATTTGTGTTTACTTTAAATTGAATATAATATCGGACATTATTAAACATACTATTTTATATTTTGATTAATTGGATGGGATAACATTCCTGACATTTATGAAAAATTTTGACGTTCGAGAATCGTTAGGAATCAAATTTGAGTCCTTCGATCTTTTATTTTTATGTTTGTTTTACTATCTTTTAGTGGCAGTTATACTTTTAATTTTCATTTAATGTCTGATTTTGTTAGTTATTTTTCATCTAGTTTATAATTTAAACCTATTTAGGTAGTTTTATTCATAATAGAGCCTCGCTGTAAAGATCTTTGTACGGTTTTGTACTTACCAGTACTAGGACCTGTTGTGCTGCCAAACGCATGGCGGGAAATCCAGTAAATACACATTCCTGTCTTAAACATTCTACACTCTCAGTGTAAAGTTGTCTTTAGCAAGTCTAACCTTTTTAGGCATTAATTCAAATTTTAGCGTGAGATTTTAGCCATTAGTACATTTTTGTCAGCTGTATAAATTTGATGTGATTGGAAAAATTAGGCATATGGAGAAAAACAATTTTCCATCTCTTATTAAACATTATTATTTGATAAATAAAACGGCTAAGGAAACAGCAGAAAAGCTAGATATATATTATAAGACTAATGCTTGTTCAGACAAATTTGGTTCTGTAAATTTCGTAGTGACAGTATATCTACATTGCATCATTCATCTACTAAACAGTCAATGCAGTTACACCAGAGAATATTAGGAAAGTCCATAAAATGGTTTTGCTGATCGTAAAGTGAAGGTGCGTGAATTTTCAGAGGCCACATCAATTAGGTAAAAGAGCATTAGTCATATTTTGAACGAAGTTTTAAATATGGAAAAATTCGTTTTCCGGTGGCTGCTGCGTTGCCGGTCACTGACTAGAAACGTGATCGTTACCACTTCTCAGTGTCTGCACCCTAACAAACGCAATCCTTTGAATTTCTGACGTCGATTGGTAAGTGTTGAAGAAATCTGGATACATTATTACACACAAAGACTAGAATGAACGCACGGCAGTGGACGTAAGTCGTCAAAAGTGGACCGAAGTGGTCAAAAGTGGCTTAATGGAACGGAAAAGTTATGGTCACTAAAGACATTATACAATCGCTGAAATCGTTGTATTAAGTTAAAAGGAGACTATATTAAATACAATAAAAACATTCTTATCAGACCACCTAGTATATTTATGTTTCGTTTAAAAATTTATATATATATATATATATATATATATATATATATATATATATATATATATATATATATATATATATATATATATATATATATATATATATATACCATTACTTTTAGGGTTTATAAATGGAAAGGCGAGATCGAATGGACTACACCTGACGAAATAGCTTATAATGCCTATACACGTTTTGAATTTGATAAAGAAGCTTCTGGAATTTATTCTGATGAAACTGTGGTGACAATTTTAAACTCTATGTACTATGTATGTATTTATTTTTTTAATTAACTACAATTGTAAAATTTTAACCGCTATATTTAACTTTTTTCGACTTTTTTACTTATTTTTTTTAATGCTACAAACTAAATTTGGATACAATATTTCAAGGCAAACAAGATTTATTATTACATAGTGATATTTAAGACTCAGATACTAAATGCAGGATAATTATTCCATATAGTAAAAGATCTGGAAACCTTCGTAATGATGATCGCCATAGTCGGACAATTCTAATATGACACGTGAAGAAGAAGTAATATTTACATTTTATAAAAAACTATCCATAAATTAATTATTTTTGATAAATGGATAAAATGATTGATGGTGATATAATCGATGGATACAGTGATGGAATCGAAGAAAGCTGGACATATATTGTCAAATATCTTAACCTTGATATAAGGAAGTTCTGGGCGAAAGAAAAATAAAAATAAATCGTTTCCAAAGATAATAACCCCATATGTTTGCACAATAGTAAAAGAAAAATCAAAATAAAAGAAAAAAGCTTACCTGAAATACATATCAATCAAGACAAAAGAAGTATAGGATAATTATAAGGTAGTAAGACAAGAAACAATTACACTAATTGTAAAAAAAAAATAAAAAAATATTACACAAAGTTTTTTTTTAATAAATGAGGCTTAATTTTTATGGGCTACAAAAGAAAATATATAGGTTTGTAACAAGAGGTCAAATAATTTAGCGAATGGAGGTAAGGGAACTAATAGACCCGAAACATATAGAAAAGAATACATGCTATATATAGAAGAACAAATGACGCTAGAGGAAACACTAAAAATTACCAAACACAAAGAATTTAACATAAACACTTTGGAAGTCCAATAAATAGGTGAAAAGATGATGAACAGAAAAGCTGCAAGTATAGATGAAATACCAAACAAACTATTGAAAATATCTACCAAAACAAAAAAACGGAAGTTAGAATAGATAGACAACATACATATTAAATAGACATATACCTCGAAATCATAAAGCTCTATGCTCTTTAATTTAATCATGGATGAATTAATTTAAAGTGTTAACAAAGTAAGAGGATACATAATGGGAAACAAAGAAGTAAAATACTTTGTTAAGCAGACGCAATATTGATAGGTCAAGATGAAAATAGCCTATAAAGATTAGTCCACATATTTAAAATACGAGCAAAAGAATTTAATATTTATCTAAACTCGGAAAATCATATCTTAGTAATCAGCCAAGAATCATCCAAATGTAAACTAGGAATCGATGACATTGGTATTAAAAAAATAATGGAAATAAAATACCTAGGAAATACACTGTCTAGATATGGAGATCTGAAGAAAGAAGTGAGATATCAAGTACAAAAAACAAATAGACTGACATGATGTCTTACTAACACTATATGGCCAGACCGACATATTAACACTGAGATGAAATAAAAAATATATAAAGTCAGTGTTAAGACCAATAATAACATGCGTATCAGAAGCATCATATCCACAATATGAACACTACTGGAAACGACGGTGATGAGGGTTCTGAGAAGATTTACAAGAAATACGCTGAGAGATGGAAAGTGGAGTGACCTGAGAGTGATTAGAGGAACATGTAACGTACAGTGTATAAACGAGTGTACACTCAGCAGAAAGAATAGAATTACCACATAAGTATCTTGGGTGAGACCCGTGTGGTCAAAATAGTATGGGATAAATCACCAATCGGTAGAAGGAGTACCGGACCATTGCGCAAAATGGAGTGACAACGATTCCTAAAGGTATAAATCCGCCAATGAACTAGCAGAATTTCTTATGAAGTGAAAAAAGAAGAATAAGGATAAAATTAAACAGAGTATTTGGTAGTATAAAGTGCAGATATTATGATAATATATTCATAATAATGGGAAATAAATAATGTAAAATTAAAAAATTTAAATAAACCAACTATGGTAAAGATAATTACTCTACTAATATTTATTTATTTTTTGCTTCAGAGTGTACTCTTGAAGATTGAAGAAACACAACCTGAAGCTATGTCCTTAATAGAACCAGCGCTGCCGTCTATTTTTGGCGAAAACGATGGAATGTTTACCAAAGTCAAAGTAAAAGACTACCTTTTTGAAGGATTAAAATTTTGTGAAAATGAAGGAAAAAGTAGTGGCTTTGCAGCTGTTATGTTCTGTAAACAGGTGATTGGGAAACTTTCAGAATCTAAAAATTTGAGACTGGAGAATAAAACGGTGTTATTTGCCAATCTTTATTACGTAAGTATAATAATATTATATATAGAGTGTCTGTTTATTGATTTTTAACTAAAGAAGAAATGTAGAATAGTGTAAATTTATATTTACCAAATCAAGATATAAATTAAATTGCTAATATATGGCAAAATATAATAAGTATAGTTTAAATGATAAAGATTGAGATTTAAAATATGCATAATAAAATAACATTCATGAACAGGCGTTAAAACAAGAATTATTATTTTGCACGTCTTCTGTAGTTTGATTTAGCATATGTTTAAAATATTTTTCATCATAATAATAGTACAAGCTAAGGCTATATATTTCTAAATTTAGGTTCATAAGATCATAAATTTAAACACAAAATGCATGTATGTATTGGTTATACAAGCAACTATGAGTAAAGTAGACAATGAAGCAAAAACAGTCGTTCCTAGCTATTCAGATCTTTCTTACTCTCTAAAATTTTATAATTTTCCCTGTATTGTTTGCATTGTAACGTATTTTGTATACTCTATCTATTCCTTATATTTGACAGATTTGCTTCATGTAAGTATGGGTCTCATATGTTTGTTTGTTCTTGATTACTGCAGTTACTTAATTCCAGTTTTTTATGGCACTACAGCTCATCAGTAAATGATAAGTACTATTGTGCATATAAAATTCTCTTATATGTTTTCACTTAAGCGCTCCTTGGTATATTTTTAATTTTTCATAATGTTAAGAGCAAAGATTCAATGATTTCCAGATATTTTGGACTTCCTATATTGGATTTTTTCTCGTATATTTAGTTTACTGGTATTTTTCTGAAGCTATTTTCTTGTGGCATTATAATATAATTTACAAATTCTCAATTTTTATTGGAAAAAAGCCACTATTTTAATGTAAAGTTTAATTTGACATTTTGGTATTTTCACTGTCATAGAGTGCAATATTCTGTAAACTAGTAAGCACTCCGATGGTCATTGCCCCGTCTCGATTTTTGCCATTGGCTCTTGACGTGGAAATCCCTATTTATCGCTCGAACAGCACATATAAATGTAGGCGATTTTTAGGTCAGGATGCCCGAAAAGTCAAGAACAACCCCAGAACTCCAACCAAATCCAACCCTTATCGATCGAAAAAAACAACCCCACCATTCGACCTAATCACCGATCTAAAAGACACAATCCAACTCAACACAATGGTGTTGCTAAATATCCTACCCGAAAGGACAGACTTGATCACACATATCACCAGCTCTGTGATCGAAGAAATCTTTGGCCATACAATTGCCTTGTCTTGTCAAAACGATAAGGTCGAAATGACCTTCCACCCAAATTTCTACATAACTGTTTATGGATTTCACAATAGGAGCAGTAAATTGCCAAGGGATCTGGGTGCAAAAAAGTAGATTTGAGTAGGGCTATGATTTTATCTCTAACACTCCTATACCAAATAGCAGCATTACCTTCAAATAACTTAATGGCCGAACGAAACAGAATGTCTTTGGAAATATTCCTAGACCTAGCCGAATCTCTAACTTTCTCTAAGAATGTGGGAAGGGCTTTACTTTCACCATTGAACTTAATATGTAAATCAGAAATAATGACAGGGGTTGTAACCTGTAATATTAGGGCTGGGACTGTACAACTTTGAACTACAGGGACTGAGACTGGGCTACTAGTGGATGGTTTTACTAAATCATCAAACTTTTCTAGTTTTTCTAACACATCACCCTGTAACAACAACAAATCATCTTTACACTAATTGACAAACCTTATTACATCTTCCTCAACATCATCTATAGTGAAATTCTCTAATCTGGTATCTAAATGTGTAGACCTTGTCTCAAATCTAGCAAAATCAGCTTTGTTTGATTCTGCATTCATTGATTGAGCACTACTATATAAATCATTCATAATCAACTTCATCTCACAAAACTACTTCTCAGGATCTACTACATTATTAACCAAATCGACTACACTTGAAGCCCAAGTGCCCTCCATGGCCAACAAAGCTCTTAACATCTTTCTCTTATCATCAATTGTCTTATTTGGGACATTTTTACCTCTTATGAAAAGCTCATAAAATAACTCTCCTGATTTCAAATGATTAACCTGAGTAGACTTCATTTTTCAAAAATTGGATGAACGCAAACACACAAAATAACTAAAATCAACCTCAACAACTAGTAGAAAATATGACAATTTTTAATGAACAACCGTTTCCATTTATCAAAATCCACAAGGAAAACAATTCCTGTAGCTGGCTATATACCACGTATCACAAAAAAGAGGTTAGTCTTCGTAAGTGGGTATATTTATTTAAAAACCCTTAAAAGGGCTACATAAAAAAAAACAAACGTTTTCGGACTAAACAGTCCATCATCAGGTTTACATTTTAAAATTGCTAGGTTCAAATGCCTGAGCCACCAAAATACATGGGTAAAAACCCTTTAAATTACATATAGTTGTAAAAGATTATACATTATTATAGTTTATTCGTCTTCCGGATTTGGACCGTGTCATTTGTGAGTGACCCAAAAGTGGGTTCATCTCGACGTTTTGCTACAATTGTATGTAGCTTCTTCAGGAGAACAAAGAAAAAGAAATGAAAAGACAGGAAGATGGGTAGTTAGCAACGGTAACTCAGTTACTCAACGCAACCAGAGGCGAATACTAACTACCAAGATGGGCATTTGGTCACAGTAACTCAACTACCTAACGCAGCCAGAGGTGAAAACCAAATGCCAGGACAGGGATTCACGTCCAACAGCTCAGAACACTAACGCGTCGAGAGGCGGGGAGTGAATCCCCTCTCAGGGATCACCTCTCGACGCGTTAGTGTTCTGAGCTGTTGGACGTGAATCCCTGTCCTGGCATTTGGTTTTCACCTCTGGCTGCGTTAAGTAGTTGAGTTACTGTGACCAAATGCCCATCTTGGTAGTTAGTATTCGCCTCTGGTTGCGTTGAGTAACTGAGTTACCGTTGCTAACTACCCATTTTCCTGTCTTTTCATTTCTTTTTCTTTGTTCTCCTGAAGAAGCTACATACAATTGTAGCAAAACGTCGAGATGAACTTACTTTTGGGTCACTCACAAATGACACGGTCCAAACCGGAAGACGAATAAACTATAATTCTGACTCTGGCAGTGGAAGCCTACGATTTCATTATACATTATGTTGTTAAAAACTGTGATGTTCAGTATTAAATTAAATATGACTTCAGGTAACATACATGGCTGAAGTGGTGTATGTTACCTGAAGTCATATTTAATTTAATACTGAACATCACAGTTTTTTAACAACATGATGTATAATCTTTTACAACTATATGTAATTTAAAGGGTTTTTACCCATGTATTTTGGTGGCTCAGGCATTTGAACCTAGCAATTTTAAAATTTAAACCTGATGATGGACTGTTTAGTCCAAAAACGTTAGTTTTTTTGATGTAGCCCTTTTAAGTGTTTTTAAATAAATATACCCACTTACGAAGACTAACCTCTTTTTTGTTTCCATTTATCACCTGATAGTAAGTCTCACTTGCACTCCCGCGTACTGAAATCCAAAACTCAATCAGTTGACTCACAATGACTACTCCTCGTACAACAACTTTAATTAACCATGGCATTTAAATACGCCTACAGATGGGGTTAATTAGAAGACAAATTGTATAACACTACTTCTCAACTACACAACTCAAACAAAGTCATTCAAAGAAATACACACATTTACTCAAAATGACCGAACAAATAAAAAATTATAAAAACCGAGTATTCTGTAAGATTTGTCGAATCAATTAAAAATAAATGTAACAGTAACTGTATAATTTGCTACTGTTTTTAAATTCTTTTTAATATCAATACTTCAATCAAAATTCATATTTAAATATTTAACTCAAATGTTTGCTTTCATTTACCAATACACATAAAAAACAATACATATGTTAATATATAACAAATACAAATGTTGGTATAAAATAATACACATGTTACAATACAAATACTCTACTGTTTGTGAGACACTTTGAGGCACTATTCAAAAGGAAAAAGTTTCATATAAGTGGCTTGGGAAAAAGGAATCAAAATCCAAAAGAATGCCACACGTTGGGGGCACCAAAATTGTAACGAAACTATTTTGCTTACCTCAGGGTAAGAACATGGGGTAGAAGATTAGGCAAACAAAAAAAATCGAAACTAGTGCGTACGGCACTCAGTTGGCTGTTGGAGAGCTGGGTCGTGGATAAGTTGAAATAAAATTGGGTCGGATTGGGGTATCTACTAAATGAAAATAAAGGGATACTTACATAAATCTCCTGGGTCAAAAACGACATGATAAACGACATGACAAAGATATGGCAGACAAATTTACCTCTAGCTATTTTCTTTTCTTTTGGACGCCGCTTTGAAGAAAACTTCCTGCTGGGAGAAAGAAAAAAATTCTTCTTTCCTAAAATCTAAAATACATACAAGGATTAGGAGGCTTTTCTAAATTAAAACACAAAATGGATCAGAGAAACAAATCAAACGTTTATTTTTTTTTCTCAAACAAACAGTATCAAGAATACAGATTACAAAAGAAACATACTATATAACATAATACAAAATAAAAAAAACTTACATGTTCTTTGTTTACATAAAAGATTGCTACAAAAATTTTGAAATGGTTCCTAGGTTATAATGTGGCCAATTTAGTTTATGAAAATTTTATGGATATCTTTTTTATGAAAATATTGTTGAATTTAACCTTACATATGGAATATCTTTTATATATTTTATAATAATCAAATTAAAATGAATTACTATTTAACTGTGAAAATTAAAATTGTCTTATAACAACAATGGATTAAAGCAAAAATGTCATATGTCAACATAACATTTTAAGACAGAATAAAATATTACATTTTTTAGCTACGACAACATAATATAAAACTTTAATTATTACAAATTCTTTTATTTTAATAGCAATTATTAAAAAGCAATTATTAAAAATGTCTATATAACTTGAAAAAATTAATATATTAAAAGTTACCTCGTTTCTCACATGTTTCACTTAACTTTGAAAAGGAAAAACTTGATACATCTCTGGGGAAACTACTTGGACAATTTCTTAAACTGGAAAACAGGAAACTATCAGAAACCATTTCCATACTCAGGAACGAACGATCGAACAGGTTTAGGTTGAGGAATCAAGCTGACAACGAGGACATCCTATCTAATACTTTTCAAAAGTTTCCGGTATCTAGACAAATCTTCTAGTGACTAACTACTCTATCAAAACTGCTTATGCAGGAGTACCATCATGTTTACTGGTATTAAAACATTACAAAAAAGAATTGATGCAAAATCTACGGTTTGTGTTTGTACAATGACTTAAGGACCACCCTGTATATAAACATCTTACCGTGTTAACTGGTGAACTCGAATTCTATTTTTTTTTTGCAGTTATAATAAGGTAAGGAAGGAAGGAAAAAAAATTAATAGAATAGAATAGAATAGAAATATGCTTTATTGTCACTGAAAATTATTGAACAATTTTATGGACAAAGCTAAAAAATAAATCAGTCAAATAATACAAAAAGTATAAAACAAAAACAATATAGTAAAAAACAGAATAACACAATTTTAAATTAGTAAAATTATTGTATAACCTACATAATTTGTACAGACAACAACAAATGAGACAAATTGTAGCCACTGCTTGAGACACCCAAATGTAATTATAAACAATACTAATTTTGTTTCTTTGTTATACATTAAGAAACTCGTCAACTGAATAATATGGTCTTTCTGAGAGATAGATTTTTGTCACCTTACGAAACTTAATGAAGGATGTTGCGGATTTAATTTCTCTTGGAAGGTGATTATAAAGTTTCTTTGCACGATATAGAATAGAATTCTTTACTAGCTGAGTGGACGGGATCGGCAAATAAACGTTACAATCCGAATTTCTAATGGAGTAGCCATGGTCAGGTCTATCGGGAAAAATGTTTAGATGCTTTCGAATCAAACAAACCGTTTCCAAAATAAATAAAGAGGGAAGCGTCAAAATTCCGTGATTTTTGAAGTAGGTCTTGCAATGAGTTGTTTGTTTGAGACCAAATAGATAACGCATTGCTCTTTTTTGCAACTTAAAAATAGTATCAAATTGGGCCGCTGTACTAGAACCCCAAAATGGAAGCCCATATCGAAGATGGGACTCGAACAATGAGAAATATGCCATTTTTGCAGAAGATAAATTTAGTTCCTGCGAAACAGATCTTATTGCAAAGCAAGCTGAGGCTAGTTTCTTCCTTAAGGAGTGCATCCTTTTAAATGCAAGGACCATTTGTGATCACTGTCAATGAGAATACCTAGAAATTTCACGGAATTTACGATATTGATTTGGCTCTCATTCAAAAGCAAGGGTTGCATGACTCCTTTATAAGATAATGCTACAGTCTTATCCACGTTAAAGCTAAGTAAGTTGGAGTCTGACCAAGCCTTGATTATAAGTAAATCATCGGTTATAATTGAATGAAGCGTTGAAATATCAGAGCTGCTCCAAGTAATACTGGTATCATCAGCAAATAGAAAAATTTTCCCTTCAATTTTCAAGTAAGTGATGTCATTAATGAAAAGTAAAAAAAGGATGGGACCTAATACTGAACCTTGCGGTACTCCACACTCAATATCTTTACAACTAGAGTCGGTGTCATTTATTCTAACCAATTGTTTCCTACCTACCAAGTAAGTTTTGAACCAGTTCAAAGACACACCCCGAATTCCATAGAAAGTTAATTTTTTTAATAGAATGTCGTGATTTACGCAGTCAAAGGCTTTGGAATAGTCGCAGAAAACGGTGGCGGAGGAGAGGTTACTGTTTAGTGATAGATATACATCATGTAACACAGAAAATATGGCATCACTAGTGCATTTATTAGACAAAAAGCCGAACTGATTTTGCGATAAAATATTATATTTAAGGAGAAAGGGCATAAGTCGAACTTTTATACGTCTTTCAATAATTTTTGATAGTGCTGGTAACAAGGCAATAGGTCTATAGTTGCAGACATCAGATTTTTCTCCACCTTTATGAAGAGGAATGACGATGGCAGTCTTTAGGCAGTTAGGGAATGTACCTTTTTCAAGGGAATCATTTACTAGCGAGACCATAACGTCCAAAACATTATGCGGTAGATTTGAGAAAATTTTAATAGATAATCCATCTGTACTACAGGACGATGTGCTTTTTATACTACGAATTGTTGAAATGAGTTTCGTCTTATCAACTGGTCTTAAAAAGAAGGTATCAGCAATGTTTTTTGAATTAGAGAGATAGGAAACTGGATCTTGATGTGGCGAAATAGTTGAGGTTATATTTTTACTCACATTAACAAAGTAATCATTTAGATTTTCGGGGTTAGGAAAAGAAAAGGTTTGATCCGCTGTACTGGTTTTATTTCGAAAATCCTTTATTATTGACCAAGTTTCTTTTGAAATATTTTTGGAGCTTGTTAAGCGATTATGAAAGTAGGATTTTTTGGCTACTTTGAGTAGTTTTATATAGCATTTTCTGTACTTGTTGATATAATCAGAGATGGGGATACTGTCAATAAATTTTTTAATATATAGCAGAGAACGCGTATTTTTCGCAGATATGCGAATGCCTTTGGTAATCCAAGGTTTATTATGTTTTGGCCTGATGTTTAATAGAGGAAATGCTTTATTAAAAATAGATACAAGTCTATTTAGAAAATCACTAACATTACAGTCAATGTCTCCAGATGAAAAACTCCAGTCAGAAGTCAAGCATGAATTATAGAATTTACGAAAGTTTTGAGTGGAAAAAATCCTACCTAATCGTCGGGTTTTTGAGTGAGGTGTTTGTAAACTGCTAAACTTGGTATATACCGTTTCATGATCAGAAAGCCCCCCACTAATAACTGTAGAATGGACGTCAGCGGGTGGAAAATCGGAAACCACATAATCAATTGTCGAGGATGATGTTTTTGAGATTCTTGTTGGAGAATTAACGTGCATTGTGAGACCATATGATTCAAAAATAGTTACCAAAGACAGTTGGGTCGCACAAACAGCAGCGTAGTCAATATTAAAATATGTAAAATAAATAACTGAATGAACCGTTGTTTTGGTTGGTCTCGACTATATCTAACCAAACGAGATGTATCTAACGAACGACTGTTTATTATTACTTTCAACTGATTCGAAACGACTATGAATCTTACTGAAATCTACAATACTAATTTGACCATATTTGTGGCAAAAAAACGTATTACGGAGATCTGTTGAAATAAAAAAAAGTGTGCTTAAAATAAAAAATACATAAGGTGACCAAAACAATGTCTCAAAAGATTCATAGCTCGACGTTCTGCACCATCATGCAATTTGGTCAGACAACGTTACAAATTTTTATGGAGCCAAGAATGAGCTTTATGAGGTGTATGAATTATTTCTAAAACAAGACATTACAGATAAAATATTACGATTTAAGCCAACTTGCTTTAATAAAATGTTGATATTAAGGAAGATAGAGGGTGTTGAAGTGCAAATTTAAAATGTTATTTTTCGCTATAACTTTTACGTTTGTAAATATTTTGGAAAAAAATTTACAATTGGATACTTTTAAGTAAGATAAATTATAATTTTATACATACTTTTATGTAACTGATAGAGGGCGCCACACATGCCACAAGTGTGGCATACATTTACGCTCAACTGTTTTGCGCTTTAAGTTAGCTCTATTTGTGTTTAAAAATTATTATTTTTACAAAGAAAAGGTATATTTGTTATTAACCTCAAAATTCAACCTTTTTGAGATAATCGCATTTTATAAGTCAGCTGTATAATAATTCCTAATTGTGATATATGTGCGGTAAAGCACTGAATACCTGTAGATAAGCACAATTCATAGTTTATTCTTATTAACACTATTCACAGATGATAATGTGACATCATAAAATGCTTTGCTATGGCTGCTAAATGTCTTATTGGAGAAAAGATTCTTCATCTTCTTCTTTAGGTGCCGTGTATTCAGACGTTGGCCGTCATCATGTTTATAATTTCCCTTTTCTAACGCTTCTTAAGTATCTGTACTGGAGTTGTATTACTTTTTCTCTATTGAAAAATGCTGAAAACCCAAAATATGTGGTTTATGCAAGATGGTACACCACCATATTCTAGAGAGAAGGTAGTGAGAATATACTTAAATACAACTTTTTTGAACGTTGGATTGGTCGTGGTAGTCATATTCCTTGGCAATATGGTAAGATATTGATATAATTATTTTATTCATAAAAATCCCAAAAGAATACTTATCATTCATTACGTAATTGTTTACCAATTTTTATTAGGAAAATTAGAAACTAGAAAACAAGTATTGAATAACACATATGTCTTGTTTAATAATAATCACATAATACTTTTGCTACAAATCTAACCTTAAAGACTCGGTATTTTTAGAAAAACATGATCGTTGTCCCAATAACCGATATTGTTATAAATATAGTAATCACACAGTCAAATTTAGTTCAGCATAATATTAGTTCATTATTAAATCATAATAGTCCATTTGATCGAGATGTAATTATAGTTACTTGTAAGCTGTAACGTAATGATATACATAACTAATGTCATCGATATGGTAATCCGTGTGTGTAGAAGTAACCAATGAACGAGATACTTCACAATTTAATACATTATTTAACCTTTGCGACAAATAAGATATAGTTCCATAATATACCATAAGATTTGGATATGTATCCAAAAGAATATATTCATCCATTATACATTATAGCCACCACGTAGCCCAAAATTTAATCTGCTTGATTTTGGTGTATGGGGCGCATTAAAACAACGTGTCTATAAGAATCCCATAAACATTCGCAACCAACTATGGGAAGAAATAAATACTGTAGCAGTTTCTTTATAATAAATGATGCTATTTAATATGAGACGATCTTTATGGAATCTATTGACAAATGACTTAAAGAAATGGTGGACATATCGAACACTTACTTTTAACTATTAACTTTAGTTAAAGGTATTGTTATGTCTTTATTAATTCTAATTTATTGTTTTTATTTTAATTTACTAAAACACGGTAATTTATATCAGTTTAATAAACCACTATACAACAATTTATTTTCGACTAATAATTACATAATTTATTTATACGTGCGTTACATTTTAAAACGCGACTCGATTTATCTTCTCTGACTGACTTCTTTCAATGAAAATTATGTTATATACCCATGCAGCTATTAAACTAGAAGAATGTCGACCCTTGTCGAAAATACTTAAAGAGCTCCTCCACCATATTTAGGGTAACCCTCCAATCTAATTGGCGGACTCCAACTTTGGCATGGCTAACTGTTGTACGTCGGACTCTAGTACGTGCTCTCTCAATTGAAGTAAGGCTTCCCATACATCTCGGTAGATAGGTTGGTCACGGGCAGTGTCTTTTGTTACCAGGTAGAAAAGGTAACGTGATGCATCTTGGAGTTTCAAGGCTTTTCCAGGAGCTAGCACTTGACATTGAAGTTCTGCAACTCTACCGAACTTCCTTCGAAAGACGGATGCCAACTCTGGTGCGTCTTTGATACTGGCCGGGATGGTAAGGGCCAGTGAGTAGTCATCGAGAAGCGCGAGTAGATCTTGCCTTTCTTCAGTGGTAACACCATGTCTTTACTGGTACCTCCATAGGCACCCATAAATTCCTCAAACGTGAGGTCGGACACATCTTGGACTTGGTTTACTTCTACTCCTTCATCTACGTCGTGGTCACCTTCGAAAGATGCCAGCCGGTTATGGTGTACTATCATCGACTTTCCCATCGGAATCTTGTTTATTCGGTAAATGACATCATTGATCTTCTTCATAATGAGGTATGGACCTTCCCAAAATTATTGCAACTTGGGAGAACAACCTTTTTGCTTTTTGAGATTATAGAGCCAGACTTTGTCGTTCTTCTTAAAACACCCCTTTTCGGCTTGCATATCGTACCGTTTCTTCATTCGGTCACTAGCGATCTGGAGATAGGAACGGGCCAACTCGTATACATCGTCCATTCTTCTTCGTAATTCGATCACATAATCTTCACCTGCTTCACCTCGCGTCCGAATAGGACTCTGGCTGGTGTCTGGCCTGTTGATTCGTTAACTGCCGATCTGTAGGCCATTGTGAAAAACGGAAGATACCGGTCCCAGTTTTGCTGATGATCGGACACCATTTTTGTCAAATACTTACCAACTGTCCTATTCATCCGTTCTACCAAACCACCCCATTGCGGATGATAAGCCGTAGTTCTTGTTTTCTTCATGCTTAGTCTATCACATATTCCTTGGAATAGATCGCTTTCGAAGTTCCTGCCTTGGTTACTATGGATCTCCAAAGGCACTCCAAATCGGCTGATATATTCTTGGATTAACTTATCTGCAACGGTGGCGGCCTTCTGGTCTGGAAGTGCGTAAATCTCGACCCACTTAGTAAAGTAATCCATTACTACCAACATGTACTTGCCTCCATTTTCAGTTTCTGGAAATGTTTCAGCAATGTACAAAGCTATTCTTTCAAAAGGGCTTCCAACATTATATTATCTCAGGAGCTCTCCTTTTTCGGCAAGGCCCGTTACTCATAGCACAAATAGTACATTTTTTACACCAGTCTTTTACGTCGCCGGAACTGTTCATCCAATAAAACCGTTTCCGAATTCGCTGAAGGGTCTTCTTTACACCAAAATGCCCTCCTGATGGACTGTCGTCTAACTGACGAAGTACTTTGGCTATTCTACTCTTTGGGATCACCAACTGTCTTCTCTTCTCTGAACCGTCATCATTTTGCGGGGCTCTTTTGAGCAAACCATCTTCCATGATAAATGAGTCCCACTGTGCTAAATAGGTCTTAACTACTGAGCATAGGTTTGACATTTCTTGCCAAGGTGGTCGACGGTTTTCCTCTTTCCATTTTTGGATTTTCTGTATAACTGGATCTTTCTTTCTCTTGTTCTTCCCTTCCCTTCGTAGACGTCCAGTCGTCATTGACCATCGTCGTTCTTAGCACTGCTGCATCCTTGGATTTCGTTTTGTTGCAGTGGGAATACTCTGCTGGGCATGGCCTTCCGGAAAGAAAATCAGCGTTTCGGTGGCTAACTTTATCCCGGTGTTCAATCTTGAAATCGTATTCTTGGAGTCGTTCGATTCACCTGGCTATCTGATTCTTAAACTGCATCAACCACTTAAGGGCGACATGGTCGGTTCGGATTAAAAACTTCCTTCTATAGAGGTATTGATAGAAGTGCTCTACTAATTTCACTACTGCCAGAAGTTTTTTTCTCGTGACACAATAATTCCGCTCAGGTTTTGAGAGAATTTTGCTAAAATATCCAAGGATTCTTTTCTGTCCTCCTTCAATATGAGACAGCACTCCTCCAATTCCCACATTACTTGTATCTGTATCTAAGATGAACTCTCCTTCTGGCAGTGGATACCCTAAAATTGGTGCTATGATTAAATGCTTTTTTAAGGTCTCAAAGGCATTTTGGCATTCTATATCCCAGCGGTAATCTCTTGCTTCCTCTGTGAGTCGCGTTAATGGCTTAGCGATATCCACAAACTTCTAATAAACCTTCTGTAGTAAGTGCATAGTCCCAGAAAACTTCTCACTTGATGTTTGTCAGGTGGTTCTGGCCATTCCTTAATAAAATCGATTTTCCCCTTATCCACGGCCACTCCTTCTTTACTGACTATATGACTCAGATAATTGACTTTACCTTAAAATATCTGGCACTTCTTGGGGTTTAACATCAATTGGGCAGCTTTAAGTCGATTAAAAACGTTTTCTAAATTCTTCAGATAGTCTTCAAATGTCTCCTCCAAGACGATTATGTCATCTAGATAAACCAGGCATGTTTTTCAAGCTAACCCTCTCAACACATTTTCCATAAGCCTCTCAAATGTCGCAGGAGCATTACAAAGTCCAAATGGCATAACGTTGAATTTCCACAATCCAGATCCTGTGGTGACGGCTGTCTTTTTTTTATCTACCGGGTCCATTTCTACCTGCCAGTATCCAGACTTCAAGTCCAAAGTAGAAACCAATTTACTTCCAGCTAATGTGTCCAATGTGTCGTCGATCCGAGGCAGAGGATAACTATCTTTCTTGGTAACGTTGTTCAGCAAACGGTAATCCACACAGAACCTCGTCGTTCCGTCTTTCTTCTTAACCAGGACCACCGGAGAGACCCATAGGCTCGTAGAAGGTTCTATCACCCCGTCGTTCTTCATTTGCTGAACAATCGTTTCATCTTCCTCTCTTTTCGCCTGTGGTAATAGTCTAGCTGTTTGACGAATTGGCTTAGCATTACCAGTATTTCTATCTTCGAGATGGCTTCTTGAATTCGTAACTGTGAGCTCGTAAATCGTCGTCATTTTTACTATTTTATTGAAAATGTCAAACTTCTGCACACCACTGTTATGTCTTTATTAATTCTAATTTATTGTTCTTATTTTAATTTACTAAAACACAATAATTTATATCAGTTTATTAAACCACTATACAACAATTTATTTTCGACTAATAATTACATAATTTATTTATACGTGCGTTACATTTTAAACGCGACTAGATTTATCTTGTCTGACTGACTTCTTTCAATGAAAGTTATGTTATATGCCCATACAGCTGTTAGATTAGAAGGGTGTCGACCCTTGTCGAAAATACTGGAGGGCTACGGCTGGTTTTTCATTCAACGTATTTCCGGAACGTTCGAATCGACCGGTTTTTTTTTTTTACTTGGAATTTCCGCTAGCTAGTCGAAGGATCGTACAATCTAGAACATATTAGTGAATAAACAACATATTTACAGGTTTTTAATATAACTCATATTTTTTACGTAACAGTATTTTATACCAAAATTCAGAAATATTGATGTTTTTGTCTATTTTTCCTTTGTTGCCTGGAGTAATTGCCTTAAATCAGAATTATACAGCTGATTTGTAAAATGCGATTGTGTCAAAAACTATTGAGTTTTAAAGTTATTAACAGGTATACCTTTTTTGTTAAAATAATGTAGCTTCAATATTTTTTATCATAAATATAGGTAACTTAAAAAATAAAAAAGTTCAGTGCAAATGTATGCCACATATGTGGCATATGTGACGGCCTCTACCAGCTATATTAAAGTGTGCATCAAATTATAATTTCTCATATTTAAAAGTACCCAGCTATAAATTTTTATACTTAAATGTTTACAAACATAAAAATTATAGCGAAAATTAAAATTTTAAATTTGCAGTTTAACACCCTGTATCTATCTAACACCCTGTATCTGTTATGTTTGTTTTACTTCCCGCTATGTGGGATTTTACCATCGACGTAGTTGGATTGAATTAAATTGACTAGGAATTATAGAAACATGTCTTTATTGTCTGACTTTTGAATTTACAATGTTGTTCTCAACGACTGTTGTTGAGAACCAAAACCGACGTACAAAACTCGCGGTGCGCGGTTGCAGCGTCTATATTAAGGCTTATCCTCGAAAATTGTAACGGTAAAATTCAGAGAGATATCTATTTCAAAAATATCTTTCTTTACGAAAACAAAATCCATTCACTAAGAATATTCTAAACGTCATCTTGTACTAGAGGTTAGCTTTATACCTACCTTATACAACCCCCTATTGTGTAAAGTCTTGGGTCTATACAATAAACAAGCGGGCGGCCTTCTATTCAGTGCGGTTTTGAAATAATGTTGAATAAAAACATTCATGAAATTAAAATGAAAGGATTTACGTCTATTAGTAGAAGTGCGATTTATAAAATTAGTACTTGAAGCCCAAATCGCGGGAGGAATATGTGCATCAGTTTTCAAATATTTATTATTTACTATATAATTTCTAAATTGAACCACTTTCACTTATTTAGGTAACAATGTATCTGTTTTGACAACTAAATAGGTAATTAGACAAAATAATGAGTATTATTAATTTTAAAACAAGAGTTTAAAGAATTAGAAGGAGGTAGCCCGGGCCCAGTTAAATGGTCAAGCTTATTCCAGTGAAAGCAATAAGGAGGATTATTTTTCGTTTTGGCACAGCTGACATGCTCTCTCTAGCACTACAACCCATGAAACTGTGGTAAAAAGCATGCTTTATTTATACGGTTGTGAAACACGACGATTAACAGAGACATCGAAGAAAGATATTTTGTCGAACTTAATGCAATAAAGTATGAGAATATAAGGTACAGTCATGGATGGCATACAACGAAAGCAGCTCAAATGGGTACAGGTCCAATAAATGAAAGACAGTCGACTCCTAAAACAAGTACCTGTATGAACCCCTACCGGAATCCAGAAGAGATAATTACCTTAGAAAACACGGATGGAAGGAATAAGAAACTTAATGAGCTCGAAAGAACTTAAAGAACAATGGAACAACCGAATTGAATGAAAAATGGATATCGGAAGACATTTTATAGGGATTATATCATATTATAGACTAAAAATAAATTTGAAGAAAACCAAGTTCATGGTATTTACAAAAACACAAAGCATCAAAGTTAAGCTAGTACTAGATAATACAGAAATTGAACAAATATCTTTGTACAAATACCTTGGAGCATGGATCACAGAAGATACTGATTAGACAAAATAAATAAGATGCCGCATTGGAATTGCACGGTCAACTTTTAATAGAATGAGAAAACTTTTTTTTAATCGCGATATCAATATATCGCTCCAGATAAGAATGCTTTGATGTTATATTTTCTTTGCCCTTTTATATGGGATTGAAGCTTGGTCACTTAAAAAATCCAACATTAAAAACCTAGAAGCATTTGAAATGTGGTGTTACCGACGTATTTTGAAAATATCATGGATGGATCGCAAAACAAACGAACAAGTTCTCGAACAACTAGGAAAACAATGCGAAGTTTTAAATTCCATAAAAATCAGGAAATTGGAATACTTGGGGCACATCATGATAGGTGAAAAATACGAACTACTAAGGAATATATGTAGGGTAAAATCAAAGGCAGAGGAAGCGAGGAAGACGTAAAATCTCGAGGTTACGCAATCTCCGTGAATGGTTTGGATGCAGTTCAATTGAACTATTCAGGCGCGTAACCAACAAAATTATAATTGCCAGAATGATTTCCAATCTCCGATAGGAGTGGAACTTGAAGAAGAAGAATAAGTACATTATTATTATATCATATTATATATATTTATATAATATATGATATACACGATATTAAAAGAGGTTACAACATAGGTTTCAACAACATCTACATCGACAACACCCAACAATAATAGAAGTGTCAAATGCCGTCCTAAAACTCAAACACAATAAAGCCACAGAATCGATTAAATCGTAAAAAGTAAAAATGACATATGCATACAAATGATTAAGTTTGGTGGAGAACAACTACTACTACAAAACAAAACAACTACAGAACAGAACAACTACAAAAATATATCAGCTACTAGTGCAAGTATGGAAAAAGGAAGTAATGCCATCGGAGTGGTATGAGGCCCGCATATGCCCTCTGCATAAAAAAGGAGACAAACTGAAGTGTGGCAACTATAGAGATATAGCCTTATTACATACGGTATACAAAATCTTGATAAGAATATTGAGAAATAAACTAAATTGCTACACGGAAAGAATCCTGCATGAATATCAGGGCGGCTTTAGAAAGGACAGATCTACTGTAGACCAAAGTTTCTCATTAAAGGAGATACAAACGACTTGTTATGAACGTAAAGTTCCCCTGCATGTTTTGTTTGTGGATTTTAGACAAGCATATGATAGAGTCGATAGAGTCAAAATGTATCGAGCAAATGAAACATTTGGGTATACCAAAGAAACTAATCCGACTACATAGTTAAAATGACACTTAATAGCTTTACGGATGAAATTGCTTGGCAGGGTCACTTATCAGATCAATTTACGGTTGCAAAAGGCTTGAGACAGGGAGATCCTTTATCCACTACATTATTCAACTTAGTATTAGAAACTGTAATCAGAAAATGCAGCATGAAGATGTGAAACCTCAATACTCCGGGAGTATTGGATTTTAGGAAGTGTAAGACTTCCAAATTCCAGAAGAACTGGAAGAGAGGTGATGAAACTACTAAAAATATGGCTAAGCTCAGAGGAACAAAGTTAAATGGCCAAAGAGACACTAAATCTCACGTGAGTGTTCGGGCTAGCTTCAATGCACTGGATTGTGGCTTTAAGGATATAAACAGATAGCAAGGATACTGAGCTAATAAGACAAGAAACGAAATGAGACTTGGTAATATCAAACGTGATACAACTAAAGAAGGTCACTGGGGATAAATTTATAGAAAGAGAACAATAAAAAGAGAAAAAGAAGGGCGCCAACTCAACGATAGTTGAGATTTTGAAGTAACAAATGACCGGAAACAAATGATACTAGAGATAATAACCTGAAATCCAAAATACTAAATATTAATCTTGTCTTGCTATATTATATACTGGTTAGTAGAACTGAAATAAAACTCAAAATAGTAACAATAAATATATTTATAAAAATGTGTATATAGATATATATGTATGAACAATTTACATATAAGGCATAACTAAATAATAGTGGTAGTGGGTGGTGTAAGGATACAATAGGACCTAATAGCCCCTCAACAAGCGAATAGTCACTACCACTGGCCAAATAAAGTTTGAAATGTTAGTAAACAACAAGAATAGTCTGTATCATAGCCAAAGTCTTAACACAAAAAGGTAGTAATTTAAATTTAACTAGTTCGACTAAAATGAGATACAAATTACAATATTGTAAAGATATCAAACTTGATAAATCTATTACAATTATATTAAATATATTACATTCAAAAGTGAGTCTTCAATACTCCTTATATAAAATAAAATATTAATAATAAAAAAACCACATGAAATTTATTTCCCTTCCCCAAAATCAAAATTTTATTGTATCAAAATTTATTGTATTAAAAAAATATATTATATCAAAAAAAGTGAGTTTGGTCAAACCCTTTACATCCTAGTAAAAAAAACCTAATAAAACATGAAAGGTATTTTCTTCTCCCCAATATTTTAGAATTAGATTATATCAAAAATTAAATTATCACAAAGGTATTTACCTTATCATATGCATATGAAAAGTTAACAGTAAATAGAAAGTAACACAAAAAGTCAAATAGTTAAACAACTTATCTTTACAGCACTCTAAGTCCATAGGAAAAACTCCTCTTGGCACGGCTAAATCAGTTTGTTGCTTTAAAGGACAAATCCCAGCTGGGCATAAAACCAGTCACTGGTCTATCTGGAGTGACGGCAAAATCCAGGAGAGTTGCTAACCATTTAAGAAATTTTGTTACTAGTCCTTGAGGGAATATTCTTAAGAGAATATCCTCAAGTGAAGTGACGGAATCTAAAAGAATTATCAGATTTAATTGCTATTTTATTTAATACTTGTAGCAGCATAGATTGACTGCACCAAAACATCAAAACATTAGGTTATGTCAACATGTCAAAATTTCCGAAGTTACTTCGTAGACATGACAGGCTTACGCCATGAAAAGAACATGCGCAGAATACAGAAGGCTGTACCACATTTGTAGAACCTTTTATATTCCACCAAAAAAGTGAGAGAAAAAAAAGAACCAAAAACTTACTGATAAGATATGGAATAGATCGGAATTTAAGTTTGACTATATAAAAAATGACCTTATGTTCTCTGCGAGTGAATGAAGGAAATTTTAAATTTAAATTATTTCGGAACTCAAAAAAAAATCTCTAAAGAAATACTTAACTGCAATGATAAATTTGATTGTATGATAAAGAGACAACACGTATGAAATGATTTACTTACATGGAGCCGCAGCACGCCAAAAAAATCTTCCTTTTTATGTGGAACTCATGAGAAAATCTTGATTTTTAAAATTTACTTATTATTATTATTAAGATATGATTATTAAATTAGGTATTATTTTATTCGTCCCAGATTATTTTATTGCTCCAATTCCGTCACTTTGAATTGATTGACGTGGCTGCGTATGAGTTCTGACCAAAACTGACCGCTTTGCTTCTGCACAAAATCGATCAATCCTTTCAAAGCGCCCCCAGCGCGTGAGTGGAGAAGTGTCGATTTAAAAATCGATCGCTGGCGTATCATAAGAAATTTCATGAGGGGGTTAATCAGTAGCGTAAACGCTACAGATGGAAGAAACGATCATGAAAAATGAGCACCAGTGCTTGGCATTTGCTGATGATCTAACGATTCTAGCAAAAACCGAGAAAGAATTAAGAAGATTTGTGAAGAAAATCATCGAAGAAGCACAGAAATTCGGATTGGAACTAAATGAAGACAAAACCAAATATATGATCATGGAAGGGACAGAAGGGAAAAAAGAAGACTTTAGTGTAAGGTCAGTAAGTGGTAAAAGCTATAGTTTTAAAAGGGTAGACAAATTTGAATACCTGGGTGTAGTTTTAGATGAAAATGGAAAAGAGAAATGGGAGCTCGTAGCCAGAATAGCAAAAGAGAATAAAAAATTTGGTGGTTTAAAAGCCCTACTGAACTCAAAATACGTTTCTAGACAAGGTAAACTCAGAATATATAAAAAAGTAATTCAACCCACAGTAACATATGCCGGTGAGACATGGACATTAAATAAGAATGAAGAGGATACTCTGGGAAAATGGGAAAGGAAAATATTGAGATGCATATTCGGAGTACGCAAGACAGAAGATGGATACCATTACCAAGTTCGTCAAGGCACAAAGAATCAGATGGTTGGGACACGTGGAAAGAATGGCAGCAAACAGAATACCTAAACTAGTAATAACCAGAAAATTAATCAGCCCCAAAAGTAGAGGTAGACCCAGAACGAGGTGGATTAGTAAAGCGGAGAAAGACCCTAAACACGTGAAGGTGAGGAACTGGAAAATAAAAGCACAAAATAGAAGCGAATGGAAAAATATTGTATACCAGGTCCTTCAGAGTAGTTAAGAATGTTATATATACATATTTAAGTTAAAGTTTTGTTTAAAATAATTATAATTAGTTAATATTAGAATTATGTTGTAAAAAAATGTCCTAGGCCTAAACGGCCTGTTGTGCGCAAAAATAAATAAATAAATAATAGAGTGCAAAAATCGAAAGAATCGCGTATTTTGCATTAAATTGTTAATCATTAAAAAACGGCTCCGAACTTTACGCAGGAAACAGGTAGGTTTTCTTCTTATAGGTCTACAATAACTAAAAACGTTGTCAGCTACCTGGATTATTGAGTGTCACGAGAAAATCCTCATAACCCTGGACTAATATGGCTGGACACGCAATTGAAGAAACAAACTTCATGTATTATGTAAACTTTACTAATAAAAAGGTTCAAAATAAATATTTCTATAAATATAAATAATCAAATTCCATATCCAAATACAGCAAAATATTTGGGTATTGTCCAATAAATATAAATAATCAAATTCCGTATTCAAATACTGCAAAATATTTGAGTATTACTCTAAGCTTTTATGTAAAGAAGAAAAGAAAATAATAATTCTGATTGAAATACAAAAAAATGTACTGGCTGATTGACCAAAATTCTTCGCTGTTTCTACATAATAAATTATTATTATATAAGCAAATACTGAAACAATAGTATTATTATAAATACAGTATAAACATTTAGAAGGAAAATGTTACAAATCAACAAAAAATATTTCTATTCATATAAAAATTTAATCAAATTATAGGTACTTACTGCTTATTTATATAAAATTTTCTCAATCCGAACATAAACGTCTTCGTGAACTACCCATTTTAAAAACAATTAACACAATGGTTTGTCAAAAGTTGAAATAAACCCTAATAATGTTGGTCAAATTATGCTATCCCTCCTTCCAGAATTCCTACCGAAGAAATAGTTTCAAACGTGGAAGCGGCACTCCGCACAATTCCCAAAATTCCAGCCGACCGTATCCGCTTTGAGATCGCTAAATGTCTTGATACAGCCAAAATCCCTACTGACAATATATCTCGTGAGGAATTCATAGCTCTCAAAAATCTCCGTTCTCTTTCTGAGATAATAATCCTTCCTGCAGACAAAGGTAATGCCACAGTCATCCTGGATACTCCTTCCTACATAGAGAAAGTAAACGACTTACTTAGGGATACATCCTGTTATAATACAATTTCTCGAGACCCCACTCCTAGAGACGAACGCGAAATTTCCCATGCCATCAAACAATCCGATCTTTCCGATGATGTTAAGAAGTCCATAGTTCCGAAAAACTCCATCTGCCCCAGAATTTACGGTCTTCCCAAAATCCATAAAGACAACGTACCTCTTCGTCCCATTGTGACTACGATTAACTCTCCTAGCTACAAACTCGCAAAGTACTTGTCGAATCAGTTTAAGACCTATACTGGTTGTACCTCTTCTTATGTCCGAAATTCCACACATTTCATCACCTTAATCTTCTCCCTCACGGTCGATCCCCAAGACATTCTCGTCAGTTTCGATGTATCATGCCTATTTACCAATATCCCCATACATGACTCTCTAGTTGTTCTGCGAGATCACTTGACCAATGATAACAAGTCTTTGGTTTTGGCATATCTTGCGGAAAAATGCCTCCTTTCAACATATTTTTCTTTTAGAGACAATTTCTACAAACAAATATCTGGAACACCAATGGATTCTCCCCTTTCCCCTGTCATTGCTGACATTTTCATGGAAGCCTTTGAGTCTTTAGCCCTAGAATCTTACCAGTTAAAACCAAAAGTCTGGTTCCGCTACGTTGATGATACATTTATCATTTGGCCCCATGGTCAACATACCCTTTCTCCCTTCCTAGATCATCTTAACTCACAACATCCGAGTATAAAATTCACAATGGAAGTAGAAAAAAATCGGTCCCTTCCCTTTCTCGATGTGTTAGTCACCTCTAAGCCCAATGGCCGATTGGGTCACTCTGTTTATAGAAAAAAGACTCACACGAATCGTTACCTACATGCTTCATCACACCACCATCCTGCCCAAAAGAATTCTGTGATCAACTCTCTCGTCCATTGGGCCATTTCGATTTCTAAACCTGACAACCTTAGAAAAGAACTTGGCCATCTGCAAAAAACCCTTGTCGCCAACGGTTACTCCAAGTCCACAATTCAAAATATTACACACCGACATCTACATCCACCTTTACACCCTAGGACGACAAATTCAGAATCTTCGGGTAATACTCCTGTGGCTTTTCTTCCGTATATTCGAAGTGTCACTGATAGGATTGGCAAAATTCTTCGCAAAGAAGGTATCAGGACTACTTTTCGACCACCCAAGAAAATCTCACAATATCTACCCTCTCCTAAGGACCCATTACCGCCCCTATCTTCCTGTGGTGTCTATTCTATTCCTTGTTCATGTGGACATGTGTATATTGGCGAAACTGGTCGTTCCGTCAAAACTCGGATTCAAGAGCATCAAAGATGCATTCGATCAGGTCTTTTCTCCCATTCTGCAGTTGCAGAACACTGCCAAGAAACCGGTCATTCTATATTGTTCGAAAAAACCCATATTATTTCTAAGAGCCTCTTCTTTTATTCCAGGAAAATCCGCGAATCTCTAGAGATCCGAAAAAATCCACATAATATCAATCGAGAGGTAGGATACTACTTGTCTCCCATCTGGAATCTCAGTCTAGAGCCGCCGTCCGGTCCCGCTACCACGATGCAGCCACATGATTGGCCAGCGCGCGCTTCTTGACGTTCGCGCCACGGAGTGTGCCGATACGTCCCGACACGACAGGTCACCGCGACTATAAATAGAGCGGTAGCGGAGTAATCGTCGGATTCACTCCCCGCCTCTCGACGCGTTAGTGTTCTGAGCTGTTGGACGTGAATCCCTGTCCTGGCATTTGGTTTTCACCTCTGGCTGCGTTAAGTAGTTGAGTTACTATGACCAAATGCCCATCTTGGTAGTTAGTATTCGCCTCTGGTTGCGTTGAGTAACTGAGTTACCGTTGCTAACTACGCATCTTCCTGTCTTTTGATTTCTTTTTCTTTGTTCTCCTGAAGAAGCTACATACAATTGTAGCGAAACGTCGAGATGAACCCACTTTTGGGTCACTCACAAATGACACGGTCCAAACCCGGAAGACGAATAAACTATAATCCTAATAATGTTATTCAACATTATTTATGACCCACCTTCGACAGGGTATTATACTTCTTACCTAACCAACCTAACCGTCGGCGAGAATCCAAAAACTATCGACAAGGAGAGCCTGTACTGGCCGAGAGAGAAAGTAACATTTAGCAAAATTTGAGATTTTTAAAAAAGTTTATACCAAATAGCTGCTTTGTGATACACTTTATGTTAAAAATAAAAACAGATTCGGAAAGTGGGTCAAATTCTGTAGTGCCCTATTAAAAAAAAAAATTATGTTTATTTCAACCAAAAATATTTGAAAAAAAAAATATTGTTTAAACAATTTATTAATTTACAACCAAATAGTGCACTAGAACTTTTTAAGACCTTCCATATAAAAAAGAATCATCTCAATATCTGCCATAGTTTTTGCGTTATTTGATATAAACTTTTACATTGGAACTTAGCTATGCCCAGAAACGGAAGGAACGGCCTTAAAATATAAATAAAACTGTCTTTAACATGCTCCCCCCATTGGAAACTTGCAGAAGTTTTCAATCTTCACTATCTTCTACTGGTAACGGGCAGATCTTGGCAACTGATCTGCGGATGATACCACTGGAGGTTCGGATGGAGGCGACTCTAATAATTTTGTCGCTACCTGGATGCAACTCTATGATGCGACCAAGCATCCATTTTAGTGGGGGTAAATGATCTTCCTTGATTACGACGAGTATCCCCTCCTTCACAGGTTGATTATGGTACTTACACTTGGTTCGCCTTTGAAGCTCACTGACAAATTCTTGAGACCATCTTTACCAAAAATGCTGGTTGATTTGCTGCACCAGCTGATAGCGAGAAAGACGGGATATAGGAATACTTTCGAGTGTTGGGTTAGGTATAGATGTCAAAGGTTGACCAATAAGGAAATGAGCTGGGGTTAGTGCTAAGGAATCGTTGGGATCATTGGATAACGGACTTAAGGGTCGCGAATTCAGCACTGCCTCTATTTCAGCTAACAAAGTTGATAACTCTTCGAATGTAAAAATAATATTTTTTGTTACGCGTTTAAGGTGTAATTTTGCAGACTTGATACCTGCTTCCCAAAGCCCTCCCATGTGCGGCGAATAAGCGGGTATGAAGCTCCAGGATACACCGATATCGTTTAAAGACTCGCCTAAAGTATTTTCATTAGCGTATAAGAATTTTGATAACTCTTTGAGTTCATTATTTGCTCCGATAAAATTAGTACCATTATCTGAGTGAATCTGCGACGGCTTGCCTCGTCTGGCGCAAAACCTTCGAAACGCGGCCAAGAAGGCTTTTGTACTTAAGGCCACTCACGACTTCCAAGTGAACCGCTTTAGTTGTGAAGCAAATAAATAGACATAGATATGCCTTCCAAGATTTTACTCCTCGGCCCTTTCTTTCCTTGAGTTGGAAAGGACCCGCGTAATCAACACCTGTTGTGTTAAATGGAGGAGCCGGGGAAACTCTAGCTTGCGGCAGGTTTCCCATAATAGGATTTGTTTGATATGGTTTAGCTCGGAAACAATCCACGCAAGAACGAACAGTTTTTCTGGCCAAGCTTCGTCCAGATAAGGGCCAAAATTTATTTCGAATTGGGGACAATAAAAATTGTTGTGATGCATGGAATAACCGAGTATGTTCATGTTCGAAAATGGGTTTGGTTAAAACATGTTTATGGTGTAGTAAGATCGGGTGTTTTTTGTCATAAGAAAATGACGAGGCTTGCAATCTGCCCCCAACTCTCAAAATGCCCTCCTGATCCAGAAAAGGGTTAAGATCTGAGCAACGAGATGTTTTGGGTAATGGTTTGTGATTTAACAAAGCTTGCCTTTCCTCTGTGAAACTTTCGATTTGAGCTAGTTTTGTCAAGGTTAAAAGAGCTTGATTGAGTTCGACTGACGTCAAGACCCCTACCTGTCGACCGGAACGTTTTGCCTTTAGATTAAAAATAAACCTATGTACATATGCCATTGTTCGCCTTTAACGATTGAACTTAGAAAAGTTCTTGAACGGAAAGGTTATGGCAGGATCAGTAACTAGAAATGTTACGGTTTGTTTACGAAGCTCTGGAATTGATGCCAACAGTTCTTGTTTATGACTTGGCCAAGAATCTGAAGACTGAGATAGCCATGGTGGACCAGACCACCAAAGGGACGATTTCAATAAGAATTGTGGGGTACACCCTCGCGATACGATATCCGCAGGGTTCTCTTTTGTTCTGATGTAGAACCAACGATCTGGAGTTGTGGTTTACTGAATCTGTGACACTCTGTGTTGAACAAATGTCTGTAAAAGATTAGGTGGCGTTTTGATCCAGCACAACACTACGGAGGAATCACACCAAAGAAAGATCTCGCTGATATCCAAATTCAAGGAAGCCTCTGTTTTCTTCACAAGCTGTGACAAAAGAAGCGCCCCACACAGCTCCAGCTTGGGAATTGTTAGGGATTTTAAGGGAGAGACCCTAGACTTTGCACAAAGAAGCTTAACGTTAATATTACCAGAGAGATCAATGCTTCGTAAAAATATACACGCGCCATAGGCTTCCAGCGATGCGTCGCAGAAACCATGGATTTCGATTTTGGTAGGACATTCGCATACAATGTGTCTTGGAATTTCACATTGATTTAGATGTTCTAGTTCTTGTCGGAACTTACACCATTTGGTATGTATTTCAGTTGGGAGTGATTCATCCCAACTAACTTTGATCATCCAAAGCTGTTGCTTTAGTATTTTTCCCACTATAATGCAAGGACTGACTAGTCCAAGCGGGTCAAATATTTTAGATATGTCTGATAAAATGGACCTTTTACATACGGATCCATCTGATTGATTTATTTTGATTTTGTAGGTCAAATTATCACCTTTGCAGTCCCAAAAGAGACCTAATGTTTTAGTACCTTCGTAATCGCCGAGCTTTAATAAAGCTTCTGGGTTGGTAGCCTGAACATGGTTCAAAACGTTTTGATTATTAGATGCCCACTTTTGTAGTTGAAAGCAGCCTCTTTGTAGGATAATGTGTAGCTCATCACATAGCTGTTTGGCCTCACTTTCAGTGGAACAACCAGTGAGTACATCGTCCATATAAAAGTCTTCCAGTATAACCTTCGAAGTTTTAGGAAATTGAACTGAGCTTTCTGAAGCCAATTCCTTGAGGCAACGGACGGCTAACCATGGTGCCGAAGCAGTGCCGTACGTAACCGTATTTAACTGGAATGTTTGAATATTGTCTGTCGACTCATCCCTCCAAACAATACGTTGTAAAGGGCGTTGATTTAACTGAACCAGGATCTGGCGATACATTTTAATGATATCTGCACAAAGCACTATTGGGTATTGCCTAAATCTTAACAAGATAGAGATAAGATCTTGTTGGATTGTAGGGCCTATTAGTTGGATATCATTAAATGACAGACCGGACGTCGTTCGACAAGAGGCGTCGAAAACGACTCTAAGTTTTGTCGTTTGATTACTTTCGTTGAACACGCCATGGTGAGGGAGAAAGTATTCTACCTCTGGCACTTTCGAGTTGTTGACCTTAGACATATGACCCAGATTATAATATTCCATCATAAAATCGGTATACATTGATTGTAACTTTGGATTTTTTGATAGACGTCTTTCTACCGAATTCAATCGGCTTATGGCAGTTTGCTTGGATTCTCCAAGAAGAACTGGAGAGTCCTTTAAAGGGATTTGTACCACAAAACGTCCACTTTCGTCCCTAGACGTGGTTTTGGTGAAAATCTCTTCACACTTTCGTTCATTTTCTGACCATTCTGGAGTATCAGAAAACGGTTCCTGAATTTCCCAAAACTTACGAATAGAGTTATGAATATCCTCGTCACTGTTACTTGTGCTTAAGTGACAATGTACATTTCGAGGTTGACCGGTATGAACTGGCCCTGACACCACCCATCCAAAAACAGTTTTTTGGAGGACAGGTAAGTCCTTACCCAGTTTAATTTGACCGATGCTTATTAGGCTGTAGAAATACTCTACTCCAATCAACATATTAACCTTCGTAACTTGATTAAAGGTAGGGTCCGCAAGAACTACATTGGAGGGAATATTCCACGCTGAAGTGTCTATAGGATGATTTGGTAAACTTTTGTTTATTTTAGGTACGACAAGACAAGTTAGATTTAAATAAAATGAATTTTGAGTAGATTGAATTGCGACCTGACACTTTTGGTTTATAATTGAGGTAGTTTGATTGATACCTGTCACGGATATGTCTACCATAGATGTGGTTAAACCTAGTTTTTTGACAGTATCACTGGTTATAAAGTTTGACTGAGACCCTGAGTCTAAAAGGACTCTACACATTTGTAGATTTCCAAACCTATCTTCAACATTAACTAGGACTGTTGAGAGAAGAACTTTCGGTTCGCTTGATTTCTGACAATAAGAAAGAGTTTGTAGAGAAATACTTTCGTTTATTACTTGAGAATATTGCTGAGGAACATTCGACATAGAAGACACATGATTTACGGATGTATTGGCTTTCTCTACATGAAGTAGCGTATTATGACGTTGACCACACTTTCGACAAGGACCTGCAAAGCAACGCCTTACATTGTGATTGTTTCGCAAACAGTTTACGCAAAGACGATGTTTATTTACTGCCTGTGTTCTGTGCTCTATGGATAAGTTAAGAAACTCCGGACAACCCCGTATAAAATGTTGACGCTGTTTACAATAAATACAAGTAACCTGTCTATTATGTTCCTTACCTTGAGTTTCCCCTGTTTGCATGTGATACGATACCCTTGACTTGTTACCTTTTGAGTCCTTTGTCAAGGATAGCGTTTCCAAAAGATCTGCTCTCTTTCTAATAAAGGATGCAAACTCTTCTTGAGTAGGTGGCACCGTTTTGTTGTTGGATGACGTTTGGCTTTCGCATTTGACCTTGCTTCCCACTCCCTGGCCGTTGGTTTTGTCTAATTTATTGGATAAAATGTATATCAACAGTGTATCCCAATGTTGTGATGGTTGGTTTAAATTGTGTAACGATCTCAAATGTTTTGATAAGCTGTCTAACATTCGTCTAAGTTCAGCTGCCGATTCTTGTTGTATATTTGAAATGTCAAATATAGCCTTGACGTGATTGTGTATCAATAGGTTGTCATTATTATACCTATTTAATAGAGTATCCCACGCCACTGTATAATTGCTAGCTGAAAATTCTATAGACCGAATGACTTATGCGGCACCGCCCTCTAAGGATGCACGCAGATAATGGTACTTTTGAATGTTGCTAAAAGATGCATTTGTATATATAAGACTATCGAAAATGTCCCTAAACTCCAACCAGCTGTTAGACACTCCGGAATACTTCGGTAAACTGATCTGTGGCAGGCGAACATTCGCGACCGAAACGTCGTCTGCATGATTAGACGCCTTTCCGTTATTAATTGACCCTGACTGAGAGGCAAGTTGTTGATTTTTTGCATCATAGAACGATCCTATATACCTCTTGATTATGGCTGCAAGGCTATAATGACTATTTGTGAAATCATCACGTTGTTTGATTAATTGATCATCAATTGGATCCTCTATACTTTCGATCTCCTCTTGCAGTTGCTCGAACTCATGGAACAAAACAACTTGTCTCTCTAGTCTTAACTCTAGCTCTATTATACCCTCCTCATCGACCGCCGCCACTGAACTCCCATTTAACAACCGTTTAAAGTCGTCTAAATATGTTTTAAATTGCTCAAGCTTAGAAATTTGAGATTCACGTTTTTTAAATAATTTCCCTAAGCCTTTTGACGCCATAATTACACCTTTCAATATCAAAATTACCTCAAATATATTTAAAATATGTTTTAAATTAAAATACAAACGTTTTATTTATTTAAAAATAATAATAGCTGAATTCATTAGGCATATTAATTACATTCTGAGAATTTATTTGTTTTTGAATGATAAGAAGTGCTGAATTCGATTAAGATACAATTGAAATAATTCGGTAAAATGGAAAAGTACAGGAATATGAAAAACTCAAATTTAAAATGTATGGTTCTCGCTATGAGCTCTGTCTCTCCACCTTGACTGGTTCACTGTACATTCGTCCAGCACTGAACTTGATTGAACGTCGCTTCTTGTTCTACAATATATGGTTGGGCGACTGCAATTGAGTAACGTTCGTAGATTCTGGATTTCAATGGCGCGAGTTGTGGCTTCTTGCCGGCATATCACTTTCGATGTTTTTAATACTAATTTGAGTAATTAATGGATTTTACTAAGATTTCCACAGTTTACTGGTTATGTGGCTACGAAGGACCGAATGTTATGTTTGTTTTACTTCCCGCTATGTGGGATTTTACCATCGACGTAGTTGGATTGAATTGAATTGACTAGGAATTATAGAAACATATCTTTATTGTCTGACTTTCGAATTTACAATGAATGTTGTTCTCAACGACTGTTGTTGAAAACCAAAACCGACGTACAAAACTCGCGGTGCGCGGTTGCCGCGTCTATATTAAAATCATCGAGCAAAAAGATAAAAGAGGGAATCTAATCGTTATGAAAAGGAGACCAAAAAAGTGGCCTCTGATGGCGGACATATCCGGAAATGCAAAGGCGCTAAATTTAAATTTTCCAACACTTATTAACAGTAGCTATAAAATATTTTCCAGACGAGAAAGTTTTAATTAAATATTAATGATAATAGTCTAAAAAGTGACACAATTGGTAAAAAACTTCAATATAAATAAAATTTCATGTGACAGTTGGGACAAACAATAACATAACTAAACTAAATTTGACTTCTCAAACAAGGAAAGAGACTGTCTTTCCTTGTTTAAAGTGGCCTCTCAAGATAGCACTTCCTGTCTAACAATATTTTTGTTCCCACTACCTTTACATTCCCTCTTTTATCTTTTTGCTCGATGATTAAAATATAAATAAAACTGTCTTTAACACTTAATATCAACATTTTATTAAAACAACTTGGTTTAAATCGTAATATTTTAAAGTGTATAATCTACTGTTTCGTTTTGTACAATTACTTAAGGACCACTCTGTATAATTACAGTCCACTTTTAGAAGTTGTTTTGTATTTACCACATCAGACATGTTATATAAGCTTCGGCAGTAAGATCAGTTATTAACTCCAAATGAACACATTTAGTAGTAGTACATATGAAAAATACAATATAAACTCTATATACGAGAGCTTTATGAAGGTAAGACGATTTGATATGAAAATATTCTCCATAATCTACTAAAAAATACTGAAAAGATAGTGTATCTGCCATATGAATATAATATAGATCTTCCATAAGCTGCGTGGGAGATTTCGTTAAGAGTCTGTAATCTTGACAAAGTTGTGAATATTGTTCTGAAGCTATTTTCTTGCGGCATTGTAAATTAATTACTATTAAACTGGGAATAAGCCACAATTAAAGATAAAAATAAGTTTATTGACGTTTCAATTTCCACTTCGGAAATCGTTCTCAAAATACAAACGAAGAAGAACGATTTCCGAAGTGGAAACTGAAACGTCAATAAACGTATTTTTATCTTTAATTGTGGCTTATTCCCAGTTTAATAGTAATTAATTTACAATGCCGCAAGAAAATAGCTTCAAAACAATATTCACAACTTTGTCAAGATTACAGACTCTTAACGAAATCTCCCACGCAGCTTATGGAAGATCTATATTATATTCATATGGCAGATACAGGTTATAAACGGGGTTTAATGATCTGAACTTTTTATTCGTAAGTGGTTTAATGATTTTTAATTCTAAAATTTGCTGAGAGATTGC
The DNA here is from genome assembly GCA_918026665.1 of Diabrotica balteata. Lineage (NCBI taxonomy): Eukaryota > Metazoa > Arthropoda > Insecta > Coleoptera > Chrysomelidae > Diabrotica > Diabrotica balteata. The sequence goes on along the minus strand of OU898284.1, from coordinate 69,195,442 downwards.
CTAATTTGTAGGTATTGAATAATGATTGTGGATTTACAGATCTCTTCGACAGAGTTACAACAATAAGATCTTCTATTTTTAAGATTAGTTATGAACTGCAACATCTGTGCCAAAACACATTGCATCCTTATAAATGTTTATTAGCCAGAAAAATTCAAGTATTTAATTTTTAAGATTCTTTTTTATGACATTAATAAATGTAACTGATGACTGATTGTAACTAATGAGATTTATGATGTACGTAATTCACCATTCGCTGTGAGAGGAATTAATTAAAAAGAAGAATAATTAATTTTTAAATTTTCTAGAAAATTTTAACCAATAATTAGTCAAAGAAGATCAAAACCTCGTGAATTCACACCTATGATTTGTTTTTATCGTGAGTGGTGGCTCAAAATCCATACAAGAAGGAGAAAAAGAAAATGAATTTTCTGTCAAGACCATTTAATACCTAACAATTTAGGAGATGAATTTTCTAAGTGTAGATTTACTTGAGAATATGGATTAATGGGGTTGATTTATAAATTCTACATTGTTAGAATGTATTTTATGTAGAAAGAAACTATGCATGTTGTAACAATGAAGAAAGTTGTGAAAAGAGTTTTTCCATTTTCTTTTGAGTGGCTGCACCACTGAAAAGGTCTTTGAAATAACTAGACCATAAAAGAATTTGTGATTCGAGTGATGCATCTGAATTGTTTTTTGCAATATGCTTTAAAACACGTGTTGCCATAAAAAGAGAGCAGTTTAATCCAAAAGAGTGTCATTAACTTGATGTCCGAGGATCAAGCAGAGCAGACGTGCCTAAGCGGTTGGATATTACCTGCAGATAGGGATCATGTCGGATCTCAGTGAACTGTAAGTCGCCAAACGTAGCAGTTAAAAATTAATTAGCCGAAGAGCTAGTGCGACGCTAGCTCCAATTAAATCGAATAAAGTTATTTTAATCGACTTCTCTAGGAGATTTTTGCTACTTGTCACAGCGAAGATATAGGTAAAACTGCATGACGTCGGAAGGATAGACACTGTAAGGTTTTGATATTTGACAAAATCGGATAGAAACGGCTCCTGTATTTACAGTAAGAACCGTCAAGAGGAAACCTCGCTGCGCACACAGGGAGTGAGCATCCGTAAAGGGCCCTGGAACGATAGTGAGAATACGTTTGACAGTGGTCAAACGGACACAAAAAATAAAAAAGTTTTGTGGTCAGTTGTCTCAATATTCCAGTAACACTTTTGTTGAATTTACCATTTACAGAATAAAAAGACAAGTAAATGACAGAGGATGCTGGGAAAAACGGAAAAGGCAACGTCCCAAAGAAGACTGCTCTGACTCTGAGGAGGAAAACATGAAAAGGACCAAAGGGATGGATAATAAAGAGATCAAAAACGACCTAACTCGATCAGGTAATGTACTGGCCGAGCAAATAAAGGCCACGAAGATAGCAAGCAAGCTCCGGAAAGAAAAAGCCAACAAGCAAATAGAAGACCTTCTATCTCAGATAACTGAGCTAAGAAAGAAAAACAAAGCAAAGGATTAAGAAATTAAATAGTGAACCATATCATGACAATAATAATACCCGCCCTGTCTTCAATATCACAAGTACACGAAAAACCAAAACAAGCTGAAAAGAAAAAAAAACAACCCTTCGAGCGATGATGACAAGCCTTAAAAATCTGAAAGCACGGAAACTTAAGAAGACGATGAATGGGAAGCCAGTGTGGTATTATCTCTAAAATATTACAATTCTTAAAAAATAATAAGTTAAAATGAACGTGTAACATAGTTTCGCATTTGTTTATATAAAATATGTTTAATAATTCGAATCGAGGACATTCATAAAATAGCCTCGATTAGAATGTGTAAGTCAGCAGAATTGCGAATCAAGACCGTATTTATGTCATAGGTGGATAAAACAAACTTGACCCACTAATGAATGACTGCTGATACGATACCATAAGTGAAGCGTTATTTATTACATGGCGATCTTACCTTTTGAATAAGGAATCTTCTGAGCCGAAGAAATAAATGGAAAATGGCAACTACATACTGGAAATTTAAATTGAAATGTCGTAAAGTATCCATTTATTTATTTATTTTATTTAGCGTATGGCTACATCACAGGTTCATATAAATATAAATATATAAATATAAATTATATAAATTACAAACAACAGTAAATATAAAAATATTATTCTACAAACAAACATCTAGATTATAAATATATTCGATTGACTCTTTTGTAGCAGCCAGGAAATCTGAAGGGTTGCCATTATAGGATCTAATCGGGCATTCCTCTACCATGTGTTTTACTGTTTGCCTTTCGGCGCCGCAGTAACAATTTGGTGATTGTATTTTTCCCCATCTAAAAAGTGAGTCGGAACATCTGCCACAGTTCGTCCTTATTCTATTGAGTGTGGTTCAAATTCGTCTCGGTTGGTTGAAGCCCTCAAGTTTGCTTGTAATACATGGCATGTTCCAGTTAACTGGTGCAGCGTTATTCTCCCATTGTTCTCTCCACCGTTCAGTTACATTAAAGTTTTGATCTACTAGCCTTTTTGCTGTTTTTAGAGGCGGGTGTCTTGAACGGAGCCTATTTATGTCTCTGGCGGAAGTTCCGACATGGGAGCGGAGCTCAGGATCAGTATTGATTTTTGTAAATTCTCTGACAAGGGCATGTTCCCGGCGGATGGGTGGTGGAGCTATATGACTCAAAGCTGGTAACCAGTAAGTGGGCGTGGCCTTGATTGTGCCCGATATAGTTCGCATGGCTTGGTTGAGTTGGACATCAACATGGTGAGTATGTGGACTGTTTATCCATACTGGTGCACAGTATTCTGCTACGGGGTATACCAGTCCTAATGCTGTCGATCTAAGTGTGGGTGCTGAGGACCCCCATGTAGTGCCGCAGAGCTTTTGCAGGATGTTGTTACGAGTTCGGAGGTTTGCAGCAGTCTTAGTAAGATGCTCTTTAAAGTTCAGCGTTCTGTCAAGTGTAACACCCAAGTATTTTGGGTGTTTATTATATTTAAGGAGTCTATCCCCAAAATTGATTTGAGGTTGATAGTTAGCCATCTTGTTGTATAAATGGAAGCAGGACACTTCTGTTTTAGTTGAATTGGGTTGCAATCTCCATTTGCGGAATTAATTTCCTAGGACATTTAAATCGTTTGTTAGAATGCGTTCAGTGACCTCGAATTCTTTATGACTTGCGGCAAGCGTCCAGTCGTCTGCGTATCCAAATTTTTTTGATGTGGTTTCCATCACTCCATAAAGTATCCATCACCATACTAGATGATATATGAACAACATTGTACCAGTTTCGAAATAAAAAATGCACCAGCAGCAGCAGCAGAAAATTCCCGCCAAATTCCGGACCAAACTCGCCAGGAGCCCCGCGGTGGATCCGATGTGGATACCATACCAATAAAATAAAACAAAGAATGAAATAAGGAAAAATGAAAAGCCCAATAAAAAACCGACCGAAAAGGTCGAGAAAATGCCATCGATTAGCGTAAAAATGAAACCCTAATAATCCAAAAACGCAAAGGGAAAGAAATCGACGAGACCCAAAAAAAAAGAGAGGAAAAAGGAAAAATAGTAAAGACATTAACTGAGAAATCAATAGCTAAACCGACAACCTCAACATAAAAAACAGTAGATAAAACAACTACTGAATAAAAAACAACAGAAGCCATAATAACATCGTCAAAACCACCGGCAATAATCCTTGAATATGTTGACAAAAGTCAACAGATACTGAAAATGGTAGCAGACAGGGACATAGGCTCAAATAATCTTAGAAAGCAAATTATTTATAATCAAGTAGTTATTAGGGTATCTATGAACTAATGTGGCGAGAGCTAACTGTTAGTTAGTTGCAACAAGCGGCCAGTTTTCGATTAGCTTATATCCTGTGACGTGACCGTAAGTACACAAATTTTGCAATAGTGGACAGAGAATATAGTCATTAAGTGGTATTATTTTAAGTCCGAAAAGTTTTACTGTTTATGAAAAATACTAGAATGGTGACATATTGGTTCGGAATTTTATTTGAGTGCGTCATTACGCGAAGGTGACTGAAAACTTTAAGGCTTATCCTGAATATATATTCATGTATTCAGAAAGCGTATATTTGTGCAGGTATGTAATTGGTTGGCATTGGGAATAAGCCAGTTCTTAACCAATCGAGTCATAACCTTTTTAGATTATTAGAATCATTGTACCATACAGGGTGAACGATATATAATATCTTTTGTTCAATGATGTTTTTTAGATGCTTAATGTCAAAGTCGTCCATAAAGTGGGCCAGGAGAGTAATTATAGATTGGTAGTTGTATCCTGTAAAAACTTATTTACATTTATGTATATCTGTTTTTTATTAAAATTAAAATTTTCTAAATCTAAAGTGTAGTAACTATATTCAGATAAAATTTATTAAAATATATGGTTTTAGACAAGTTTTCTATCTTCTTCTTCTATTAATATTTCTCTCAGCAGAAATATTTCTCATTATTCTACTTGTTTATTATTTGCTTTATGTTGTGAGAGTAGACACAGAAAATCTGGGAATACGTGTTATCCAAGGAAGGGTAGAAGGCCGAAGATCACGAGGAAGATTCCCAAAAAGATGAATCGATCAAATAATAGGTATATGCAAAAGACCTACGCATGAGCTAAAAGAAATGACCAGAGACAGAGATCTCCGAAGACAGACAATACACGACATCACGATGACCACTACGCTCTCTTCGGGGGTTAGGATTGAAAAAGAAAATTATGTTTTAATGTTTTTTTTTTTACTTGGTTTACCTCTTCAGCCGTTGAATCGTATATTATTTGTTTTTGTTTTCTTTTTGTTCTCTTTGATCCAGATTGATCCAGATCTATAAATATAAAAATGTAATAACCTAAAAAATAATCAAAAAAGTATTACGAATCATTACAAGAGAGCATTAGGAAGATAAAACGAATTTATATTATTGTCATTACACATGATTCGGATATACATAGTAAATCCAGACTTTCAGTTTAAACTAATATTTCGATACAATTTATTTTGTTTACAATAGATTCAGAGTTAATACATACGATTTTTAGTTGATATTTCCCAATTGTGTTTATCGTATTATATTGAAATTTGGAAGGTACTGCGTCATGCACCAATGTTTTTCTTTTATTTTTTTTTTGACAATAAGATTATCTTCAAAATGTAGTTCACAAATCCTATAACTATTATAAAGTATATCCATTTTTAACAATAAATCTTCTCGTCTGCAAGCTTCTATCCACATTTTGGCACTACAAATTTTTAACAGAACAAATTTTAAACAAAGAATTTTTTGTATTTATAAATAATACTTCATTACTTACAACTATAAGAGTATTAGTATATTCTAAGTGTATTGCAAGTAATGAAGTATTTAACTTTTGTCAATATCTCATCTTAATAAATTTACAGTTTTCTCCTAATTAAGTCTCAAAATTGTCACTAAATATTGAGATATACAATAAACAAAGTTTTAATATTTTTTATTTGTAATTCCCATTTAAATATTTATTCCCTAAATATTTTGTGTACTCCGATCCATATATTTGATCTTTGTTATTTATATTTAACGAATTAAACATTGACAGACAACTTTTGTATATAGCAAAAAGTAGATGAGCATTTAGTTTTTTCATAATTTAATGTAAGTTTGTTTGGTGAAAAAGACAGCAAATATTTGAAGTTATGTTAATGTAAGTTTGTTTATTTGCAATCATGTTTTTATTTTGAAGTCTTGTTCTGTTGTAATTTTAAGATTTTCCCAATTTTCGATCTAATTATGTTTCCAACAATTTTTAGTTTGAGCATTTTAGGAATTTCTTTATTTCGTTTAAATCAAATATTCTCGTATATAAAACCCTCTATATATTTTTATTTCCTAAAAATACTATATTCGTATTGTTGTCTGCGAGCGCTTTCACACCAGTAGACCAACAACTGTGTTGATTTTTTGACCTGAGCCTTCGGAGACAATAAATTTAATGTGTTCGTAGTTCTCTGGTTTTTATTCTGAACTATCCCTTGGCAAACCAAAATTTATTTTTTTATTGCTTCACTTAACGAGAGCTCGGGCGGACACGTCGGTGTCGGCTTACTCAAAGTCAAATTAATACTATTATATAATAACTAATAATAATTACAAAGCAATAGTAATTACCTGTTATTATTCTTAGGGAATCTAAATAAACTTCTTCCTTTTCCTGTCACAGATGAACATCCGCGAAACGCACAACAATAACCAGAAGACATTTTAAATACTTATAAATTAAACTTTTAACTATAACTTTAAACTTATATATTTAACTTATATATTTTAACTATAACAATAAACTATAACTATAAACTTTTAACTACTTAGTAAATTAGATAAATGGTCAAATGCACTTGTACAGTCGAGAGTTTACCACAGATGCCTATGGACTATCGTAAGCAACTAAAGTTGAAGAAAACGCACGTGTTTTTGACAGTAAAGCACCTTATTTGGGTCATGCGTATACAGAAAAGATACACGAATTCCGGGCCTCGTGTCGCTTCTCTGTGTTCGTAGTTCTCTGCCAGCAAGTTACAGAAGAGTATAAGAACGTCAAAAAGCAACTCAATAAATTGATCAAATGGGCTAAACGTACATGCTGGCAGAACTTGTGCGAGGCATTGGAGAACGATATATGGGGTGAAGCATACAGGATCGCCATTAAGACGCTGAGGTCAGAGATCCCATACAACCTAGGTGATGACAAAAGAAGGGAAATAGCGAATACCCTGTTTCCTAACAA
>OU898284.1:68902202-69188119 GCA_918026665.1 Diabrotica balteata | reverse complement strand
TACTGTAATATTAAAGATCGCTATCATTTATTTACTTATGTTTACTTTTACTTCCGAATATTTCTTCGTACTCCATATTTAATGCTGGTAAATTACGTTAAAACAAATTACTATCTTAATATTTACTTGTTTTTTTCTGATATATCTTGCAAATGTGTTGATCTGACCAGTTTTTCTTTGATTTGAGTCATCGTACAAATGGGCTGGTATTCTAAAAGTGAATCTTGCGAATCTAGACTTGGTTTCTTTCGTTCTCTAGGTACTTATCTTCGAATATTAGGTGAAATTTGTAGCTACGAATGGTAGAGCTTATGTATGGATGCAAGTCTTAATGTAACAAATATTAGCTGATGATTTTGCTGACTAACTTATAACTAAGTCTACGTGTAAACTATTTATTAGAGTGCAAACCAATTAGTATTGCATAGGGTGCAATCATCAACGTTTTAAGGGTGGAAGGATGAGCTTCCCCTTTTTAGCTGATAAGCTTGTGGAGAATATTATTGCTGGTCCTCAATTTACCCTTTAGTTTTAAACAATCATCTGTGAATGGCCACGTGTGATACAAACTATTTTCAAGGAATTTATAGGAAGTCTACAGTTCAACGATTTTATGACATTATTGGATGTTCAGTTTTGTGAAAGCGTCTATGTTAGGGAAATTGAAAGAACACTCAGAAGTTTTTCAGGGGTTTTGGCTGAAAATTGATTAATAGTTTATTTTTGTTATGAGATAATAGGTGTATCGTCTATATAATAGAAGACCGGTATGGGTTGATCGTTTGTGTAAACAAGCGAGACCGTTCTTCATCTGCTATTTTTACCATTAAGTGATACGAACAATATTCTGTTATGTAGGCATATGCAGATAAAATAAGTGCGTTTGTTATCTAAGGGAATATCATAGTTTTTGGAGAAATATCCTGTAATTTGAGGTATTGTAAGTGGCATTTAGATTTAAAAATACCACCCCCGATACACAATATTTTTCGTGCTTGTCTTTGCTGTGTTGGGTAAGATTTAGTATCTGTCATGTACATGATCTTCCCTATCTATAGCCACTTTCGTCTTTTAACTTGAATTTTTCTTCTAACATCGGTAAAATCGTACTAACAATCTTGTGCAAAAGTATTTTGAATAGCTGACAAAATAAAGATATTGGCCGATAGGTTTTGTGGTCGTTGCAGTTTTTGCCATGATTAAGCAAGGTACAAACTTTGGCTTGTCTCTACACTTTATGTATCTTCATAATTTGAATGCAGTTGTTTATCATCTGGATAAGCCTTTCTAGTATTTTTATGTAGGTATATGGCGAATCCAAGCTCAACATCGTTTAAAGGTTCTCTCAGCTGACTGGTTTTGTTCTTTCTTACTTTAAGTTTTTCTTTGCTTCGTTTCCGATAGAAATAGCATGTCTATATCTATAATGTGGTTTTTAGTGATCATCTTTATACCAAGTACCCTAGGTTAGGCCCTATATGTGTTTCCTGCACTAGAAATATGTCAGATTCGTGTTTAGCGCATATGTCTGATAAGTTTAAGTAAAGTTAAGTTTCTTTATCTCTAGATATACCCTTAACTGTTGTTATTAGAATAGTTGGTCCTAAAAAGCACCAATTTGACAAAATCATGTTAGAGGGGTGACTGAAGAATTAGGCGATTAATTAATTAATCATTACCCGGGGTATGCTCGATTGTGGTGGTCTTATTAGTACTTCAATCTTCGTACAGGCTCGATCTTTGAACCCCATAAGCAATGCCTAATCTTTTACTTTTTATTAAAAATTGAAATTTTACATTTACTTAAAATTTACATTACTTTTTTACGATATTTCGAATCAGATTAGTAAAGTAATAATTTATTTATTATTTAAGTATAAGGTATTAAAGAATTAATTTTTAATTATTGTTGGATTGATACTAAAAAGTAGTACCCAAAGTGCTTTAAAAAAGATGAACGAATTAGCGAGCTGTTTTGAAACCTAAATATTATGAATCGAATCGGGGATATTATTTTACACAAACTAAACCGCTTGTCTACAAAAAAAATTCGAGGAAAATATGATACGGCTGGAAAGACTAATGACTTAGCTAATTACCACATAAATATCAATGTAACGCAAATAGGATGATTTTGGATATTTATAAATATACAAAATAATATTATATATACCCATATAGATACAATAATAAAATGAAACTACAGCCAGGTATTACACAATATAATAAATACTTATTTAGATAAACGTAAAATGGTCAACTAAACGTTAACGATAAATGTTTCAAATAAAGGTTAAAACATGTTTTCCAATTCGCGGAAAAAGATTTATTACAGCATATAAGACAAATTCGTAACAAAATTCATATTATTATTTAAACGGTACTCAATATACCAGCAAAGTAATTTTTGCAACAAATATGTAGATTGTACTTTACCCCTTTGGCACACAGAAACCACAAAAAAATTAAATATAGCACAAAGGAACTCATTTCTTCGATAACTGAGCAGCCACCATATCTACTGGATAGAACGACTGTCTTTGATGACTGAGCAGCCTTCATCCCTACTGGATGGAATGATTGCCTTTAATGACCGAACAGCTTCGACCCTTATTGGATGAAATGACTCTCTGTTACTGGGCTAATTATACGAGGAGAATTAAAACTAACAAAAAGTTTATTAATATTTAAATAATGCTTATATATATACATATGTAGTTGCAAAAGTAACAACAAAAACTTTACAAATTCAATACGAAATAGCGGAAAATATGGGTCTTTATATATAAACGAGAATAAAAAAATATAGGGCTATCATAAGAAGAGAAACATGATAAGACATACTATTTTAATAGACCAGTACAACTTTAAAATGGTTCATCGGTCTAAATATGTGTGAGCTAAAATCACTGTTAATAAAAACATCACAAACGACATTAACAACAGAATATATAATGGCAATCGCTCCTTTTTAGGCAAAAAATTAAATCCAAAAATATACCATGCAATACCAAAATTAAGAATTTACCATGCAGTCGTAAGACCTATAATAACATACATATGTACATGAAACATTTACGACGTAAAAACAAAATAACAGCCGATTGAACGTCGCAGAAAGAAGAATATTAGTAGAGAAATATATGAACATGTTAGGGATAATATTACTAATTAATACAGAGTGCAAAATAACCGAGAACTAATTGATTATAATATAACAAGCCAGATAAAGTAAAAACATAAATAACATCTTGTACGTATCTACGCAATACCTTGTAAAAATAATATTGTACATTTTTGAGAACGAACTCATATTTGAACATCGAAACGCCCAATAAAATATGTATTAATAAATATTGTGTCATATTTCTTGTATTCTATCCAAAAAAATTTAAAAAAAATAAAGTTGGACATATTGAGATGGATTACTGAATACTATAGAGTACAGGTAGTTGGAGCTACCGAATATTTTAATACAATCAAACTTGGTGTGAACATTTTGGTTAAAAGAATAAATTTGATTTTTATACTACACATGTAGTTGACGTTTCTATCTCCAAATTCTTTTTTTTTAGTTCTTTTCTAGACGCGTGTTAAACAAATTTTGTTTATATTGCAATTTTTTCTTTTTGTAGATTTAATAGTGATATCAGTTTGATACATAGACATACAATACAAATAGACTAACTGTTGCAATACAGATCCGTTCCCCCAGTGCAACAGAGAAAACTGACGAAAGTCCCTGCATCTCTTTTTAATTTGTCAGGTTTATCGAACGCGTGACCTATGACCAATGAGAAGGTCACGTGGTCAATAACCCCGTCCCATTAGAAAAATATGCAGGGATTGCTTTTCTTCAGTTTTCTCTGTCGTATTGCGGAAACGCGACTGTATGGCAGCTGTCAGTCTATTTGTATTATATTATGTCTATGGTTTGCTACATGCATTTTCCCTTTTATCTTTTATGCGACAACGTTATCAGCGATATCTAAATTGCTCCAATCTTTTAAAATTATATGGTTCTATTGTTAAATTTATGCTCTAGATCTAACCATCAGCATAACTAGGAGCTGTTTTGTACCTTGGGCCGTTATTGGATTTCATCGTAAATAGGTGCTATTTCTATCTTATTAAGCTGTTCTTTAATTTTTTGACTATTTGAATTGAGAATCTATATTTTATTCTACTGTTTACTAACACAGATTTTTTTGGCGCCCATTTCCATCTTAAGTTTTTTGTTTCCCGTATCATTATTACAACAATTTTTCGGGATACCGACGTAGGAAACCCGTTGCTATGTATTTGCATGTTTCGATGTCCAACAGTAGAAAATTTGTCTCGTTGTAAAGTCAATATTATTTTATTAGGAAATATGATATTCTCTCATAATAATAAAGTTGTTTTGCTTCGCTTTCTCAGACTGCTACCGTCGTGCTCTCTGGTATTTAATATTTTGCCGGTCAAGCAACAATTTCTATATGCATTAACTTAATGCTGATATCCTGCTTCCCCAACCCAGGTAGCAGTTCCGAAACCAATAAAACTGCTACACTCATGCTTTCTATTAGCCAGCCCAGGATTATAGCTACGCATTGTATGCGTAGCATCGTACTGATGTTACTGCTGCCCCTTATAAGTGAATGGAATATGAAAGGAAAGTTTTGGCAATTTAATAAGATCTTGTGTGTTAGAATATAACTTTTTCAAGAAAGTAAAGGGATATCAAACCGCTATTCGAATTTAATCAATAGCTAAAATATTAAAATGCTATAGAATAATGCTTTATTAGCATTAATAAGTTTATAATAGACACTTACTTAAGATTGAAAATAATTAGAGCAAGTAATATAAATTATCACCGTGCTTATTATACATAAAAATAAAATAAAATTATTATAATGTTAACAATTAATATTATAACATATTTAAATACATTAGGCAAATATTCCTGAAATTCCTCGATAACTAAACTGGTGGATATTTAAATAAATTTTAAGTTCCCAAAATGTACCTGCTATAAAATTTGAAAATCTACGACTAATGCAATTATTGACAACATTGCAGGGGCTTAGTTGTGTACACTAAAAACTATATACGGATCCCAACCAGTTACGGAGTCCACTTGATCCTACATGTTGGTCGGAGTTTACATAATGCGCTACTTAGATAATAATATACACGGTGTATATTCTACTGGAGTTAGTATAATACCGTTTTAGGACGGAGCCTACATTAACCGCTAAAAGTATATATATATATATATATATATATATATATATATATATATATATATATATATATATATATATATATATATATATATATATATATATATATATATATATATATTATATATATATATATATATATATATATTATATTATATATATATATATATATATATATATATATATATATATATATATATATATATATATATGTTATGGTAGGGTTTTTATCGCGGTTCTCAAGGAATTAGTTTGTAAGCTTTTTGAAATTATCTTTCAAATTAAAATTTCAAATTAAAAAATGAATAATTTTAAAGTCAATTTTCTTACTTCGGAGGAAACTAATTATGAGTTAAAAATCAGAGGAACTGTTACGAGTAGAGAAATAAAAGAAAGGAGGAAAATCCTCAAGAGATTGTTAGTTAGGGATAACAGCAATTATGTTTAGATACCTTAGATTATGATAACGAAAAGACTGCTATTAAAAATTCTGTCGATAAGATTTCAAAGTTAGTTGAAGAGTTTGAAGGTTTTTCAACAGATTTTTGTTTTCCGCCAAGTCAAATCACGACTTATTCATTTGTTAGGTAGAATAGATCATCTTCCTATTCCCGAGACTGATTTTGAGAAATCTAGTGCTTTCCGAAATGAATCTAACGCTACTTGTTTGTTATTGGAGCAAGAGATGAATGATAAAGTCATTCCTTTAGCTTCTAGTTCTTCTTCTGTCGAGTATGTCTCTCCTGCTGCTCCACAGATAATACATGTTTCTTCTCCTGATTCAAATACCTCCAAATATTTCATATTTAAATGGAAAGTTAAATTTAATGGTGATCCCAAGACTGTGTTTGATTTTATCGAAAGAGTTAATGAGTTATCTAAATCTCGTACTGTTCCGAAAGACATTTTATTTAATTCGGCTATTGAATTTTCCTCTGGCGATGCCACGGTATGGTTTCGCAGTATTAAGTCATCAATAAGTTCTTGGGATGAACTTATCCAACTCCTTAAATTAACTTTTTTACCTCCCGATGTCGACGAAGACCTTTGGGATCAAATTAAAGGTCGCAAACAAAAACTTAGCGAGCCTATCGTCATTTTCGCTTCGCAAATGCTGTCTCTTTTTAATCGTTTATCTTGCGAAGTATCCGAATCCACTAAGTTAAGGATTATTCGCAAAAATATCTTACCTGAACATATTCCTCATGTCATTTTAAAAGACCTTAATACCGTGAGTGAACTAACTCAAATTATTAAGAAATTGGAAGATGCTAACCCTTCATTATCGGTCAAATTCTTCAAAAATTTTAAAATCTCTGTTGTCGAGACTGATACTACTCAGTCGAAGTGTCATTCTCACAACAATACCTCAAATGACATATCTTCTCCATCTACCTCTAAACAAATATCTAACTTATCTAATTCGAATATCAAAAACACTTCGAAAGTTTCTACCTGTTGGAATTGTCGAAAAACAGGTCATACCTATCCCGTCTGTAAAAAGGAACAACAGCACAAGTTCTGTTACAAGTGTGGTCACCCTAATGTGACTGTCCATACCTGCAAAAAATGTTCCTTGCCTTCAAAAAACTAGTTGGTCGAGTTTGTTCTGTCGGTGCAATCTCGTTACCTTTTCAAAATCCACAAGGAAAACAATTCCTGTAGGTGGCTGTATACCACGTATCACAAAAAAAGAGGTTAGTCTTCGTAAGTGGGTATATTTATTTAAAAACGCTTAAAAGGGCTACATCAAAAAACAAACATTTTCGGACTAAACAGTCCATCATCAGGTTTTAAAATCGCCTAAAATAAGTATAAACCATTTAGTTAAAACAAACGTGGTTATGAAATTTTGACTATGGTTAAAAAGCAAAAATGGCTATACTTACTAGGTTAAAATGCCTGAGCCACCAAAAATACATGGGTAAAAACCCTTTAAATTACATATAGTTATAAAAGATTATACATCTTGTTGTTAAAAAACTGTGATGTTCAGTATTAAATTAAATATGACTTCAGGTAACATACATTGCAAAAATTGAGTTCCAGAGCCGGGGAGAAAACTACGCACGGAGAACAGCTGGAAACTGATTTACAATATGCCTATGAACCGTGTCAAAAACAAAATGTCAATGTAACATAGAACTATATTAGTTATACCTAGTATTACTACAGCCAAAAGATTCAAAAATTATTTTTGATGATTTTAAAAAATAATAACAGCAATATAGGTGTTGGGATTTAAAATCTGGGTTATAATCGATGTGAAATCACCAATGGTGTTAAAGTCATATTTAAGAGGATGACCTGTATTAGGCAACCTATGTTGCTTTTTGTCGTATGGGATATGGTCTAAAAGTGTATTTTATGTTAGATTAGCTTATATAAATATAATATATATATATATATATATATATATATATATATATATATATATATATATATATTTATCATTTACAAGATTATCATCAGGTTCCAATGTGTCAGTGAGCAGCGGATCAATAACGTCTTCTAACAAAATTAAATAAGTTGTTCCGTTGGGATTGCCTTAAAAAACTGATAGTCCAATAACGTGATTCCCTAAAATTCCAACCCATACATTTAGTTTCTGAGGTGTTTGTGTATGTATGTATTGTCAATGAATAAATGAGGATTACTCTTACTCAAATAACGATAATTATGTCTATTGTCTTCACCATTTAACATAAAAGTACACTCGTCGGAAAAACACTTACAATCGATGTGGGTTGTTTTTATGATTTCACTAAATTCTTCACAAATTTGACGTCAATAATCAGGATCATCTTCGTTTAATTGATGAAGTAATCGTATTTTATAAGGATAAAATTAATAGTATTTTATAATTCGATAAACACTAGATGCTCATAGACCAGATGCACGAGGTAGTTGTCTGATAGACTGTCGATTATCCATTTGTCAATGACCCAATACCGCCACTTCAACTGCTTCATTTCGCACTTGACGGTCTACTTCATGCTTAGTGTTATTAACGTCACCTAAAGCTTCAAACTTTTTTCTTTTAAACGTTTTCAGTTTAATGTATTGGTGACTTACGTTTTTTCTGGATTTGCCTCAGCCTTAGGACACTGATTATTTTCATAGTATAGCTTCACTAATTTTATTCTTTCTTCACTAAAATATCCCATTTTAGAATCCACAATTGCACTGCATAAATTTAGAATTTAGTAAAAGTAGCAATACTAACTTTGAATTTTTTGTAAAACAAGCATAACTATCATCAACACTGTCGACAACGCTCACTATGGGGTCAACCCAGTTACTAGTTGCACCCTCAGGTTGCGTGTCAGTTTGAATGCAGTCAGTTCCACTAAAAATATAACTGTTATAAAGTCCACAAAGTTAGAATAATGTAGATACTTACTTCATGGCATTTTCAATATTTTGAAAAACTGGACGGTTACTATTCCTGCAAGAACATGTTTATTTTACTACGTTAAACAGGGTTCTCCAAACATCTGATTTCTTTTTGTTACGGCTAAACATTGACATACAAATACATGTTTAATGTCGAGAATACTTTGTTTTTGCTTAGTGAATGCACAAGCAGTCGCAATATATCACCTAAATTAATAATGTATACATCTAAACAAATGAAGTACCTATAAAGGAAATACTACCCTGAAAATTGCTCGCTCGATCCGAGCTCTACTTATTATTTTTAACGTATATATCAAACAGTTTAGCCGTAAGTTTAGCCGTTTAACAATGAATATCTATCTACCTGAAAAAATCTTTAGTGAGGATTTCTGTACCTAAATACAGATTTATTACCAATTTCATTTTCATGGGAAACAACTTTTCACACCTTTTATTTATGACAACAGTAGATTGCTTATACTTACACTTATATACATTACTAAAATTTGTGGTGGTTCTAATTTCGATTTTCGAATCGTTTTAGCACGGTTTTTATTGGACCCTTTCTTGGAAGGCGCGACTTTAAATTTCGCTTGTGAAATTTTTCCCATTTTCAAAAATATTTATATTTCTAGAATAAAAGATCCTCCCAAGACTATATACTCGCATTAGAATTTGAAATATTTTTACGTAAAATAGACTTTTAAAACCCACAATTAATAATAATCTATTTTGTTCAAATAGTCCGACAACTCAGTTCTATTATCCAAATATAATAATGTTTAAACAAACACTACTTCACTATGAATCAAAAGTCGAATTTCAATATCTTGAAAATAATACACTGTTGTAAAAACAACATTTTATATTAATTTTAGTGTAATTTTTAGTTCTCGCAAATATTGGTTTGGATTTTATGCTACAGACTGTAGCTGTGTATACAGAAGTGAACTCTTTCGTTAGTATTAGTACTTGTGTAAATATTCTCTCGTTATTACAGAAAACAGAGTTACGTCCCTGGATTATCCAATGTGTGACGACATATAGAAAGACTATATATACCAGTGTTTAATTAGATTAAGAGCTTTTTGTTTTGTAGTTGTTACCATACCTGTACGTTCTCAAAAATAAATTTTGTTACGAAAATAAAATTTTTTAAAAATCCGTTTTCGGTTTTGACATTCGTAACTGGCGCAGTCATTCGGATTTTTCGAAGTTGTACAAGTGTTCGTGTTAGCCTTGCCGAATTTCGCGTACAATTTTTCTTTTTAAAGATTTACGGAAAAGATCCAGCTTTCGGGTACGGTAACAGCCAAACGTCCAGGGTGAGGAACAAGTATTGTCCACAACCTATTGGAGAAGCCAAGACCAGGGAGAAGGAACAAGCATCGTCCAGAATCATATTGGTGCAGACGGAGGAACAAACATAGTCTGAAGTCTATAGAAAATGAAAATATTCATGTAAGTGTTTCCTATTTTACCAATATCCATATTTTTACGTATATATTATATATTTTTTGATTCACGGTGGAAGATATTTTAGATAATTTAGTAAACTTAACATTTAACGAAATGGCTCAGCCTAATTTTCAATTAATTAAATATCAAGCTGATAATATTCCTAATTTTGATGGCAATCCAAAACAATTAAACAGATTTATTAAATCATGTGAAAATTTCTTAAATAATCATAGTAATAGAGATGCAAATAATCCTATAAATGTTTGTCTATTTGATACTGTTTTAAGTAAATTAACTGACAGAGCAGCAGACCTTATTGCATCAAGAACAGAACTTGATTCTTGGGCAAAAGTAAAAGATTCTCTTATAGTAACATTTTCTGATCAGAGATCAATTGATTGTTTAGTACAAGATATTATTTCAATGAAACCAGAAAGAAATAAAAATGCACAAAATTTTGGTTTAAGAATCCAAGATGCTAGAAGCATTCTTTGTTCAAAAATTAATATGTCTAATGACCAATTAAATGTAAAAATATTAAAAATTCAACAATATGAAGATCTTTGTCTTAAAACTTTTATAAATGGCCTTAATTATCACATGCAGTTAGTAGTCAGATTAAAGAATCCTGATTCGATAGAGCAAGCAATGGCTTTTGCTAAAGAAGAAGAAAATTTTATTTCTTTCAAAAATCGAAGTAATAATACGAGACCCTCAAATTTTAATAATTCTCGATCCTATAATAATTCTAATAGAAATTCAAATATTAATTCCCAACACTCTTCATTTCCAAATAGAAATTTTTCTCGAAATCAGAATTTTTCTAATTATAATAATTTTCAAAATCGACATTCTTCCCAAAGTTCTAGTCAATACAGAAATAATAATTTTTTCCGAAATCCAAATAATAATTTTCAAAATCGTCCAAGTTTTTCGAATAATGGTTTTAATAATAATAATAGTAACCAATTTCCAAGACAATTTCCAAATATACCTAGATATCAGCCATCTATTCCTACCCAAAGTCAAAGCAGAAATTCAATGCGACCTGAGCCAATGGATACAAGTTCCAATAACTTTAGTTTACAAAGTAACTTTAGAAATGATAGACGTTCTCCAAATAATTTATTTAATCATAAAATAACGAGTAATAATGTAAGAGAACAAAGATATAATGATAATGAAAGAATATATATTAATAATAATTTAAGAAGATATAATGAAAATGAAAGAATATATAATGATGAAAACTTTCCAGTCCAAGCCTCAAGAAGTACAGCCAAATAAATTTTAATGCGATTAAACAATATGATAAATTACCTAAAATAATAATTCCAGAAATTAATGCTACATTTTTAATAGATACGGGATCAGAACAAAGCTTTTTTAGACCTGACCTCGCAAGAGAACTTTTTTCGAAATATATAATTCCTGAGCAATTTGCTGTGCATACTGCACACGCTACTTCAATTCATGATGAAACTATGACCATTCCAATATTCCCTAGTTTCAGAAATCCAAATTGTCATAAATTTTATCTTTTCGATTTCTCTCCTAATTTTGATGGTTTGCTAGGATGCAACTTTTTATCACAAATCAATGCTATTATTGATTTTAAATATTCAAAACTAAAGACCCCAACCATTTCTCTTCCCATATTTTTTGCATCACAAGACCCAACGAAACAAAAATATTTTAAACCAAGTAAAATAATAATACCACCAAGAACTGCTCAAAAAGTTAAAGTCCCAGTTAACAGAAGATCTGGTACAGCGATACTAAATTATACAAAAATCGGAAATGCAGAAATTCCTTCATGTTTAATTGATATCAATGATCACAACGCTTTTACTATGATAAGTAACCTAGGAGAAACTCCAGCGGAAATTAAATTTACAGAACCTTTTAATGTAGAATATATTCAAGAAGAAAATTTAAATAATATTCAGTCATATCATATTGAGGAGATGGACATAGAAGAAGAAGAAATAGATTATCTACAAAAAGAAAATCTCAAGAAACTTAGACTTAATCATTGTAACGAAGAAGAATACGAAGCCATAAGTAAATTATGTTATGAATATAGAGATATTTTTTATATAGACGGAACGCCCCTTAGTTTTACGAATGAAATAAAGCATAAAATAGATTTAGTTAATGATACTCCGGTTTACACAAGGAATTATAGATATCCGGAAGTTTATAAAAAAGAAGTTAGTAGACAAATAAATGATATGTTAAAAAATGGAATAATACAAGGCTCAAATTCGCCTTTTAATTCACCCATCTGGGTAATAGAGAAGAAAATGGATGCAAGTAACCAAAAGAAATATAGAATAGTAATAGATTATCGCAAATTAAATGAAAATACCATAGAAAATAAATTTCCTTGCCATTAATAGATAACATTCTAGATGGTCTAGGAAGAGCTCAATATTTTACTACGGTAGATTTAGCAAATGGCTTCCATCAGATAGAAATGGAACCAGCCGATGTACCAAAAACAGCATTTTCCACGGAGACAGGACATTATGAATTTTTACGTATGCCGTTTGGATTGAAAAATGCCCCAGCTACTTTTCAAAAAGTTATGAATAATGTATTAAGAGGATACCAGAATGAAATTTGCTATATATACTTAGATGATATAATTGTTTTTTCCTCATCATTACAAGAACATGTTACAAGACTGAAATCAATTTTTGAAAGACTAAGAAAATCTAATTTAAAAATACAACTAGATAAATCAGAATTTTTACGAACAGAAGTGGCATATTTAGGTCATGTTATAACAAAAGACGGAGTACGACCAAATCCAGATAAAATAAATGCAGTCAAAAACTTTCCTATTCCTACTACACAAAAAGAAATAAAGTCATTTTTAGGATTAGCGGGATATTACAGAAGATTTATCCAAGATTTCGCTAAAATAGCTAAACCATTAACAATGTGTCTAAAGAAACATGCAAAAGTAATACATACTCCAGAATTTAAGAAATCTTTTAATCATCTTAAAGAACTTTTAATTAATGCCCCTATTTTAAAATATCCAGATTTTTCAAAACCATTCATATTAACCACAGACGCTTCAAATATAGCCTTAGGTGCAATTTTATCACAAGGAAAAGTACCAAATGATTTACCCGTAGCGTATGCCTCAAGAACTCTTAATCAAACAGAACAAAAATATTCTACGATAGAAAAAGAACTTTTAGCAATTGTATGGGCTTGTAAAACATTTAGACCTTATTTATACGGCAGATCTTTTGAAATTTTATGCGACCATAGACCTCTTATATGGTTATTTAATTTAAAGGAACCCAACTCCAAATTATTAAGATGGAGATTAAAATTAGAAGAATTTAACTATACTATAAAATATAAACCTGGTAAAACGAATATTGCCGATTCTTTAAGTCGAATAAATATTAATGCAATTGAAACAGAATCAAATATAAATAATCCCGGTGCATAGATTTTGATATCGACCA
Organism: Diabrotica balteata; assembly: GCA_918026665.1. Classification (NCBI taxonomy): domain Eukaryota; kingdom Metazoa; phylum Arthropoda; class Insecta; order Coleoptera; family Chrysomelidae; genus Diabrotica; species Diabrotica balteata. Next base: position 69,174,540 of record OU898284.1, on the reverse strand, counting down.
ATTTTTAGCTGAATTTAACCCAGACATAGTTGATGAAAATGTAATAAATGAAACTTTGCAAATTCTTGATAATAATGAGGTTACAGAAACCCCACTAGTAAATAAAATTATATCAACAGGAAATGAGAACAATGAAAACGTTGAGATAGATAACTCAGACACAGACACAGCTCATAGTGCTGAATCTTCAAATGAAAATAGGTTCTCATTGTTAGATGAAATAATAAACAATAAAGCCTATCAACTTATCGTTAAAAGAGCGCCTTTTGCAAATTATTTAAAACGCGAATGCGAGAATTTTGAAGGACATAAAATAATAAAAGCTACTATTTCAGCCGACGAAGAAAGTGTAACCCAATTCCTAAAAGAAAATGCGTGCAAAAATACTTTATAATGTCTATTCGCTCAGCTAGGGCATATTTTGACAGATTCATTGTAGGAAACCTACAACACAACAATTCTTACTTCTCAGTATTAATAGCTCAAGTATACTACTATTGCAGACTTCTTTCTTAGAAAAAAAGAAGAATTATTCTAAATAGTGGAAGTGTATACTAAACCCATCAAATTTTCCCTGTATATTTAAAATATAATATTTGAATTGTTACAATTTAAAATATTGTAGTAAATATTTGTATTATTCGCGTTGTTTATTTAATCTAATATAGTTTTATTGTTTTATTATCTTTGTTTAATTCTTTTGTTAGTTATATTCAGTTAATTAGTTAGTTATATTTTAAATTTTATTATTATGGATAGTCAAAGTTTTCCATTTGTTCCATCAGCTAATGCGTTGGTAAGTTTTTCTTAATAAATATGATAAAATGTTTTTTAAAAGTTAATATTTTTAGATTAGTTGTTTCTAATTTAATATAAACTTGTTTATACCTACATGGAGGTTTTTGTTGTTTGTTTGGGTTTATATTGTCTATTCGCTTAGCTAGGGCATATTTTGACAGACTCATTGTTGGAAACCTACAACACAACAATTCCTACTTCTCAGTATTACTAGCTCAAGTATACTACTATTGCAGACTACTTTCTTTGAAAAAAAGAAGAATTATTCTAAATAGTGGAAGTGTATACTAAACCCAACAAATTTTCCCTGTATAAATATAATATTTGAATTGTTACAATTTAAAATATTGTAGTAAATATTTGTATTATTCGCGTTGTTTATTTAATTTAATATAGTTTTATTGTTTTATTATCTTTGTTTAATTCTTTTGTTAGTTCTATTCAGTTAATTAGTTAGTTATATTTTAAATTTTATTATTATGGATAGTCAAAGTTTTCCATTTGTTCCATCAGCTAATGCGTTGGTAAGTTTTTCTTAATAAATATGATAAAATGTTTTTTAAAAGTTATTATTTTTTAGATTAGTTGTTTCTAATTTAATATAAACTTGTTTATACTTACATGGAGGTTTTTGTTTTTTGTTTGTGTTTATATGACTGCAGACTGCGACCAGGACACTGAATTCATTCACCATATGTGGAAGATTTTAACATCCTCAAATGCTAATGAGCAAAAATTACTATTGAACCATACGAATTTGCCTAGTCAAATTACTAATATTTGCTTTTAGCATATGGAAGTACACTTATTTTGTAAGATAATAAAACAACAGTTTATGTTAATGCTATCCAATGAACTGTTAATCTTTAACCATTGATTCCATCCTAGTCACAACATAAGGAACTTGCTGTGTCTTATTTAACCTCACTTTGACTTTTTAATTTTGTAGAATTTATTCCCACTTTTTTTATTTTGTACAATAAATAATTTTATTATTTGTTATCAATACATTATACGGTGTAAATAAATAAATATTGATTGTCGGCAAAGTTCTGTTTTATTTACTTTTGTTTACATTAATATTGACTAAGAGCACGTATACTTGGTTGTACATATAGTAATTTCCAGCCACTTCGAGTCTGTCAAAAAGTAACTAACTTCGCAAAAAAATAATTACTAAAATCACTAGACAGTTCGGACTGGGAATAGCGAACCGGGTATATGACTGCAGACTGCGGCCAGGACACTGAATTCATTCACCATATGTGGAAGATTTTAACATCCTGAAATATGCTAATGAGCAAAAATTACTATTGAACCACGAATTTGCCTAGTCAAATTACTAATATTTGCTTTTAGCATATGGAAGTACTTAGTACACTTATTTTGTAAGATAATAAAACAACAGTTTATGTTAATGCTATTCAATGAACTGTTAATCTTTAATCATTGATTCCATCCTAGTCACAACATAAGGAACTTGCTGTGTCTTATTTAACCTCACTTTGACTTTTTAATTTTGTAGAATTTAATCCCACTTTTTTTATTTTGTACAATAAATAATTTTATTATTTGTTATCAATACATTATACGGTGTAAATAAATAAATATTGATTGTCGGCAAAGTTCTATTTTATTTACTTTTGTTTACATTAATATTGACTAAGAGCACGTATGCTTGGTTGTATAGTAATTTCCAGCCACTTCGAGTCTGTCAAAAAGTAACTAACTTCGCAAAAAAATAATTACTAAAATCACTAGACAGTTCGGACTGGGAATAGCGAACCGGGTATACATTTATTTCTTATCTCAAGAATTACGACCAATATTTCAGAATGTATGGCGTAAATATTTTACAAAATTAAAATTAATTGAATGTACAAAATTAGTTAACAATGTATTACCAGAAGAAAGAAATCAACTAATAAAATATAAGCACAACGGAAAAACAAATCATCGAGGAATTTCAGAGACTCTTAGAGCTTTAAAACTAAATTACTACTGGAAATCAATGAAAAAGGACATAGAAAAATATATAAATGAATGTGAAATATGCCAGAGATCCAAATATAATAGAAATCCACATAAAGAACCTTTAATATTAACCCACACACCTTCCAAGCCTTTTGAGATAATACATATAGATACTTATAAAGTTGGCAATCAAAGATTTTTAACAATTATAGATAAATTTTCAAAATATGGCCAAGCATTACCATATTTTGGCACAGCTATATCAGCATGTGTCATATCAGTAGGTTATGATTACGGTCACGGGGCTCTAGGCACAATGTATGGAGACTCGTTGTCAGTTGTCACTACTTGTCAGCATTGTTAGATCATAGGTTTTTGGACATTGTTGATTCCTAGAGACTTTGTTAATAAGTATGTTTAAATAAATGTATTAACTGCAATGAAATATTATTACTTGGCGCAGTCTAGTGGAAATTAATCGAAAATCATGGAAGCAAGGTTACCAAATCCATTATCATTTGAAGGCAATGTGGCCGAAAATTTTAAAAGATTTAAGCAAAGTTTTGAAATATATCTGATGGCATCGGGAAAAAGTGGTAAAAGTGATGAAGTTAAGGTAGCAATTTTACTCAATTTAATTGGAGAAGAAGGCATTGAGATTTATAACAGTTTGGAATTAACAGAGGTCCAACAAGGAAAGCTAGCAGATGTATTGGAAGCATTCGAGTCTTATGTCACTCCTAGAAAAAACGTGGTTTATGAAAGATATTTGTTTTTATAAGCGCAGTCAAGAAGAAGGAGAGCCTTTTGACCACTTTTTAACAGATTTAAAAAATAAAGTAAGAAATTGTTAGTTTGGTGTTGAAGCATTTTCAATGGTAAGAGATAGAATAGTATTAGGCACCAATAGTAAGGATGCACAACAAAGCATGTTAAAAACAATTAATTTAGATCTGACTAAAGCTATTGAAATATGTAAAATGCATGAAGTATCCCAAGCTCAAATAAAAGAAGTTCAGAACAGCTTAGAGAAGGTGAAAATTGAATCAATTGGAAGTAAAGTCAAGCAGGGGCATAATTCAGTCCAAACAGTCAGGGGTACACGTTCTTCTAGAGGTGAATTTAACTGCAGAAACTGTGGGAGTGTCCATGGACCAAGGAGGTGCCCAGCATATGGAAAAAAGTGTAGAAAGTGTGGTAAATATGGGCATTTTGATAAAGTGTGTTATCATGGTAGGTTAGTAAGAGAGGTACAAGTGGAAGAAAGTGAAAGTAATGAAGTAGACAATTTCATGATTTCATCAATCACTGTTAATGAAATTAAGAATAAAAATAATAAAGACTGGATGGAAAATTTAAAAATTAATAACATTGATATACCTTTTAAAATAGATACAGGGGCACAGGTTAACATTTTACCCAAGGTTTTTGTTGAAAAAGTTTGCAAAATTAATGAATTAAAAGAAACTAAGGTCATACTTGAGACATATGGTGGTTTCAAGATCATTCCTTTGGGTATAATAAAACTTGTCTGTAAATATAAAATATTGATCATTTATTAGATTTTGTTGTTGTAAAGGAGAGATCAACACCTATCTTGGGTTTATGTTCTACCATAGAGCTTGATTTAATTAATAAAATTGATAACATAACATTGCATTCTAAAGAAAATTTGTAGAAATGAATAAAGATGTTTTTTTAGGTTTAGGTAAATTTCAGAAAAAATGTAGTTTAAAGCTTAAAGAAAATGCAGTGCCAGTGGCTAGGCCACCTCGTAGAGTCCCACTTACAATCAAGCCTAAACTTAAGAATCAACTAATTGATCTTGAAAAGCGAGGAATCATAGCAAAGGTTGATGGTCCTACGCAGTGGCTTAGTAACCTGGTAATTGTTGAGAAAACTGATAAATCATTACGTATTTGCCTAGATCCTCGTGACCTGAACAAGGCATTGGAACGGGAATTTTGTATAATACCTACTGTTGATGAGATTCGTTCAATGTTACAGGGTAAGTCATTTTTTACAGTTCTAGATTTTAAGGAGGGTTTTTACCAAGTAGAACTGGATGAGCAATCCAGTAATTTATGTGCTTTTGGCACTATATTTGGCACATATAAATTTTGCCGCCTGCCATTTGGTCTTAATATAGCACCTGAATACTTCCAGAAATTAAATTCTGAAAATTTTGCAGATATTCCAGGTTGTATAGTCTACTTCGATGATCTATTAATTTGTGGTGAGTCAATAAAAGAGCATAATAATACACTAAATAAGGTGTTAGATAGGGCTAGAGAACTAAATGTGAAATTTAACCCAAACAAAATACAATATTGCGTTGAAAGTGTTAGATACTTGGGTCATATCTTTGATAAAGATGGGATGAGAGCTGACAACAAAAAAGTAGAAGCAATAAGAAGATTGAAGGATCCGGAAAATAAAAAGGAATTACAACAAATTTTGGGAATGGTAAATTATTTAAGGGCATTCATTCCAAACTTGTCAGAGATTTCTACGCCCTTAAGAGAGCTCTTAAAAAAAAGTAATGCATGGGTATGGACAGATAGACATTCTGATGCACTAAATAAAATAAAAGAAGTAATTATGTCAAGTAGTGTGCTTGCCAATTTCAATGAGAAGTTACCAACTGTGATACAGACTGACAGTAGTAGTAATGGCTTGGGGTGCTGTCTCTTACAGAATAACAGACCAGTAGCATTTGCATCTAGGGCACTAACGACAGCAGAGTCAAATTGAAAAGGAGTTCTTGGCAATCCTATATGCATGCAATAAATTTCACAATTTTATCTATGGAAGAAAAGTGCAAATTGATTCTGACCATAAGCCTTTGGAGGCATTAATGCATAAAGGCATTGCAGACATAATGTCGCCGAGATTACAAAGGATTAGGGTAAGATTATCTAAATATGACATAGAGGTAAAATTTAAGCCAGGCAAGTTCATGCATGTGGCAGATTTATTATCGAGGAATTTTATAAAAGATGAAGTGGATGATGATATATTTATTATTATTATTAATATGAAAGATGATCTGATGATGATGATTATCTGATCACTATAATAAAAAAAGAGTATTTGACTTTTTACATTGTTATAAACAAGTAAATAATGTTTTATTGATGTTTCAAATAATAAATTTATTATTTTTTCTTTTGTTATATTTTCATGTTTTTTAGTCTTGAAATTTCTTCATGAATTTTAATGAATAGTACAAACGTACACAGCTAAATAAAGTTATACAATATTTAGTAGTGGAAATTGTTCACAAGGGTGGCTAAAATTTAAGGTACTAAATAGAGAAACGTATATTGGCTAATATGCCAAAATTCTTGTGAAAGAGACAGTCAAGTTATACTAATATAGTTAACAAAATCACCAATAGCCATTTTTAGATTACCAAATGTTTCACCAGTTCTATTTTCATATCCCTTAAACATGAATATACAGTAGTATCTGACAATTAGTTACAGTTTTTGAGTATCTGTCACACATTTCACAACTATGGAATTCTATACATTTTTTCATTAAATATCCACACACATGTTATAAAATTTATTACCCACTGTCAAAATATACAAAAATATAAATATAGATATATACAATATACCTATACAATTACAAATAAAAATAAAATATACATGAATAAAATAAGTAAGTAAACATTAAGTTATACAAAGTATCATTTTGTAGTTTAGAATTTCAGAAGTTAAACAAATTATATCTCATGAGCAGTGATTTGCATGCATGAGAAGTTAGATAATATGTTGTATGTGATTAAATAATGTATTAGGACTAAGTAAACAAAATTTTTTGCACAAAACATTTCTATAAACTGTTGGTCCAGTGAAGTACATTAAGAGACATTCTTGTTTAAATTGATTACTAAATCTTCTACCTCTTACCTTTTTCTAGATTGTAAAATTTGAAAATTAATGAAATTAGCTATATTTGCAAAAGGACATAATTTAGATGTAAGTGCCATATAGTCTTCAATTGTCACATTGTCAATATATTTCTTTTCTTTAGACTGTAACTTCTGAATTTTTTTAAAATAATGATTTTCCTTCCGTAATTGTATAACTGTACTTTGTAATACATTTTTTCGGGGAGTATTCACTGATAATTGTTATGACACTTGAGTTGAACTTGGTGTTGTACTAAGTGGTGTTACTGGACTTGTAGTTACATGTTCAGATTCTTGATAGAATATGTTGTTTTTAACAGGAGTAATAGTAATATCCTGAAGTACAGTTATAGTGGATGGTTTATGTTTAATACTAACATTTTTCGGACTTCTTCAATATTGATGCAATGAACATAACCTCATTGATATGTTTGACGTTAAATGTAAGCTTAATATACGTCAGTGTTGCCATATACTCAAATATTTCCCACTCTCACATATAAAATTATTGGCAAGATTTATATTATATGAAATGAAAATGTAAAATTGAAAAATACATATATAATTAAACAAAAATGTGAAATATATATATATATATATATATATATATATATATATATATATATGTATATATAATTAAAAGCATTAAAGTTATACCTATAAATATTATAAAATAAAATTATATGTTACATTTAAAATACTTATACCTATAAATACTTACATTTAAAATAGTTGTAAAATAGAACTTAGTTTCCTAGTGGATTTAAAAATTAATAGTTTAGAAACTTTATAAACTACAGAATAAAGTAAAGTTAAATGAAAAAAAAATTAGGTTAAACAAAAGTATTTAGCTATATTTAAATAAAAAATTCTATTTTATGAATGCTTTTTAATATGAATTCAAAAATTGTGGCTGTGGCGTGTACATTTTTACATTTTACAGAAGTAAAACACTTCACATTTACCTAAATACAAATGTGAAGCATTTTACTTCTGTATAAGTTTTTTAAAGCATATATAATTTCGTCAAAGTATCTTTCTATTTTAAACACTCCTATACTTTATACAAAAAAAAGTGCAACACTGTGTCACACAAACATATAGCTGGATGCCAGGTTATGTTCATTGCACCAATATTGAAGAAGTCCCATTTTTCTCTGTATTCATAGCTGAACTTTTCACTACTTCTAAAAGAAAAAGAGAAAGCTTACATATGTGTTACATCTTAATTATTTATTTTATTTACCTTCATTAATAGTAGATCTTGGAAGACATATGTGTTAGATTATTGCAGAATAAGTATGATTAAAAGTTGATGAGCCCTCCATTAAAGGAAAGTTTGTGGGAACTGCAGAAGGTTGTAATCGACTTTTCATATTCAGAAACATCTTATTGTCGAAATGAGTACCACAAAGACGACGACTTCTATGTAAACGTTCTGTCTTATCCAATAAATCTTCTCGTTCACATGCCATTAACCAAATTTTTGCCCTAAATACAAACATTTTTTAATACACGATGAAAATCCACCGTTAATAAATAATATAACATCTTAACATCTGTAATACACAATTTTAATCCTAATTTAACACTCACCTATCTATTAACATCTTTTGGAAACGAAAAAAGCTAACATTACTTTGTCTACAATTATTAACACTTTGTAGTTGCATAAGTGTGGCAAGGGCCAGGCTTATTGTTTTTATTTTTTTACATATCGACGTACTTATACCGGGTGGTGAATCGTCAAACGGACCATAGGAAACTCAATGGTAAATTCTAAATTGTTGAATTCCTGCTTCCCTAATTATTTTACACCAAAAGTCATGGGAAACTATTTGTAGAGGACTCAAATGTGTATCGAAAACAACTGTTAAAATTATTCTACGACTTAAACGTATTCCAAAATTTGCTAAAATATAATACATTTTTTCAGGCCCACCCCTAAAAGTTAGGCCACACGTAATGCAAGAAATATATTATTACGTTTGTGTTTTATCATATTTATGTCAGATGTTTGACAATTTGAATTGTCAATTTTTTTATTTTATGAATAAATTATAAACAATGAGTTTTACTAAATACTACTACTAATGAACATTATTACTTTGTGAACAATAAATTATATTGTTTACAAATCGATCAATATAAATGTACTCAGGTTGACGAAAAAATCGCATAATGTTGTACTCAGGCAATAGCGCGAACCTTTTCCTGCCACTACCGGATCTTTATTTAACGTAAGATATTCTAATTCACTAAAATTTAATTCCATGTTAAGTTATACAACAATTCAATGAATTCCAATATACTGTTACTGTGATCTTTATTTCTAATAATAATATATGATAATTTATAAACATAAAACTATAACGAGTGTTATAATAAAACATGAATAAAAAAATTTTATTATTGCTTTTTTCTCCTCAACTGAGTACATTTTTTAATCAACTTATTTTTTTTTTTTTAACAATAAATCACAAAATTTTGGCCATTTAAATCATAGATAAATGTAATATAATTGATTTAAATATTGTCAAATATCAGAAACAATAATATGACAAAACGCAACACGTAATACACATTTTTTCACAGAAAAATGTATTATATTTTAGCAAAATTTTGGAATACCTTTAAGTCGTAGAATAATTTAACAGTTGTTTTCGATACATATTTGAGTCCTCTACAAATAGTTTCCCATGACTTTGGGTGTAAAATAATTAGGGAAGCAGGAATTCAACAATTTAGAATTTCCCATTGAGTTTCCTATGGACCGTTTGACGATTCACCACCCTGTATAATGTAATTGCGAAATAAAAAATGTATAAAGATTATTTGTATCTATAAATACACAAAAAGTAAACAAATACAATGATGACCTCTACCTCTATATTATTGACATATGACAATGGACAATGGCCAATGAGAGCCGTGAAATTTTTCGGACGCCTGAGAAAATGGCGTCGCTGTCTGCGCGAGTAAAATGCGCGAACTTTCGCGCCAAAGCGGAGTGGGAATACTGGTTGTTGTCTATACTGTGTCCGTACTGTCTAGTGATTTTAGTATACTCGGTTCGCTAATGCCAGTCCAAACTGTCTAGTGATTTTAGTAATTATGTTTTTACTAAGTTAGTTACTTTTTGACATACTAGAAGTGGCTGGAAATTAAATTATTATACAACCAAGTACACGTGCTCATAGCGCATTTCATTAGAGTATTTCGTCGACCTCTTTTGCAAACTTATACTATGAATTAGAAGTTTATAGCATGTATATAGAATGTAAGTTTCTATTATATATAAAAAATATGTTTTTTAAAAAAAGTTACGCTAATTTAGTTTATATCGTTAGGTTGCGCCAAATATAGGCAACCAACTTAAACTTTTTGTTAGCATTTAGCTGGAGTTTCTTGAGAATATATTTAATATTTTCCAGTTAATTTATTATTATTTTTTAAAGTGATGGTAATAATGCTGAATAAGCAATATTTCAAATGATATCTAATCACAGGACGTACTTAATATTGTGTTATAAAGTAGGTTAGATAAAAAATATCATAATATTTATATTATAAATCAAAAATATCATTCATCAAAAATATCCAATATCATCAAAAATATAATTAAAACAAATCATAATCTTCTATGATTCCTATTAGAAACTAGGTTTGGACGGCCCGGAATTTTACCTTTTTTATCTAACGTACTTTATTATGAGGATTTTAGAATAACACAATATTAAGTACGTTTTGTGAATAAATATCATTTAAAATATTGCTTATTCAGCATTATTATCATCACTTTTAAAAAATAATAAATTAACTGGAAAATAATAAACGTTTATTAAAAATATTCTTAAGAAACTCCAGCTAAATCCTAACAAAAAGTTTAAGTTGGTTGCCTACATTTGGAGTAACTTAACGATATAAACTAAATTACTGTAACTTTTATCACAGCTTTTATTTAATTTTTGACGCCATATCAAACTGAACTGGATGTTAACTGAAATGTTTTTGTTATTAAGAACATATTTACATAATTTTATAAATATATTTTAATGATCCACCTACGCCAAATGGGCAAATAATTAAACAAAAATGGTTGGTGTTTTGAATAAATCTTTGTGCAGTTTGATTACCTCGTAATTTAACAGCATCCTTACTCATCTAAAAATATTAACTTTTAAAGAACATTTATCATATTGATATTTATTCAAGAAAAACTTACCAACGCATTATCTGATAGAACAAATGGAAAACTTTGACTATCTCTAATAATAAAATTCAAGACCTAGAACTAACTAATTAACTAAATAGAACTAACAAAGAGTTAAACAAAAATAATGGAACAATAAAACTATATTAGCTAAAATAAACAACGCGAATAATACAAATATTTACTACAATATGTTCAATTGTAACAACTCAAATATTATATTTTAAATATACAGGGAAAATGTTATGGGTTTAGTATACACTTCCACTATTTGGAATATTTCTTCTTTTTTTTTAAGGAAGAAGTCTGCAATAGTAGTATATTTGAGCTATTAATACTGAGAAGTAGGAATTTTTGTGTTATAGGTTTCCGACAATGAATCTGTCAAAATATGCCCGAGCTAAGCGAATGGAGAATAATTATTTTTTTGCGAAGTTAGTTACTTTTTGACAGACTCGAAGTGGCTGGAAATTACTATACAACCAAGCATACGTGCTCTTAGTCAATATTAATGTAAACAAAAGTAAATAAAATAGAACTTTGCCGACAATCAATATTTATTTATTTACACCGTATTATGTATTGATAACAAATAATAAAATTATTTATTGTACAAAATAAAAAAAGTGGGAGTAAATTCTACAAAATTAAAAAGTCAAAGTGAGGTTAAATAAGACGTACTTCCACTACAGACGTACTCTAGACAAAATAAGTGTACTTCCATATGCTAAAAGCAAATATTAGTAATTTGACTAGGCAAGTTCGTGGTTCAATAGTAATTTTTGCTCATTAGCATTTGAGGATGTTAAAATCTTCCACATATGGTTAATGAATTCAGTGTCCTGGCCGCAGTCTGCAGTCATATAAACCCAAACAAACAACAAGAACCTCCATTCTCCATGTAGGTATAAACAAGTTTATATTAAATTAGAAACAACTAATCTAAAAATATTAACTTTTAAAAAACATTTTATCATGTTTATTAAGAAAAACTTACCAACACATTAGCTGATGGAACAAATGGAAAACTTTGACTATCCATAATAATAAAATTTAAAATATAACTAATTAATTAACTGAATAGAACTAACAAAAGAATTAAACAAATATAATAAAACAATATTAAATTAAATAAACCAACGCGAATAATACGAATATTTACTACAATATTTTAAATTGTAACAATTCAAATATTATATTTTAAATATACAGGGAAAATTTGATGGGTTGGTGGTTTAGTATACCCGGTTCGCTATTCCCAGTCCGAACTGTCTAGTGATTTTAGTAATTATTTTTTTGCGAAGTTAGTTACTTTTTGACAGACTCGAAGTGGCTGGAAATTACTATACAACCAAGCATACGTGCTCTTAGTCAATATTAATGTAAACAAAAGTAAATAAAACAGAACTTTGCCGACAATCAATATTTATTTATTTACACCGTATAATGTATTGATAACAAATAATAAAATTATTTATTGTACAAAATAAAAAAAGTGGGAATAAATTCTACAAAATTAAAAAGTCAAAGTGAGGTTAAATAAGACACAGCAAGTTCCTTATGTTGTGACTAGGATGGAATCAATGGTTAAAGATTAACAGTTCATTGGATAGCATTAACATAAACTGTTGTTTTATTATCTTACAAAATAAGTGTACTTCCATATGCTAAAAGCAAATATTAGTAATTTGACTAGGCAAATTCGTATGGTTCAATAGTAATTTTTGCTCATTAGCATTTGAGGATGTTAAAATCTTCCACATATGGTGAATGAATTCAGTGTCCTGGTCGCAGTCTGCAGTCATATAAACACAAACAAAAAACAAAAACCTCCATGTAAGTATAAACAAGTTTATATTAAATTAGAAACAACTAATCTAAAATAATAACTTTTAAAAAACATTTTATCATATTTATTAAGAAAAACTTACCAACGCATTAGCTGATGGAACAAATGGAAAACTTTGACTATCCATAATAATAAAATTTAAAATATAACTAACTAATTAACTGAATAGAACTAACAAAAGAATTAAACAAAGATAATAAAACAATAAAACTATATTAAATTAAATAAACAAAGCGAATAATACAAATATTTACTACAATATTTTAAATTGTAACAATTCAAATATTATATTTATACAGGGAAAATTTGTTGGGTTTAGTATACACTTCCACTATTTAGAATAATTCTTCTTTTTTTCAAAGAAAGTAGTCTGCAATAGTAGTATACTTGAGCTATTAATACTGAGAAGTAGGAATTGTTGTGTTGTAGGTTTCCAACAATGAGTCTGTCAAAATATGCCCTAGCTAAGCGAATAGACAATATAAACCCAAACAAACAACAAAAACCTCCATGTAGGTATAAACAAGTTTATATTAAATTAGAAAACAACTAATCTAAAAATATTAACTTTTAAAAAACATTTTATCATATTTATTAAGAAAAACTTACCAACGCATTAGCTGATGGAACAAATGGAAAACTTTGACTATCCATAATAATAAAATTTAAAATATAACTAACTAATTAACTGAATATAACTAACAAAAGAATTAAACAAAGATAATAAAACTATATTAGATTAAATAAACAACGCGAATAATACAAATATTTACTACAATATTTTAAATTGTAACAATTCAAATATTATATTTTAAATATACAGGGAAAATTTGATGGGTTTAGTATACACTTCCACTATTTAGAATAATTCTTCTTTTTTTCTAAGAAAGAAGTCTGCAATAGTAGTATACTTGAGCTATTAATACTGAGAAGTAAGAATTGTTGTGTTGTAGGTTTCCAACAATGAGTCTGTCAAAATATGCCCTAGCTAAGCGAATAGACAATATAAACCCAAACAAACAACAAAAACCTCCATGTAGTATAAACAAGTTTATATTAAATTAGAAACAACTAATCTAAAATATTAACTTTTAAAAAAACATTTTATCATATTATTAAGAAAAACTTACCAACGCATTAGCTGATGGAACAAATGGAAAACTTTGACTATCCATAATAATAAAATTTAAAATATAACTAACTAATTAACTGAATATAACTAACAAAAGAATTAAACAAAGATAATAAAACAATAAAACTATATTAGATTAAATAAACAACGCGAATAATACAAATATTTACTACAATATTTTAAATTGTAACAATTCAAATATTATATTTTAAATATACAGGGAAAATTTGATGGGTTTAGTATACACTTCCACTTAGAATAATTCTTCTTTTTTTCAAAGAAAGAAGTCTGCAATAGTAGTACACTTGAGCTATTAATACTGAGAAGTAGGAATTGTTGTGTTGTAGGTTTCCGACAATGAGTCTGTCAAAATATGCCCTAGCTAAGCGAATAGACAATATTACTGCAAATCACAATGTTATTCAATGTTTGCCCTCCAGACATTTTGACAGTTCGGTTTGAGGTTATGTGTTGGACTTTGTGGCCTGTTTTGCGGGGAGCAAGGTAGTCTGGGCACACTTTAAACTGTTTTATTGCTTTATTAACAATAACTACATACTAAAAACAAGTAAGAAAACTGTAAGAGTTCTTTTCGTTGTTGCCTCGTAGTGTGATGATATTCGTGTTCTGGCAGACATCAGCTGACTCCTTTCTCCTCTTCTTTTCTCCGTCGACGTTCCTTCACTTCGGTAGCACAGTCAACCCATGTGTGGCTGGAGATTAACTGTCAATCTGCCACAGGGCTCCCCTCCAGTGAGGAACTTGCTGGTTTCGAACGGCTATGATGACCTGTGTTGCTCATCAGACGGTTGGCATATGCATGTTCTTCCTGCACCTGTTGGGCCGCTGGAATATATGCTGGTTTGAGTCGGTCCATGGAAATTCGCTGAGGAACATTTTGGACATCCACAGTTAAAAACTTATCACTTCGTTCTATCACTCTAAAGGGGCCGGTATAAGGAGGTGTAAGAGGAGCTTCACTTTATCGGTCCGCACAAACACATGACTCGTAGTCTGTAGATCCGGATGGACAAAGGCAGTACGGGCTGAGTGGTTGCTCGTCGGTACAGGACGCAATGCTCCCATGGTCTCACGTAGTCGTTGGACAAAACTATGCTCGTCGGGTGTAGCAGCACTAGGGACAAGAAGCTGTCCAGGGAGACTCATTGGGGTACCATACACTAACTCGGAGGCTGTACATGCAATGTCTTGTTTGAAAGTGTTTCGAAGGCTTAGCATGACCAGAGGGAGGGCTTCAACCCACGATACTGTATCCGCGGCGATGAGAGCAGCCTTGAGCGTTCGGTGGAAACGTTCAATACATCCGTTTGATTGTGGGTGGTAGGCAGTGGTTTTAATATGTTGTACACTAGCAATCCATTGAGCTGCGGAACAACTGGCTCTCAAATTGCCTACCTCGGTCCGTTGTTATGGTTGCTGGCACGCCAAACTGGATATCCATCCCTCAAGGAGCTTCTGTGCGACAACTTCGGTTGTAATCTCCGAGATAGGTATGGCCTCTGGCCATCTTGTGAAACGGTCGATGATTGTGAGCAGATATCGAAAGTTCTGATTAGCTGGAAGTGGGCCCACAATGTCTATGTGTATGTGTGCGAATCTATCGTCTGGCATTCCTAGAGGTGTCACAGGTGTAAAGGTGTGACGTCCAATTTTGGCACGTTGGCATTGGATGCACTCTCGTGACCACTGCTTGACTTGGCGATTCATGTTATGCCATACAAAACGTTCAGCAATCATTCGTAATGTAGCAGCATGCCCTGGGTGGGACTGCGTGTGGAACTTTAGGAAAACATCTCTTTGGAACACAGCTGGCACATAAACTCGTATACGTCCATCTTGGACTGAACAATAAATAGGTCGCTGGCTATCTGGTAGAACTATGCGTTGCAGTTGTAAGGAACTGGCAGGATCGTTCAGAGTCTGTTGAAGACCCTCATCTGTAGTCTGAGCTTCGGATAGCCGGTCATAGTCAATGGTAATGGGTGTTGTGATAGCGTCTACTTCAGGTCGTGAGAGACAATCGGCAACGATATTGGCTGTGCCCTTTATGTGTCGAATATCGGTCGAGAATTGGCCAATAAATTCTAGTTGACGTATCTGTCGTGGAGACTGCCGCTCATGTCGCTGTTGGAAGGCAAACGTTAAAGGCTTGTGATCAGTATAAATGGTAAACGGCATGCCCTCAAGAAAATGGCGGAAGTGATGTATGCCACTGAATATGGCAAGCAACTCTCGGTCATAAGTGCTATAGTTTCGCTCCGTCGTAGAAAGCTTTCGAGAGAAGAAAGCGATGGGCTGTAGGTGTTCACCTATAAGCTGTTGCAAAACACCGCCGATGGCAGCATCTGAGGCATCAACAGACATGTTCAATTGGGCATTTGGTGCTGGAAAGACCAATTCAGTCGACGAGGCTAAGAGTTCTTTGACCTTGGTGAAAGCTGCTGCGGCTGCTGGTGTTAATGTTAGTTCTTGCTGCTTTTTCTTTTGCTGAGACAATAACTCCGTTAGTGGCATTAGCTCATTGGCAGCATTAGGTAACCAACGTCTGTAGAAATTGAGCATACCCATAAATCGTCGTAGCTGTCGATAGGTCGTAGGTTGTGGAAACTTGCGAATCGCGCTAACTTTAGCCGGCAATGGGCGAACGCCAGTTGGGGATACCGTGGCACCCAAGAAGTTTACTTCACGTTTACGGAATTTTGATTTATCCTTGTGATTTGGAGTCCATTTGCTTCAGAATCCGGAGTACTGATGCCAGGTGTTGCTCATGCTCAGTCTCAGTCTCCGAGGCAACCAAAATATCGTCAATGTATACATACACATATGAGCATTCTCGAAAAAGTGATCGAGGTACCTCTGGAACGTCTGGGCAGCATTTCGCAAACCGAACGGCATTCGGAGGAACTCGTACAGCCCAAAAGGGGTTATTACAGCCGTCTTTTGGACATCCTTCGGGTGGACTGGAATTTGGTAAAAAGCACGTACCAAATCGATGCAAGAGAAAATTTTCTTACCATGTAGCTGGTTAGCAAAATCCTGGATGTGCGGTATCGGGTAGCGATCTGGTTTCGTCATGGCATTTAAACGGCGAAAATCTCCACAGGCACGCCATCGTCCATTGGACTTCTGAACTAAGTGAAGTGGACTGGCCCAAGATGACTTTGATGGTCGGATAATGCCTGTTCGCATGAGCTCGTTGAATTCTGCTCGTGCAGCTTGAAGACGGTCTGGTGGAAGTCTTCGTGGCTTAGAGAAAACTGGTGTTCCTCGAGTCTCGATATAGTGCTGGACTCTTTCAGTATCCTCTGGTATAGCAGCAGTTGGACGATCATAAGGATGGGCAGTGGATAAGCCTACTTCTGGCACCCTAACACGACGAGACACACAGGTAATACTGCTTGACATACTTGGACTTACTAGTCGTTTGTTTCTCATGTCTACACTTATGCCATGGTACGTCAGAAAATCGGCTCCTAGTATGGGTGTGGTGACATCTGCGACTATAAATGTCCATGTTACAGGTTGGCCTAGACCAAGATTTAGTGTAAGCTGTTTCTGACCATATGTTTGTATGCACGATCGGTGGCAGAATACAGGCATACAGTGCTGGCTTGAGTCGCAGTGCAGATTTTACGTGGAAAGCACACTTAGGTCTGCCCCTGTATCAATAAGAAATTGAAGTTGGGAGAGCACTATCGGTAATGAAGAGGCGGGCGTGGTATGTGAGGGCTGCGGTTGCCGCCATTACTGCGCCCTTTGATCGTTTTTTGTAAAATTGCAGGGTGGTCTACATTTCTTTGCATGTGCACCAAATCTTCGATGGTAGTAACACTTTTCGTCAGATGATGACTTGGTAGTCTTGACCATTTGAATCTGTTGACCTTCTTCAGCTACAGTTAATCTGTTGGATAAAGCATTCACTTGGCCACTCAATGCAGCCACTGTTTTGTCTAAGGTAGAGTTTTCGGTAACAACCCATGGCTGGAAAACTGGAACACCGGAGATACGTATCGGCTTTCTTAGCAAGTTCTTCTAGGTCTCCATCAAGAATAGATATAACGCTTCGAACTGAAGGTGGTTAGGCGGTCCACCCAAAAATTTTTGAGAACTTGCGTACTAATGCTATCCATGGCCAAAAGCTTGCATTCGATGGAGTAGTTGAGTGGGTTTTAAGTCACCCAGAGTGAGTTCCATCAACTTGTGGATCTTTTCATCTGAGCTGGTCCCATACCTGTCTAGAAGTCGAGCTTTTAGTTGTATATAAGCATTGCCAGCAGTAGGATTCTTTACTATGTCTGCTACTTCTATAAGTACTTCACTGTTTAAACTAGCAACAGTATGGTCGAATTTACAGTTGTCAGTTGTGATTTTGGCTTGTCGAAACTGAGCTTCCGTCGGAGAAAACCATAGTTCTGGTTCAGTGCGCCAAAATTCTGGCGCTTTGATGCCTACCCGTGCAATTAACGAATGGTCATCGCCTTCGCACGGTGTAATATTTATATTTGGCATTGTTTGTTCAGAGTTTGTCATCTTTGTGTATAAAACTTACTTACAGTTTTTTTTTTCTCGGGGTCACCAATGTGGCCTGTTTGCGGGGAGCAAGGTAGTCTGGGCACACTTTAAACTGTTTTATTGCTTTATTAACAATAACTACATACTAAAAACAAGTAAGAAAACTGTAAGAGTTCTTTTCGTTGTTGCCTCGTAGTGTGATGATATTCGTGTTCTGGCAGACATCAGCTGACTCCTTTCTCCTCTTCTTTTCTCCGTCGACGTTCCTTCACTTCGGTAGCACAGTCAACCCATGTGTGGCTGGAGATTAACTGTCAATCTGCACAACTTGGACTGCCCTGTTTGGTTAACGTCAAGTCAATCAAAATAAAAACAATTCCAGTAATGCATGAGTTGTATAATCCAAAAATATATTTATTCTAAGTTATTGTAAATTTTTAAAAATATGATTAAAGAGAAATAACCTATCATAATTAAATAATTCAGAAACATCAGTTTTCAGTATGTTTTACAGGTGCCTCAGGACATTTAAAAAAAGCCAAACCAGAGCATTAAGATGTTTTTCAAACACTGCTACATCTTTGGACATAGAAAAATTTCCAAACGAAGCTCAAGTTGTAATTTGTGGGGCTGGGGTGATGGGGGCTTCTGTAGCATATCACTTAGCAAAGCTAGGCTGGGGAAAATATACTGTTGTCATAGAACAGAGTAGGTAAGAAAATACCAGTTTTGTTTTACATTATTATTGATTATTCATAATCACAAAAATATGAAATATACACAGGTAGCAATTTTAACCCTCAAGTACAGACATTCCATTATTACAATGTAAAAACAGAGCCCCTGTATTTTTAACTGGTCATTATAAAATGGAGTTATAGTTAATAATAAAAAATGCATTATGTATTTTTCTGTAGTGTCTAGATATGGGAGAACTGGTAAAATGACTGATTTTAATAATAAAATACAAGATTTTTAAAGAATAATCTATTAAAAAATATTTTTGGTCTATTGAAACAAACAGCGATAAATGCTATGAACAAAAATTTAGATTTTTTTTTAAATAAATAAACCTAATATAGAAACATAAAATAGCATTCTACGAAAATCTATACATCCATGAGAAAAAATCTGCATTGTCAAAAAAATTAAGTGGCGCATTCCTTGCAAACTCTTGCCATGCATTGCAATAATATCAGAGTCTCGCACATTATGCAGATATGAGTGGTTTTTCTTTCTTCAGTGATGCAGTATCATGGTCTGTTCGTAATTACCCTGCATCTGAGTCCACATTCCTTGCGACAGAATCATTTTCCTCATTCTATTTTTGCAAAATTTCCTCAAAATATTTATCACCAAAATTAACTATCTTTGAAGGTCTGGGATGACTTTCGGAGTCCATTACTCTTTTCCTAAAAACATAAAAAATATTATAAACAGTTCACATTTTACCCATATAAGACTGATTAAAAATACTTACTTAAAAACAGACCTCAGGTAAATTTGACTGGTTAAGATTTTTGATGTGTGTTACAAATGAAAATATTCACAATACACGCCGACAGATTTGATTAGCTCTGTTATACAAACTGATTCATGAGACACATGAAATTGTAAGTGGTGGGGTTACCATGAAATCTGCATTTTGGGACCCCCACTGGTAAGAAATACTGGATCTCTGTAGTTAAGAGTTAATTATATATACCTTTTTATTAAGCATACACCCTCATCCATAAGGATCTATGTAACAAGTCAAACTGAGTCACAAGCACTCATCTCTTACCATACTGATCATCTATAGGTCTGTCTCAGCCTCACTCAGGTAGGCTGTGGCAGATTTGATCCTATGAAGCCTTGAGGTGAGGCAGATATCTGAATATAGTCTGATTCCATTGTTGGCATCCATCTTGTTGACCATTGCCAATGTATATCATAATTTTCCAGACACTTCTAATTGGAGGATTTCTAGATCTCAATAGCTTGTACTGTTTTGTGATATGTGATATATTTTCATGGATTGGTAGTTGTACATTGGCTACAATTTTCTGAGTATTTGTATTTATTGTACTGTTAAAATCCATATTCTAAATAAATCTATAGGTCCATCCTACACACCAGCATATTCTAGTCTATGTAGCAGATGTGTTTAGAATTTTACCCTACTGTTAGTCTTTTTGTTTTCTCACCATGGTTTATATAAACCATCCATTAATAATTTACCAATAAAGTATTATATATTTGCCAAACTAAATTATTATCACTGGTTTTAAGGAAGGCAGTCTTTAAAATAAAATCTTAAGGTCAAACGAACTTACCTGAAGTTTGATCTTGATTGTATGAGGCCTCATCGAAATAAATAAATAAATTGTAGTACCTCCGTCTCTGGCTAATCATTCACACTTCAAAGTATAAGCAGTCTGGCCTCTTCACATCCACACCGTCTCGAGGCTCGAAAATATTCTTCAGTCTATTTGAAAGTTGTTGTTGCAACATATTATGGGCATTTCTCCAAAATGTCTTGGGATGGGTTGGAACTTATTTATTTCGATGACGCCTCATATACCAAGATCGAACTTTAGGTAAGTTTGTTTGATCTTAAGATTATATTCGGCCTCATCTCATAAATAAATAAATAAATTGTAGATGTTTAAAGTCGTTGCAACAACTTTATTATAATAATGCACAACATGTTATATGTTTCTAAAATGTAAAGTTCCTATCTAAAAATGGCCTAAGCCAATTAGTTAATACATTCTATCACTATGCAAATAACATAAGGTTTTAATGTTTTAATCCAACCTTAACCCTTTCCCTCACGACTTTTTATTTCGTATTGCAAAAAATATATTATGTTGGTACATTTTTTTTTAAGATTTTTAAATGTAATTTTAAAATTTTTTGTTTACCCTTAAACGAGTTAGAGGTTGTCCCCATACGAGTACATTGTGAATAAGAGGAAATAAAATGGTAGAAACTCAAATTTGTAGTAGATTTAATGTAATTACAAATAGTATTATGTGTAATAATCAAAAAAACAAATTTTCTGTTTATCCAGGCACAAATGAATGTTACATTTGCAGCAGGTATCCTTTGACTTTCCTTTACATCCTGGCTTTTTGCACCTGCACCAGCATAAGTTCCTTCATTCTGTTCATTAGCGACCTCTTCAACTATAATGTCATCAATTTCGTTAATATTTTGATCCAGTTGCTCTACAAAAAAATCCCTTATTGATTTCTGTATGGTTTAGTTCGGTAGTAATAAAAATTACCTGTGTTGCTCTGTATTTCCGACAATTTGTCTTCGTCATCTGATAAACATTTAATATCCAACAAGCCCCGTTCCAATTCTTGAAGCGGTTCTTCATATGTAAGTGGCTTTCTCCTGCTCATTTTAAAGCAGTAAGTAGTACTTGAAGAACACAGCAAATTAAATATTTTATAATATCCATCACAAAAATGAACTTACCTCTAATTTAGTTCACTTATTTACACTGTCCTCATATATAAGGTTTACTCTGAACCGATCAATTTAAAATTAGGTATACCACAGGGGAGTGTTCTGGGGCCTTTTCTCTTTTTGGTCTACATAAACGACCTTCCAAATGCGGTGGTTAGTTGTTCCTCAAACCTTGTAAATTTCGCTGATGACTCAAATGTGCTTTTCTGGGAAAAAACTTTAGAAACACTCCTCACAGTGGCAGAGCAAATTCTAAGCAAGGCTGAACAGTGGTTCAGTGGAAATCGGTTGTTGCTTAATACTGATAAGACAGTTTTTGTCCACTTTAGAACCAGCCAGTCACGAGAACAGTTTCCAGATATAATTAATTTTCTATCAGAAAACACGGAAATTGCTAGATCAGTTAAATTTCTTGGTATCCATATTGACCAGAATCTTAATTGGGGGGAACAAATACAAAATACAACAAAAAAACTGAATAGAGCCTGCTACTCATTAAGAGTGTTAAAGAGCTATCTGGACCAGGGGATTTTACTATCAGTATATTATGCAAACTTTTATTCTGTTATGCGATATGAAGTAATCTTCTGGGGTGCTGCAGTAGATAGCTCAACTGTCTTTATAGTCCGAAAAAAGGCAGTCCGGGTGATCTTAGGACTAAAGGCGGGAGAATCATGTAGAGGCCGATTCAAGTCACTCAATATACTCACTTTCTCAGCCATCTATATATTTGAATGTATTATGTTCCTTTTTAAAAATTTTTCTTTGTTTTATCACCTGCTTCCCAATCATGAATATAGTACAAGAAGCCTTAACTTGAATTTGCCACTTCACAGATTGTCTATAACAGAGAGAAGTCCTTTGTATGCGTGTGTTAAATTTTATAACAGTCTACCATCTGACATTAAACAGGAAACACACTATAGAACTTTTAAAAGAAAGGTTTTTCACCACCTAGTTGACATTGAGCCCTATACTGTGGTGGAGTGCCTGGCCTATCCTTCTCCTTAATCAGCATATTTAATTTGTAATGTTAATGTATTTTAAATGTGTGATGTCTATATATATATATATATATATATATATATATATATATATATATATATATATATATATATATATATATATATTATATATTTTAATTTGTAATTAATAATGTGACGATATTTTCTCAATCATGTTTAAAGATTTATGCAAATAAAATTTACTCTACTCTACTCTACTCTACTATGAGCACAATACTTTTCAGACAACAAAATCAACTAAACTAGCATAACTTTAGTCAAGTCTAATTATCTGGGCTTAAATGTACACTTCTTTACTACCTATATCACGACTGTTACAGGAAAGTTACAAAATGGTTTCTACATCACATTTTCAAATCCGTTTTGTAGTGCTTCTACCCACAAATAGGTGGCGATATATGTGTTAAATTAAAGTTTTTTGTGTGTCTGTATGAGGACAACATGAATAAACAGTCACCACAGTTGTTCTAGTAATACAAAAAATGAAGAATTTTATGTCCTCATATGAGGACACTATAAGCGATAGGGTTAAACTAAATGTATATTCTAAAACCCTTACAATTATTATAGTACTTAATATAAAAAAGGTTCTTTTTACGTATTTAAAATTGTATTTGCAAATTCTTTATTACAAACTAAGGGTCTATTGTAAAATTTCGCAAATGTCTTAGAATTTTGCGTCCAATTTGCCGCCAATCTTATAGTGTCAAAACTGACCCCTTTCCTAGCTGCCGCAGATGTTGCTGCGTGGCGTGTGCTGTGTGCTTTAAACTGACTTATATCCAGGCCACTCTGTTGTAGAATAAATTTGATCCATCTACCAATGGTTTGTGGAGTGGCCTTATGAAAAAGTTTCTTATGAGTCAATGATAAGGCTCTGCATGATCCTCTTAATTCTTTTGTCTTTTCCAAATACACTTGAAGAGTTCTTGCTACACAAATAAATATTTGGATCCTTTTCAAAAAATGGCAAGTCAGGCAAAGGTTGAGTTTTATTAATAGCTGTTGTTTTAGTTCTATCAGAGATTTTAATTTCAATTTTACCGTCCTGCTCTATTATATTATCAATGTCAATAAGACTTAATGTTTGTATTCTCTGCCCAGTTGCAAGAGCCATTAAGGTGACTAATTTTTTTGTAAGAATTTCAAGTGAAATGGTGTTATTTTCAAGAGTTCGCAGATACTTCAGAGCTATGCCTGGATTCTAGGTATTTTCATACCGTGGTAAAGGTCGTCTTAAAGAGAAAATATCTTTAAAAAATATCTTCAATCTATAATCCTGTCCTAGCTCTGGACCTGCTATCTGAGCGATCGCCGATCTGTATGAATTTAGTGACCCATAAGCTGACCCCTTTTTAAAGTGAAAGGTCAAAAACTCATAAGACATTTGGCACAGTAATTTTATATGGATTAGTGTTAGCCTTACAACAGAATTCCCACCATAATCTAAGTCCTAAATTATATTGTTTTAATGTGGAAGAAGTTATTGAACATAAAAATATGTATAAGGAGTCTTTTGGCACGTCTCCCTTTAATAGTGCTTTCCTGATAATCTCCCTGCCACCAGGGAAAGGTTTTTCCACAGAGGGTGAGGCGTTCTTTTAAAAGAAATTAAAAATTTGTTAGATTTAAAAATTAAAGGCTCACTTATTAATAAGGACTGAAAAATTGGAAACCATGGTTGAAAGTTCCAAAGGTGAACAACCACTATTCCTACAGCTTTGTCTTCTATAATTTGTTGAAGTACCCTCAATACCAAGGAAAAGGGGGGAAATGCGTAGAAATCAAAATAGCTCCAATCTACTGTAAAAGCATCAATATTTGATGCTTCTGGATCTTGTCTCCATTAAATAAAAATAGAACATTTTTTATTTAATCTACTAGCAAAAAGATCAATCTTAGGTTTTCCAAATACATCTACAATTTTTTTAAACGAGTCTTTTGACAAACTCCACTCCGTCTCTTTGTGAACCTGGCGAGACGCTTTAATGGCCTCTCGGTTATCTTTAGAATTTATATAAGTAGCAAATAAATAATTATTTCTTTGCTCACACCACGTCCAGATCTGCCTTGTGATCGAATTTAATTTTTCGAACCGAACACTGCCCATTCTATTGATACAAGAAATCGCTGTAGTATTATCTATGCGACACAAAATATTACAATCTGATAGTTCTGATGTAAAACTTTTTATGCCAAAAAGTAATGCGAGAAGATCTAAATAATTTATGTGGTGTTCTTTTTCACTTTTAGACCAAAAACCATATGTATGGTTTTCCCTGCAGTATGCTCCCCAGCCTGTCTTAGATGCATCCGTACATAATTCTAACTGGTAATTTTTAATTGTTATGTGATTAATTGCATTTGGAATTTTATTAAAAAACCAATTCAAATCAACTAATAATGGTTCTGTTATTTTCATATTTTTGTTGTAATTTCCACCTGATTGCCTCAATGCTAAATATTTATGACGTCCAAATAATTTTATATGTACAAAACCAAATTTTATAGCCGGGCAAGCAGAAACAAGAGTTCTCAAAAATTTTGCAAACTTTGTAATTTTACACTCCGGTAGTTGCAAAAAATACTGAAGCATTTTAGAATCTTCAATTTTTTGCTGTTAGGTAATGTTACTGTTAAATTATTGGAGTCAAAGGTAAACCCTAAATATGTGCACACATTTGTAGGAGTAATGTTGCTTTTAGTCTGATTAATTAAAAAGCCTAAATGTGTTAGTACATATTTCCATGGTTAATTTTACATTATGTTCATACTCTTTATATGATTTCCCTACAATCAGAAAATATACTCATAAAAGAACTCCCTTTTCTCTTAGAATTCCTACAATAGGTTTTAATATCTCTGTAAATATTCTAGGTGCACAACTTAAACCAAAAGGCAAACAGTTGTATTCGTATAAAGTGCCATTAAATATAAATCTTAAATATTTACGATGAGATGTTTGTACTGGTATTAAATGGTAAGCATCTTTTAAATCAATTTTTGACATGAAACAACCTTGAGATATAAGTCTGACCACTACTTTATTGACTTCTATCTTAAAATGTACATTTTCAACAAATTTATTAAACTTTTTAAGATATAAAACGGTATGATCCATCTGATTTTGGAATTGCGAAGGAAATATACTGATCATCACTATGATCAACAATAGATATTGCACCACTAAGCATTAATTTATTTATAAGGTTTGTAATAATTTTTACTTCTTTAGTTGACCGTATATCTTCAGAAGCTACAACTGTTTGTTTTGGTTTCTTTACAAGTGGGATAACCATACCTCTTATGTATGTTAATACCTTTTTGTGCACCGAAAGTTGGTGCCATCTTTGATAAAAAATTTTTAAACGACCACATATTTCACTAACGTCAAGTTCTGTCCCTTGGTTTAGTAATGACGTCTTTTGTCGTTCTGGTAATTCTCTTTTCTCCATTGTGGTTGTCGAATCTTTTTCTGATTGGAGTGTGAAGGAGCTCAGCTGTCCACTTCTCCTGGCTCCATATTTGAGGGAAAATGAACTCCTGTAGTTTCCCTGAATTCTTGATGTAGATGGTTGTACATTGATTCTGTTTTTACCTTATTATCAAGATCATTACTAAAAGAGATTCAGTGATTGGTGTATCCTTTACTACCTCCGCCATTTCTTTGTTTAAATTAATGACTATTAGTTCTCTTCGTGATATTGACTCTGAATAATTAATGTTTGCCAATAAGCGGCTGGCATCGCTAAGTAGCCTAATATACTCTTTATTTCCTCCCTTATCTCTGCGAAGTATGGAGTCACTTACTGCTATTTTTACTTCCGGCAATTTTCAGGAGGCAGATATTTGCTTGTAAGGTCTTTGCGGATATCTTCCTCTAGTCCAGAAGTTAAAATATGACCCCATCGAGCGGCAATATCTGTTTGTATGGGGCTTGCAAATGATATTTTTACTATATTGTCATCACCCAAAATTGATAAAATGTCTTCTTGCAATTCAGAAGGTACACTACCTTCTGTCTGACCTGAAAACCAAATATTTATTTCAAACCATATGCTTAAGTTTGTCACTACAAACAGTAAGGTATTATTTTTGAATAATTGTTAATTATCACAAACAATATTTATTAGCAGGATAAGTTCCCCGAATATTTCCTCAGACGGTATTTTTAATAATTGTTACCACAAACAATATTCATTATCGAATATTTGTCATCACAAACAAATATTTACTTAGATAATTTCCAAAGAGAAAGAAGAAAAATGAAAGAATTTATTAAATATTCCTATATTCTTAATATTCGTCATCACAGACAAATATTAATTGTGAATATTTCGGTCAGGTGTCAACACAAACATTCGTCATCACCGACAAATATGAATTGTCATCACAGACAAATATTAATTGAAATATTTTTTATTTTCACATGCGATAATATTTATTACCACCTACCTTTAAGTGCTTGTATATTTTTATCCTGATTCTCGTCTGGGACACAATTTGAACCAACACTTGAAACACTTTCATCATTCACATTAGGTATCCGAAATTTCTGCTTGGGTATCACTTTCCCAGCTATCGGTGCTATTTTGATAAGATGAATGACGCTGTGAACGATTTTCAATTAAATCCAATCTTTTTTCGAGGCTCCTTAAAATTTTATGTATCCCTTTGTTTGAGCGATCTGTTGATCGGCTTCTTTTACGTTTTTCCAACTGTTTAGACATTATTTTTCGGTAATTCGTTGCCGAATTAATTTTATGCGCTGTGTGAAATATGCACAGAAACCGAAAACTGACGGTGTGGATGTGAAGAGGCCAGATTGTTTATACTTTGAAGTGTGAATGATTAGCCAGAGACGGAGGTACTACAATTTATTTATTTATGAGATGAGGCCGAATATAATATAAAAAAGGTTGAGTTTACCGAAAGTACAAGCTGATTATAGCCGCAAATGTCAAAAGTGGAACAACAAATTTCGGTATAGCAGTGTTGGCATGTTTTTAGAATGTAGATGTTTTATACTTCAAATATAAAAACATAAATAATAATAATAATAATAACGTTTATTTCCATGAAATATACAATTAAAATATTACAATAAAATAATTAAATGACAATAAAATTTTAAAAAAATATTACTTTTACTTTGTAGTTCTGTAATTGGTTCAAGGTAAGTAAACAGTAGTGCCCATTAAAACAATTATATAAAGCTTTAGAAAAGTACATTTTGTTTATATTGTGTTATGAATTCTGCAATTTTTGATTTATATAAAACAACAATGAGTAAGTATTTGTTTCTTTGGAGATTAATTGCAGTTAATTATAAGAAATTATTTTGGCAATTACCCTTTTATAGATTAGTGGATAGATTTGACAATCGTGAAATCAGCAGTTGCCAGATGTTTGCAATTAATCTCGAAAGAGACAAATATTTATCCATTATTGCTTCATATAAATTAAAAATTGCAGAATTCATAAAAAAATATAATCAAAATGTACTTTTTAAAAGCTTTCTCTCTTTATGTTTGAAGCATATATTATTATGCTTATAAAAACATCCCAACACTGCCAAACCCAAATATTTTTTACATTTGTGGCTATATTCAGCTTGTACTTTCGGTAAACTCAACCATAAAAAATTTAAGCCAAAAAGTTTATTTTAATTACTTATTTTTTTAACTTTGAACTTTAAAAAATTCACAATTGTTAAATCCCACAATTTGATTGTTTAAAGACTGGGCATATTTCAAATTATGAATACTTGTGGATTATGCAATATTTAGTTTTATCTGAGAACTAATAATGAGCATACATTTTTTCATAATGAAATAGGGTCTATTTATCAATTTCCAGAAATATTTCCATTTTTTTTAAGAATCCTTTCAGTTAGCTTGTTTGAATTTGGCATATAATCTTATTGTTTACTGTTTTTTGTTTCTTATTTCTTCTACTTACCTTTAATATTTGTAATTTGTCTTACAAGTGAACAGTAAAACTAAACTGCTGTTTACAATAAAACAAACTGAAAATATATTCTATAACAAACATATTATAAGGAACAAAGAAAATTATAATATAAGTCAGGCTATTATCTTAGAAAAAAATTATGACAGGGGAGGTCCTAGATGACTAGGACTTGGCTTTCTTGATAACTTGTGAATTGGTGTGAAACTACTTCAACCAAGGTATCTTGCAGTGAAACATATAGGGCATCTCAACAAGAACAACTTAAAATTATTAAAAACTGTATCTACAAAAGATTAATAATTAGTATTATATCTGTTTTAGAATTGGAGGTGGTACAACTTGGCATTCTTCTGGTCTAATAGGTGTCTTCAAACCTAGTTTAGCACAAGTAAAATTAACCAAATCTAGTGTATCATTGTATAAGGAATTAGAACAAAAAGGATTATCCACAGGATGGAAAGAATGTGGTAGTTTAAACCTAGCCAGATCGAGAGATAGAATGACAGTATTCCGAAGAATGAAAGCACAATCTGTGTAAGTTAATATGTATACAATATACTATTTAATCAAGATCTAGATATAGGAATACATAAGTAATAATAATGATTTAATCTAATTTTTCATTTTGGGTACTACGGTAATCTATCTATTAATTAGACAACATATTGCTTCTTATTGTGTTTTGATTCTTTATTTTTAGGTCAAAGCTAGAATATTATTTTATATATTTTTGATTTGTTACAAGTTAACTAAGTACTTATAAAAAGATTCTTTCAATGTAAGGTAAAAGCCACAGAAAGACAACAACACAAGAAAGAGACAGTGAAACAAATATAACTGAAGAAGTGATTCATGTACTGAAAACTGGGTCCAGGCGAGATGCCTATCAAACCATTAAAGTTGCTTCATGAAAATAGTATTTGAATGTTTTCTAAACTATTTAATCAGGTTTTTTAAACTGAAGAAGTAATGGATGACTAGATAACTTCAGCTTTCATTCTAGTTCTGAAGAAAAAGATTGCTAAAGATCATACAACAATAAGTTTAATGAGTCACACAGTAAAATTGTTCTTAAAAGTTCTACATAACTGTGTATATCTAAAATTAGATTATGACATAAGCAACAAACAGTAGTTTTCAGAATGAAATGCAAAGTTAAAAAGCTTTATTCAGTTTAAACATACTAACAGAAAACTGCTAGGATGTGGACAAAGATATGTTATGCATGCTTTATAGATTATTATGAAATAGATAAATTTATTATGAAAACCTCTTTAATAGGATAAGATACGATTAACTCATGGCAATTTCAAAATAAAAACAAATAGATAAAAGAAATTTAGAAATTATAGAAAACATAAAACCAGAGAGCACACATAAAACTAGACTTTAAACATTACTCTGTAACTTGCACTCTGAAGCGATCATGTAGGGGCTCTGGAAAATGGGACTACCTAGCCTTTCTCACATTTGTTTATTTGTAGTGATTTATGTGGCTCAACCATAGTAACTTGGTGTCAACAATAATACCTAAATACTTAAACTCTTTAACTACTGACAAGGTAGGATAGGGACACAGAGTTAATCTCTCTGGAGCACGTAGTCTATGACTCGGCGGTAATTGTTCGGGCATCTGGTTTACGCATTGTCAGCGGCCATATTTTAAGTTCACAGTCACGTCGTTGGACGATTATTTTGTGTTTGTTATTGTCAGATCTAGAGGTGGTTGATCCAAGTATTTTTGTGGATCAGGTCAAACTGATACGCGTAAACAAAAATACCTGTTAAAAAATACTGGTTTGGAAATCAGTTTGTTATCATTCGTTTAATAGATATCTAAGCATAACGATAACATTATTTGTATTTTGTTAGATTTCTTTATAGTTATTAAAATCACTGTTTAACTTCTAATACTTAAATTACTGTTATTCAGAGATTCCTTAAAAAGTTCATAAAAAATGGCGATAATCTTGCCTACTTCACGCCAATTGCCATCTGTTGATATTTATCTAAAGCTTTGTAAACGTTAAGAAATGTACGAGAAAAATTAAGGTCAATGCAATGAAACTTGCAATGAAAATTAAATTTTTTTAACATATTTTCAAAAATACAAGGAAGTTTCTGCAATATCTGTAATTAGAACTTTTCTTTGTATGACTGGAAGGCTTCCCCGTGTGGATTAGGAATAACAGGATCTGCAACGCTAATTTTAAGTTTAAATGAAGGGGGTTTATTAACTGAAAGTGGCGAACTTACTTTGCACTTTTTCGGCTGTTGGAAATGAGGACGTGGTACCCAATTTTTATTACTCATGGAAGAGGAAATGTTCGTATCAATATTACCATTCAGCTCAGGGAAATTATTTAGGTTATTTAAAATATCCAAATTATTATGTGTTACTATTTTAGCGTAAGACGGATTTCTTACAATACCTTCAGCTTCTTTAAATGATACATTTTTTCATACATTATTTTTTTACAACAATCGTAAAATAGTTTCGAAACACAATTCAGATTTCTGCTTTATAATCTGAGCCTTCTAAAGATTGCAAGGCAAACAGACGTTGATAAAAGATGTTAAAAGAGACATGGGGAATCTAAAATTTGCATTCCACGACATGTCTTTTACAACTAAGCAGAAATCCTTAGCGAATTGTGCTTCTTGTACTCACACAGAGCAAATCCGAATAAAATGAGAAAAGGCAGCAAATATTTGATTTCACGCAAACAAATCATATGTATCTCTTGATACGTATTTCGACCTAATAGGTCTCGTCAGAAGAGCTATTCATAGGGCTTCTCAACGTGAAAAATCAATATTTTCTGCCTTTTAAGAAGCAACAATAACATGGCTTCAATACGGACGCAGTAGCGACATCTAATTAACACAATCGTAAAATAGTTTCGAAACACAATTCAGATTTCTGCTTTATAATCTGGGCCTTCTAAAGATTGCAAGGCAAACAGACGTTGATAAAAGATGTTAAAAGAGACATGGGGAAACTAAAATTTGCATTCCACGACATGTCTTTTACAACTAAGCAGAAATCCTTAGCGACTTGTGCTTCTTGTACTCACACAGAGCAAATCCGAATAAAATGAGAAAAGGCAGCAAATATTTGATTTCACGCAAACAAATCCTATGTATCTCTTGATACGTATTTCGACCTAATAGGTCTCGTCAGAAGAGCTATTCATAGGGCTTCTCAACGTGAAAAATCAATATTTTCTGCCTTTAAAGAAGCAACAATAACATGGCTTCAATACGGACGCAGTAGCGACATCTAATTACAACAATCGTAAAATAGTTTCGAAAACACAATTCAGATTTCTGCTTTATAATCTGAGCCTTCTAAAGATTGCAAGGCAAACAGACGTTGATAAAAGATGTTAAAAGAGACATGGGGAATCTAAAATTTGCATTCCACGACATGTCTTTTACAACTAAGCAGAAATCCTTAGCGAATTGTGCTTCTTGTACTCACACAGAGCAAATCCGAATAAAATGAGAAAAGGCAGCAAATATTTGATTTCACGCAAACAAATCCTATGTATCTCTTGATACGTATTTCGACCTAATAGGTCTCGTCAGAAGAGCTATTCATAGGGCTTCTCAACGTGAAAAATCAATATTTTCTGCCTTTTAAGAAGCAACAATAACATGGCTTCAATACGGACGCAGTAGCGACATCTAATTACAACAATCGTAAAATAGTTTCGAAACACAATTCAGATTTCTGTTTTATAATCTGAGCCTTCTAAAGATTGCAAGGCAAACAGACGTTGATAAAAGATGTTAAAAGAGACATGGGGAATCTAAAATTTGCATTCCACGACATGTCTTTTACAACTAAACAGAAATCCTTAGCGAATTGTGCTTCTTTTACTCACACAGAGCAAATCCGAATAAAATGAGAAAAGGCAGCAAATATTTGATTTCACGCAAACAAATCCTATGTATCTCTTGATACGTATTTCGACCTAATAGGTCTCGTCAGAAGAGCTATTCATAGGGCTTCTCAACGTGAAAAATTAATATTTTCTGCCTTTTAAGAAGCAACAATAACATGGCTTCAATACGGACGCAGTAGCGACATCTAATTACAACAATCGTAAAATAGTTTCGAAACACAATTCAGATTTCTGCTTTATAATCTGAGCCTTCTAAAGATTGCAAGGCAAACAGACGTTGATAAAAGATGTTAAAAGAGACATGGGGAATCTAAAATTTGCATTTCACGACATGTCTTTTACAACTAAGCAGAAATCCTTAGCGAATTGTGCTTCTTGTACTCACACAGAGCAAATCCGAATAAAATGAGAAAAGGCAGCAAATATTTGATTTCACCCAAACAAATCCTATGTATCTCTTGATACGTATTTCGACCTAATAGGTCTCGTCAGAAGAGCTATTCATAGGGCTTCTCAACGTGAAAAATCAATATTTTCTGCCTTTTAAGAAGCAACAATAACATGGCTTCAATACGGACGCAGTAGCGACATCTAATTACAACAATCGTAAAATAGTTTCGAAACACAATTCAGATTTCTGCTTTATAATCTGAGCCTTCTGAGTGTTTCGAAACTATTTTACGATTGTTGTAATTAGATGTCGCTACTGCGTCCGTATTGAAGCCATGTTATTGTTGCTTCTTAAAAGGCAGAAAATATTGATTTTTCACGTTGAGAAGCCCTATGAATAGCTCTTCTGACTAGACCTATTAGGTCGAAATACGTATCAAGAGATACATAGGATTTGTTTGCGTGAAATCAAATATTTGCTGCCTTTTCTCATTTTATTCGGATTTGCTCTGTGTGAGTACAAGAAGCACAATTCGCTAAGGATTTCTGCTTAGTTGTAAAAGACATGTCGTGAAATGCAAATTTTAGATTCCCCATGTCTCTTTTAATATCTTTTATCACGTCTGTTTGCCTTGCAATCTTTAGAAGGCTCAGATTATAAAGCAGAAATCTGAATTGTGTTTCGAAACTATTTTACGATTGTTGTAATTAGATGTCGCTACTGCGTCTGTATTGAAGCCATGTTATTGTTGCTTCTTAAAAGGCAGAAAATATTGATTTTTCACGTTGAGAAGCCCTATGAATAGCTCTTCTGACGAGACCTATTAGGTCGAAATACGTATCAAGAGATACATAGGATTTGTTTGCGTGAAATCAAATATTTGCTGCCTTTTCTCATTTTATTCGGATTTGCTCTGTGTGAGTACAAGAAGCACAATTCGCTAAGGATTTCTGCTTAGTTGTAAAAGACATGTCGTGGAATGCAAATTTTAGATTCCCCATGTCTCTTTTAACATCTTTTATCAACGTCTGTTTGCCTTGCAATCTTTAGAAGGCTCAGATTATAAAGCAGAAATCTGAATTGTGTTTCGAAACTATTTTACGATTGTTGTAATTAGATGTCGCTACTGCGTCCGTATTGAAGCCATGTTATTGTTGCTTCTTAAAAGGCAGAAAATATTGATTTTTCACGTTGAGAAGCCCTATAAATAGCTCTTCTGACGAGACCTATTAGGTCGAAATACGTATCAAGAGATACATAGGATTTGTTTGCGTGAAATCAAATATTTGCTGCCTTTTCTCATATTATTTTTTTAATTTTTAATTGTTCCTGGTATTTCGGTCAATTTTTTGATACAGACTGATGGTCATGAGTTTCACAGTATATACAATAAGCGTTAGAAGTGCTTCTGCAGTATTTTGCTGTATGACCATATCGAAGGCACTTATAACACTGTACGACAGGGTATATGTATGGCTCAATAGCAAATCTCACTAAATCAATTTTAACAAATTTTGACAAATTATTTCCTAAAAATGTTAACACTATCATCTGTCTTGGGACAAACTGTGTCTCATTTTCGGAATCAATAATCCTACGTTTCATTCTTTTTACTTCTACAACTTTTTGCTCACTTTCAATATTCTCCAAAATATACTTTTCAGCCAAAAAAGTGTCAACCTCTTTAATAATTGCCTTTTTATGGTTAAAAAATATAGGTATATAAGCGATCAAATTATTATCTTTTATTAATTTATGTTCTATAATAGCATTTGCAACATTATAAGTCTTAAAAATAATTTTTACCTTATTTCTTCTAATCAATTTTATATCAATAACATCTTTATTAAAAGTAGTATGTTTAAATAGATAATGACCAACTTTAACCGCTGATAATCGACTATTTTTATCGACTGGTTCTACAACAATATAGTACGGTCCAGTGTCCATCGAAACATATTTGTTGCCTAATTTATATATTTTGTTATCAATTTCCATTTCGTTTTGCGTACCGTTTCCATCTGGTGGTCTTTTCCAGACGAGGAAGTATCCCCGTCGGAAGAGTTACTCATTATAAAATTATAAACTTGTACTTACTTTATCTATGAGTTTATAAAATATCAAACCAAAACAAACCTGCCTAAATTCGAGCAAAATGTAATTAAGCGCGCTTCACGAGCCAACCTTATAGTTTGGAAGAAACATCAATACTGTATTTTTTTTGCGAAGTTTCATAGAAAAAAAGAAAAAAATTCAGTCGGTCATATAAGAACTCAAGAAAATTCATACATTCCTCTGGATTACTATAATGTAATTGAACGTATTACATTATAAGTAATTTAAATGAGGATAGCGTATGCGAAATTGATTTTTGGCTATACCTTAAACTAACTCAATTGCATTCTAGTGGCAATGGAAGCGCTCTCAGACTCAATAGAAGGTATATCTATCAATGGAGAAGTTTTAAATAACTTACGTTTTGCAGACGATACAGAAATAATTACGGATAACAACAATGATTTACAGAACGTAATGCAACGCCTTAAGAACGCTGTCATGAGTACGGACTGAAGATAATTTAAAGAAAACTAAATGCATGATCATGACTAAATCTGCACATGCAAATATCCAATTGACTATTGAAGATACTGCAATTGAGAGTGTTAATAACTATAAATACTTAGGAACATGGATAACATCAGATGTAGACCAACCAAAGAAATTAAGACACGTATTGAAATAGCACGTACATCATTTATTAAACTTAAAAAGTTTCTTTGTTGTCGGGATATAAGTTAGAACTACGCCTGAGAATGCTTCGATGTTACGTGTTCTCTACTCTTCTTTATGGTTTGAAGCTTGGACACTAAAACAAGTTCATCTGAATAAGTTGGCCTTTTGAATTTTGGTGTTACAGAAGAATCCTACGAATATCATGACTCAAAGAATGTCAAACATGGAAGTAACTAGAAGGATAGGAAATGAGGCGGAAAAATAATATTAACTATTAAAAGACGAAAACTTGAGTACTTGGGAAATGTGATGAGAGGCAAAAATACGCATTATTACAACTATTATGCAGGGCAAAATCCAAGGAAAGCGAAATGTGGAAGACGAAGAATATCCTGCTTAAGAACTTGAGGGAATGGTTTGAATGCATTAGTGCAGAACTTTTTAGAGCGGCAGTCAACAGAGTCCGCATAGCCATGATGATTTCCAACCTTCGATAGAAATGGAACTTAAAGAAGAGAAGGCAATGGTAGGGCGGAAACCGAAGAACTTCATGGCTATATTTAATAGCCATTTGGCCAGTAACAAATTTCTTTTGAATTTTGTGCTCTCCACACCTTTGAAGTAAATCGAAATTTAAAAATATGTCACTGTGATAAATTTTGTTTTCTGTCAACCACAACTTTATTTCTTCTTTTATCTAGCTGCTTGAAGGAAATCTCTCTTCTACTATTAAGTGGTAGGATGCATTATCTAACACTATTATGGATGGTCGCTCCAATTTTTTCAACAAATTTTCTTTAAACCATTCTTCAAAAATATTTGCATCCATATTTCCATGATAATCACCTGTATTCTTTGTGGACAAAAAAATTAAACTAGCGCACGAATAAAACCCTCATCATTTCCAGCATGAAGTATATTGTATTGTTTCATTTAGGCAGCCTGCGGCTCTGTTTGCTCTATTCACTTGATCTTCAACTTCGGTTTCGAGCTTTCCGTAGCTAGATAATGTGATGCCTAGATATTTAAACCCCATCACTTATGCTGTTATCTGGCCTTCCAGCTACACTTTACATCTTAGTAAATTTGCTGTTGTAACCATACATTTTGTCTTTGTTAGGGAAATTAACATGTTAAATTTTCTGACGATTATATTAAATTACTTGCAGCGTACGTTGTAAATCATTTTCACTTTGAGAGAGTAGTATTGCGTCGTCTGCATAGCAGATTATTTTAAGTTGTTTTTCTCCCATTTGGTATCCTTTTTTAGTTTTTACTTTTTTTATTATTTTATCCATAATCAGGTTGAACAATAGAGGATTCAGGGAATCTCACTGTCGTATCCCATTGCCAGCTTCAATAGGGTCGGTTAGTTCTTCTTCTACTAAACGAAAGGCAGAAGTTACAAAACAGTCATCAGACCAATAATGACATACGCGGCAGAAATAAGACCTGACACAGAGGACAAAAAGGATGTTAAAAACAGCTGAGATAAAAACACTTAGAAAAATTGATGATAAGACAGAGCTAGAAGTACAGATATACGACATAATGCAAGGTAGAGAACATCAAAAACTGGGTAAGAAATAGAAGAATAGAATGGAACGATCATATAAGCCGAATGACAACAAATAGGGTAGTAAAGACGGCAGGAGACGGTTCCCCAATAAGAAGACGATCATTAGGAAGACCACGAATACGATAGAATGACAACTTACTGGAGGCACATTGAAGAACAGACAGAGTCATGTCTATATAAAAAGAAGAAGTATATTGTAGCGTTTACCATTACCGGAACGACTAGGAGAATAACATTTCGTGGTACCATCTTGCCAGGATGATTTTGACATATTTTTTTTAAGCGAAAATCCAAGTTTCATTTAAAAATACAACTTGCCTCGGACTATCGACGTTGTATTGTTTATGTATTTTCTGAAAAAATGTCACCGTTTTGAAACAACATTAGAAAGTTCACACAATACTTGTCTATTATTTGTTTTTTTTTATATCGAAAACCTAAATGTTTCAGCAAACTTCATTAATATCACACAGTTTCTTGTCTTTTATTTTTTGTAACACAGCACTAATTTTTACATGTTCTTTGGCTTTATACATATTATATATTATTTTTAATTGCAAATTTAATTGACTGGTGCAAATCTAAAGATTTTGGATGTCGACAATTTCTCTTGCTTACTTTATTTATTTCATCCTGACTCATGTTATTAATTCTTCGGAGTCTCTGAGATACCGCAAGCATCGCATGTGCGTATCTGAACTGCCATAAAAGATGTCAATGGACTATTATTTTTTTCCAAATTGAAATAACTTTCGACTTTCAGAACTAAACGCCGTTCTTCTAGACTACGTTTCGACTGTACTTTATTTTCTTCCAAATTACTCATTTTACTTTAAAGCACCGCTTTACTACACTACTATAAAAAATAGGTACTTATATACAACTACTACAAGCTAAAAAGGACGAGGGTTGTACAACAGACGAAACAATCGAACACAAATTATTTAACAGCCAATGCTAAACAAGCATAAACACTGCATTGATTGTGATTGCAAAAACCGTTCGCATGTTTTAAATAAGATTTTTGCTGATTATGTATTTTGCTAAATTATTAAATAGCACCAATACAACCCACGACCATCAATTAATTTTTAACGATAAACAGAAGTGTAATATGATGACAAGATTGAACTAGATCTACTTTGTCGATATTTTTAAATAGCATGAACCATTTTATAATGATTGTGTGGATTTAAGAAAGACATTACTAAACAAATGTTTAGAGTGTGTATAAAGGAGATTACAATTATTATGACACATGGTACTTCATATTTTTCAAATAATATGTTCTTGTAAAGGCATAACTTTGATTATTGGGTAAACCTACATTATACGATACGTCAGAAGAAATTAGAAAAAATTAACATGTAATAAATTCACTGTTTAAATAAATATTCATTGTTGAGCAGTGCTGATTAAAACAACAGAACAGTAAAATGATATTCTTAAAGGTAGTGTAAAAAATATCGCCGCTTATCTGGTCCGCTAGTAATAAGGTTGCCAGCATTTAATTGCAAAGCGATTTTCTTGGGTGGAAAATACTTTAGTGTAATTCCAAGGTAGTGTTCCAGGTCCAAAGAATTCAGAATAAATTATTGAAATAAAGTTTTGTTATTTTATTTTGGCTAAATAATTGTTAACAATTCCACAAGATTTCATGGAAAATTAATGCATTCCCAAGTGTTATTTGGTCTCTGAGATGATCTATTCGTTCTTTCCTTGATTTTGTACAGCCTAAAACAAAAATAAGTATAAATTTAAATGAATAATAAACTTTGAATTAAAAATAAACAAACCATAAAACCTATTTCTTATTTTAATGGTTAATGTCAAAAATAGCTTGATAGATCTCAATCCTATTAGTGGTACAACAACTTATTTTAAATACATTCTTACTGGACAATGGCCGGCGTCAGATTAAAAAAAAAACTTATCTTGAATTTTTTTCTTTTCCTTTCTTTGGTAGTCTTTTGTATGAAAAAGTATTGGTTCGTGTAGAACTTACAACGCAATTTTGCGGCTTTTCTAGAGTTTTCTTGATAGTTTTCCGAAAATTTAATAGTTGTAGCAGTTAGAAGCTGAGCAATTATCACCTATCGTGTGGATTTGTTTTCTAAAACTAAAAAAAACTCGATTTTATAAACTAATTTCGTATTAGAAACACTTTAAGGCCACATTTGAACAAAGGCCTTTCATTTTTACTCTGTGATTTAATCTCAAACCATTTTGATCATCTTTTCCACTTATATTTATAATCTCGTGACTTCTTAAGGGATTGGCTATCAGTTTTCCATATTAGTTGGGATCGGATGTTATCCAATTGTCCATAAGAGAGAAAGAACCTAAAACGTCGGATTATTAAAGGAAATAATAATAATAAATATTAAGTACTCACCTGGGACCGAGTCTCCAGAAATCAAGAAGATAGACTTTCTAACAGCTAAGTGGAAATTTATTCTTAATTTTGGTAGAATCGAACATTACACTAAATTTCTCAATTTTTTAGTACGGCGCTGTAATTAGAACCCCACTGCAGGGGTTATAATAAGAACTTGTTAATTAACCTGTTCACTTTATTGTTCAACTATTGATTTTAAAAAAATCTTTAATAAAGACAAAAGTAGCAATCGAAGAATATATTCATTTATT
Source organism: Diabrotica balteata (assembly GCA_918026665.1). NCBI lineage: Eukaryota > Metazoa > Arthropoda > Insecta > Coleoptera > Chrysomelidae > Diabrotica > Diabrotica balteata. Next base: position 69,134,399 of record OU898284.1, on the reverse strand, counting down.
GATAATCATTCTTTTACTCACGTCCCTGAGGGCTCTCCGAAGGAGCGTTTTCAATGCACATATCAGTAGTTTATTTCCATTACTTGTTTCTTACTGATTCCATCGATTTCTACTTTCTATCTGATTGGTTCTTTACTGATTATTATTGTTTTAGTTTTCTGGTAGTCTAAGACTCCACTGCAAGATCACTACGTTCATAGCATAGTTAAACTCACATTTTTTATACATTTAGAAATAGGAGAATACATTAATTCAATGAATAGTAACTAATTTTTGAACAAAAATAATACTTTGATCATTTATTTTTTAAATAAAATACGATGCGCTCATGTCGTACATGCATATTTGTTTATATTAAATTAAAGCAAATTTTATTTTAATATGATGATGTAATGTTGCCCGAACAAAAAATTGTCACAAGTTGATGTTGCCATCTATTGAAAAGCGCAAGTTATCAAACATAAAGTAAAACATAGTACGCAACGACACTGACAGTTTTTTAATTAGAGTTCCTGCTACTTTTATAAGTGGCGTTATTATGTTTTATGATGAAGTGCCGTGAGAGGTTCAATTCCTTGAATGCAGTTACAGTTTGATTGCAAATAAGACAGAGGTTAGATAGATATGATAAGCTATATAAAGTTATTCCTTATAAAAACACGACATTCTGGATAAACTTTACGTTTTTTACTTGCCATTGTATCAATCAAAAATGTCAAAAACCACTACCAATAAGCCAAAACTAAAGAAACGCAAGCCAAACATAGCACCCCATTAGTTTCGAACGTCGCCGAGCAACAGACACATTTTACTCCACATCGTCGTGCTACCGACTTACGGACGTGCAAACTCTGTCACTATTAGATGCTATAATACCGTACTTAAAAATGTAACGAGAAGAAAACCGTTATTCTTGACCTGACCGATTTTGTTTCAGATTGCTTATTTATCGTTCAATATTCTCAATATTTCTGTAATTTTTGGGAGTTTCTTCTTAGTGCTTGTTTTTTTTTTTTTTCGGTGTCTTTATATTATTATGCTTTGATCAGAAATGAGTTTTTTCTATGATTTTCTCATTTTATGTGTAGAAATTGATATTGGCATACAATAAGATTTTTAAGAACTTTTTTGTATCAATAAACGAAAGTTATATGAATATTTTTCAAATTGATTTTATTAAAATTAATTTTAAAAATAAGTTTCTTTAATCTTCAAATATTCAAGGCATATTTTGTAGATCCTGGGACATAGATTGTGAATTATTAACCCCAGAACAATGCAAAGACAAATGGCCGCTATTAAACGCTGAAGATATCCTTGGAGGTCTCTGGATTCCTGGGGACGGTGTTGGTGACCCATATGAAACGTGTTTATCTATCATGGCACAAGCAAAAAATATGGGTTAGTTCCTTTTTAAATAAATTTCCACTATTAAATCTTTGTTAGGTATATAATATATGTAAGTATGTGTAATTTCTAAACTTATGTCTTTTCTTAGGTGTAAAAGTATTTGAAAACTGTGCTGTTAAGAAGATTACTCACACTAACCAGAAAGTATCAAGTGTTGAAACAGATCTCGGTCTTATCAAGTGTGAGTACTTTGTCAACTGTGCTGGTTTCTGGGCAAGAGGAGTGGGGCGATTGTCTGAACCTGTTGTTAAAGTGCCTCTTCATGCTGTAGAACATTACTATCTTCACACTAAGCCTATACCTGCGTTGGATCCTATGTTGCCAGGTAATAATAAAGTACAGGTTTTATATTATGTGTCTAATGAAGACGTACGTATGAAGTGTTTCTTCACAAGCCATGCCATTAGAATTGGCAACATTGCAGCTGCTTGTGTAGGCGATATGTTATTATATATTTACTTATCTAGGTGTGTCTATATGTATGTATTTTTGTATATGTATATGTATATACATACTTACCATATATGCTGACGTATCCACGCTAGTACACTAAAGATTTTGCCTTGAAATGAGGTGAAAAATAAACAACTTTTTAGATCAAAAACAAACATTTATTTACGGGACGTCCCAATTAAAAAATACAATAAGAAAGAAATAATAACAATAAATAGTGCAAAAAAAGATAAAATGACATAAAAATGGCAATTCTCATAAAAAATGAGTACCTACTCTAACTTTAAGATTTACTCACCGATATATTATATTACTCGCCGATTCCACTTTGTATCAAAATTCTTCAAATGTGAATCAATCTCTCTTTTAAAGCAGATATAATTAAGTATGGTTTCGTTTTAAAAAAATCGTTAATTTTCTCTGCATGACGTTGAATGAGTCTTGCCTTCTGGAGTCTGGATTTTTTCTCTTCTTCATTTCTAGACGGGACAAGTATGAATGCACAAACATGGTTGACAAAGCATTCTTCATATCAACAGTGTTTTCCTCCTGGCAGGTATAGCAAATATAAGACACAGGGCCCTCAACTTTTAAGGTTGAGGTCCCTGTGTCTTATAGTTACACTTTGTTAGTTTGAAGTACATGTTGGCATGCAATTCCTAGACATCTGAAAAACATGCGTTATTTTAGCTAGGTGTATTTATTTGAAACAAGTTTTAGTAGACATGAGTGGAAGTGAAAATTGATTTCACTATAACTCATTTATTGTATTTTTTAATATAATATATGAGTTTTTGAAAGTTTTAAAATATTCAAATTAAAGTATCTTTATCAATTTCCGAACCTGGCCCAAATAAGCAAGCAATTTGATTAAACCAAGTCTGAGAGACTTGCACACCCCTTAGAATGACATTTGGATATTACAACTCATTGGAGCGCGATGTATTAATTCGTGTAATCAGGAATCCCTCTACCGCGCTCCAATTGTCCAGACTATCCTATTAAATATTGGATACTTCATTTTATCAAAGGCATAGCAACACCGAATCAATTCACGGATCAATCAACCGATGACAGTGAAACAGACATTTTCCGATGACAGCGACGATTTATTAACAATTCGGCATTCATACAATATACTTGTACATCATAAAAATTGTAATATACATTCAACAAAATACAAAATAAAGTCTTATAGTTACATAATATCTAAATTAATAGGCCTTAGATGGCAATAAAAACACATCCCTTTTCCCCCTATAGCACTATGATACGTGATAGGGGCTCACTATTAGCCAAATGCTTTTCGTGTGGAAATCCTGAGGCACTCTTTTTCTTCTTTCTCTAGTGACGTATTGTACTTGTGACGTAACTGAAATTGCTTTCTCTTCGTGGCGTAACGTGTAACGTAACTGAAATGTGGGCCCTTCGTGCCCGGGTTTTGGGGTTTTGTTAATTTTTTTTTAATTTCGTCTTTTTGGTGGTATTCTTTTAATAATTTGATTTTATATGACTCATTTATATTTACATTTCAGATATATATTATAAATTTTAAAACATATGACTTTAAAATGATATTGCCAATATTGCTGAGTTGCTTTTCTGGGACGACTTTATTGTAAGATAGTTCATTCGATTACATAAAATCATCTTTAACTTGAGAATATCCGTCAGAAAAATCGTAGCATGTAATTCGTCTTTAAAAAGACAACCACATGCCATAATGACAGTAAAATTCTCCTGTTAGTAATTCCATGGTAAGTCATGAGGAAAAAACCAGAAAAGAAATCGGTAAAAAAATATGGGTAACCAGATCTTACTGCATTCTGCCGAGGAATTTACGACACAATTGGTCTCATTTAGCATAATTAGAGCCGCTTCTTTGATTTTTCTCTTTTTGCCATCCGTTTCTTTTAGGACTATAATTAAATCATTCCATTGAACCCTATGTTTATAATTATCCCATGCGTGGTTATATATTTGAGGTCTATCAAATGCTCTATTTTTAATATAAGATTGATGTTCACTTATTCTAACATTCAATGGCTTTGATGTTTCACCTAAATAACACTGATCGCATTCACAAGGTATTTTATAAATACAATTCTTTGTCCTTTCTTGTTCAGGTTTAGTTTTAGACAAAATAGATCTCAATGTGCTTGTTGTTTTAAATGTTGTTGAAATGTTGAATTTATTACCTATCCTTTTAATTTTTTCTAATAATCCTTTTATGTATGGTATTGTTATTTTCCTCGTATCATTCCTTGTGTATATTGTAGGATCTCGTTTTAAGTTGTTCTATTCTCTTTGGTCGATTGTTGAAAATTCCTTATCTGTAAACGATAAAGGATAATCATTTTTTAATAAAACAGATGTTAATAAATTTTTTCCTCCAAGAACGAATTTTCGTTACAACAAGCAATTTTGGCTTTATCGTATAAGGATTTAATTATTCCTTTTTTAATATTAATATTGATTTGAAATTTTAATATCTGTTGGTGTGTGTTGGTTTTCCATACACCTGAGTCTCATATCCAGTATCGTTCTTAGAAATTAGAACATCCAGGAGAGGTAGTGTGTTATTATATTCTTTTTCCGTGGTAAATGTAATTGTCTCTTCTTTATCGTTTATATCATTCAGGAATGTGTCCAACAACTCTGATCCATGGGACCATATTGAGATTACATCATCCATATATTTTATATCCACCATACTGTGGGTTTTAAATTTTGTTTAGAAATAATATTTGTTTCAAAATCTTCCATAAATATATCGGCTAATAATGGGGATAAACTACAGCCCATTAGTAGACCAAAATTTTGTTTATAGAATTCATTATTTAGTTGAAAATATGTATTATCAGTACATATATTGAGAATCTTAGTCATCTGCGATTCGCAGATGATATTGTTCTGATTTCAGATGGCCTAAAGGTAGGTCTAAATATTAACTACCAAAAGACAAAAATGATGACTAATTTAGTTCCGAGCCATCCTTTTAGGGTAGAAGACGTCGAAATTGAAATTGTTGACAGCTACGTATACCTTGGACATACGGTAAAAATTAGCAGATATAATCAAACTGCTGAGCTGCTAAGAAGAATAACTTTGGGATGGGTAGCATATGGAAGACTGCGTGATATTTTTAGAGCTGATATACCTATCAGCTTAAAAAGAAGAGCCTTTAAACAGTGTGCCTGTCCTTACATATGGCGCAATATTTACTGTGCAATATGGCGCGCAATTACTGTGCAATATTTTTCTAGCAATTGAAATCTATAGTATGCATGTTCTGGTAATCCCATATACAATCTAGGTCTGTTTTGTAACTTTGTAGTTGTAAAATTCATTGTCATAGTTTTTAATTCAGTTATATTTCATTATTAAGTTTTTTCACTTCACCGGGCGCTAAAGTATACTATACTGAAGTATACACTAACACTTTCACTAAAATTTTCATGATCACTACTTTGTATGCTTAGAGTAGTTTCAGAAATATTTGTCACATAACTAGTTGATGTCTTCATCTCTACGTTGACTGGAATAATTTTGATTGGCGATAACCCTACTGTAATTCCACACAGTAGGTTACATTGAACACCATTAGTATTAACACTAGGACAGGTTTGTGAAGAGACATCACTTTTCGAAACTTTAATGTCATTTGTTTCCAGCTGAATTTCCATAGAGTGAATGGTCTTACTACTACATGCAACTATCTCCAAATTCTCCTGAATACAAACTGGATCTTGTGGCACCAAATAAATAGCTTCATCAACAATTCTATTTGCAGTTCTTTTAGTACCTGCTGCGCTGGGATGATTTTCAAAAGATCTTTTTCTATTTTATTGGCAATCAAATATATGAGGCACTACATTTGGTTTCATTTTTTCTGACCACTCATTAACTTGTATTTAACATAGTTATCCATGTCTTCTTTAAGCTAGAATAAATAAATAACTAAATCTAACATATTGTAACCTCGGAAATCTTTTTTGGATGGTGCTAGAAAGATAACCAATGGAGACACTGCGGACGGCAGCCAGATGGTTGGTGGAGAGCGAGTCGTGGGTTCGAAACTAGCTTTTGGAATCGGGAAAGGGTCCAACGGACGAAATAAGTAAAGATAGGATAAGAGATATTAGAACAGATAGAAGACAGAAATAAACAAAAAGATAGATGGGTAAAATTACCAAAGATACGATAAGATAGAAACAGGGTGCCACTCAATTTTTTGGGGTTAAGGAGAAAATTAAGAAACCTTAGAAAAGAAAAGAGATAATGAAAGATATTTAGGTTCAGAGATCAAACCCAAGGAAAGATACCAACAGTTAAATTATCAAATAAATTTGGTCAACACAATAGATAAACAAATAATAAATATATTACTTACCTACGAAACTTAATCAGCCTGATCTTTCTACTGGTCAAAACTATAGTAATATTTAAAGATAAAAAGCAAATATTCAGAGTTACTATTTTATCAAGGAACTTGTTAGGGGCTGACAAATAAAATACATACATAAATCAATAAAAATAATAATAATAATAATCAGAAAACAACACAGCTCAACACTACCTAGACACATTAAAACAAAAACTATCCGTTTATTCAGGTCGCTTAAGGAGATACAAAGTTAGTAACAACCGTAAATACGACAATATACTTTTTGAAAATTCAGAGAAGGCTCTCTATAGGAAACTAAATTCCACTGTAGAAAATGTAAATAAATCCTACCCAAGCCAAGAAGAAATTCGTAAGTTTTGGGTAAATCACCTTTCGACGCCAGCTACTCATAACAACAATGCTGGATGGATTGAAGACACGGCGAACAATTGTCAACACTACAAGAATATTCCTTATGAACCTTTCACCACTGAAGAAGTCTTGAACATCATCAAAGAGCTTCATAACTGGAAATCTCCTGGACCAGACGGAGTTCAAAACTTCTGGTTAAAGAAGTTTTGGAGTGTTCATGAGCTTTTAACAGTATTTATTAATAATATTATTTCTAATTCACAGGAAATACCATTATTTCTTACTCAGGGAACCACTTATCTAATACCGAAGGATCAAAATAACACCCAAGATCCAGCCAAATACCGCCCAATTACTTGTCTTCCAACTTTGTACAAATTGGTCACATCCTGTGTAGCCCGGCGTATCTACCAACACTGTGCTCTGAACAATATCATAGAGCCTCAACAGAAAGGATGCGCTAAGGGCTCCATGGGCTGCAAAGAACAACTTATTATCGACTCAGTAATTTCTAACCAGGCATACACCAAAACAAGAAACCTTTTTACTGCATTGACTACAAGAAGGCTTTTGACTCAGTGCCGCATGAATGGCTTATATATATATATATATATATATATATATAATATATATATATATATATATATTGAAGCATATAATGACAAAGTGGAAGACTAAAATTCACCTTCAAATACATGATGAAACTAATATCGAAACTGAAGATATCGCTATTTAAACGGGGCCTTTTCCAGGGTGACTCGTTGAGTCCACTTTGGTTCTGCCTAGCGATGAACCCACTATCTCAGCTGTTGAACTCCACTGACTCAGGATTTAGCATTTAGCAATGAGATCAACCAAGAACCTGTCGACAATACAGCGTCGAACTATGGGTTGACATCAGGAAAGATGTTTCCCGAGACTGAGGGTTTCCTACTTGCCATTCAGGATCAGGTTATTCCAACTAAAAATTACTTGAAATATATTGTTAAAGATCCTCAAGTCCAAAATGACAAATGCCGATATGGATGCCAAGCCCAAGAAACCATCGAACATCTTACCGGTGGCTGCCAGGCATTTGTCTGTACTGATTATAAAGAACGCCATGACTCAGTAGGAAAGATTATCCACCAAGAACTAGCTGACAAACTGGGACTTCTCCAAACCGACTATCTTCCTTATTATCAATACGCCCCTGATAGAATGCTTGAAAATGACAACTACAAGCTATACTGGGACCGCACTGTGCTTACAAACCAACCAGTGGCCCATAATAGACCGGATCTCATACTAGTTAATAAACTTACTAGACAAACAACACTTATTGATGTGGCGATACCTAACACCAATAATTTAGGTGTTAAATACAACGAAAAGATCGCCAAATACAGAGATCTAGAAATACAAATCAGGAGACAATGGAGAATGGAAAGTACCCAGACACTACCTATTGTTCTATCTACTACTGGTGTTATTCCCAAAAACCTCCTAGCGAACATAAAACAGCTGGGTCTAAATGAACATCTTTATAAGGCCACGCAGAAAGCTGTACTCCTCGCGACGTCCAGATGTGTACAAAAATTTTTGGGAGATACTCCAACATACCAAGTCACCTAGGGCTCGATAACACGGAAAGAGTCCCACCAGAGCTCAATCCTTTTGATACCGTAGGTATCTGGGATCAGTGAATTTTCTCCTTAGAGGGAGTGTGAGCTGTATGGCTAAATCTGGAATAATAATAATAACCTATAAGAACCTCCTAGAAAACATAATAAAGCTAGGTCTGAATGGACATCTCTACAAAACCATGCAGAAAGCTGTACTACTCTCAGCGTCCAGATGTGTACGAAAATTTTTGGGAGATACTCCAGGATACCAAGTCACCTAGGGTTCGATAACACGGAAAGAGTCCCACCAGAGCTCAATCCTTTTGATACCGTAGGTATCTGGGATGAGTGAATTTTCCCCTTAGAGGGAGTGTGAGCCGTATGGCTAAATCTGGATAATAATAATGCAGAAAGCTGTTCTACTTTCGACGTCCAGATGCGTGCGAAAATTTTTAGAAGATACACCGACGTACCAAGTCACGTAGGACTCGATAACATGGAAAGAGTCCCACCAGAGCTCAATCCTTTTGATACCGTAGGTATCTGGGATGAGTGAATTTTCCCCCTAGAGGGAGTGTGAGCCGTATGGCTAAATCTGGATGATAATACTTTATTAACAAACAAATTAAATTTTTTTCTTTACAATAAAATATAATGACAGTAGGGCGAGATTCAGTTTGTATATCACTGTATAACAGCGGCATACAACTGCTCTTCCACCTAACCCCCCGAAGAAAGAGTAGATAGACTATATCTAAATAATGAAATTATTGTACTTTACAATGAACATAAAGTATTACATATTAAATTTACAAACTATAAACCATTTATTCTTTTTTAAATTCTGAAATTTTTAAATTACAGTTCAGCTAAGAGGTGCTCATAAATTAATCTCTTGAACTTGACAATAGACAGATTTTTAAGATTGTAGGACAAACTGTTAATATTGCTAGCAATGGAATACGAAAATCAACGTTTATAAAATCATGTTGTATGTTTAGGTAAAGTGAGGGTATTCTTGTGTCATGAACGTCTGTCCTATAAGTTATTCGATTGTACAGATATGGTGGAACTCTCTCCTGAATGATTTTATGGTAAAAACATAAAGCATGAAGTTTCCGACGATTTTTCATATTTAGCCACTTGACTACGGTGAAAACATGACTTATCCTTGAAATTTCCTGATGCCAAAATCAAACGCAAACAAGAATTTTGCAATTTCTGTATTCTCCATGAATCAAATTCAGTGAGACACGCATTGTAAAGCACGTCACAATAATTTAATTTTGATAATACCAGAGCATTACATAATAATGACTTTGTGGCCCTACTTAATAAATTACGGCTTTGATACAGTAATTTTAAAACTGCGTAAGCTCTTTGTAAACAAATACTTACATGATATGAAAATCTTAAATCTTCGTCGAACCAAACCCCTAGGCTTTTAATCTTTTTGCTAAAAATTAAATTGTCATTTCCTAAGATAATTCGATTGGCATAATTCTCTAAAAATATTTTCCTATGGAGATTTCTCCCAAAAATGATACCCTGAGTTTTTGATGTATTTAATTTTAAACAATGATTTTGAGAAAAAATCTGCAGATTAAGAAGGTCATGATTTATTGCATTTACCGCTTGATCACACTCATTTGGATAAAATGACATACAGAGTTGGGTATTGTCTGCGTAATAATGTTGTGAACAGGACAAAAACATAAAGGGAAAATTAGAACTGTATATAGAGAATAAAATTGGACCTAGTATAGATCCTTGAAGCACCCCAGTATTAAGATCTAGAAATGAAGAAATATTTGGATTAAGTTTTACTGCTTGACATCTATTAGAAAGATATGATTTCATTAGGTCAACTGCTCTCGCTTCTAGACCCAATATATTTTAAAATAGAGAATAAACAAAATTATGGTTAGTTGTATCAAAAGCTTTTGAGTAGTCTAGAAGAATTAGAATTGATATTTTGTTTTGGTCATAGGCTCTAAAAATATCATCTGTAATATTTAATAAAGCAGAAAGACAGCTATATCTAGACCTAAAACCGGACTGCATCATAGGGATTATGTTGTTATTTTTTAAATGCGTTTGTAACTGAATATCAAATCACATTTTCCAAAATTTTAGGTAATGTAGGCAGAACACTTACTGGTCTTAATTCATTAATGATTTCTGTAATTTTAGTCTTTGGTAAAGGGATAACATGTGCCCGTTTCCATTTAGTGGGAAAAATTGAATTTGTTTAGCAAAAATTAATGATATGTGTGATATACGGAAGAAGAAAGGGAATACACAGTTGCAGCGTTAATATGTTAATACCATCGTCACCTGTAGCTTTACTTTTAATACTATTAATAATATGTAAAATTGTAAATGTTTAAAGGTAAGAGAAGAACTGAGGGAATGCTTAAAGTTATTTTCATAGAATATTTGTGTAACAATGTCTGCTTTCATGTTTGGTATGACTTCAATAAAGTGTTTATTTATCTCATTTGCATTCCACGCCTTTTTAATTTCGAAATTATTTTGGATTTGCAATTATATACCACATATTTTAAATTATTCCACATATCTTTTAGATGATAAACTTGTAAGCAGTAAGTGTTTATTCTTTATGTCTAAGCATTAATTGTTTTGTTGACTTTATTAGTTATACCATAAAGCATATTTTTTTGTGATTCTAAAAGTCTGATATGGAACATGTATGTCAAGTAAAGTAATGATATTATTAGAGAGAAAATCGACTTTACTGTCAATATCTGACAATTCATATATTATTCTCCATGGTATAGATTCCAGATCAGATTTAAATTGACTGTAATTTAAATTTTTGAAATTCCTAGTAGTAATAAATTTATTGTATTAGTTTTGACATCACAACTAAATTTTAAAACAACCATTTCATGATCGCTTATTTCGAGGATATGTTTTACTTCAATAGACAAAATTTTATCCTCAGTAGATGTGATTCAAGCAGAGTTGATGTGAACTGGGGATTCTAGTTGCTTGATTCACCATCTGCTTTAGTCCAAGACCATCTAATACATCTGAAATGAACTGTGTGGAATAATTATTGGTATTTAACAGATCAACCTTAAAGCCGCCCAAACAGAGTAAATGATCTACAGTTGGCAGTGCTGATGATAAAATTGTTTCCAAAACTCCAAAGAAAGTTTTATAAAATGCTCCATAAGGATTATATACAACACCAAATGTTTCATATCGAAGAGAGAGTTTTAACCATATCTGTTCAATTTCATTTGATGACTCAATTAGCACATAATTTATATTAGATTTTATGTAAATACCTACACCTCCACCTGTGTCATTTTTATTCCCGCCGTCGACTCGCTCAACTACAATAACAGAATTGATTTCTCCATTCAACAATACATAGTAGTTTCAACCATGTTGTAATATAGTCTATATTAGATTGTAATTTATTACAATCTAATAGACTATTTTATAACAATTTGTGGGCCTTACCTTGTCTGTTTAAACTTTTATACCTTTTTATTCAACTTACTCTTTTTTAAATAAAACCACAGACATGTAATATTGGCATAATTATTGTAATTTACAACATCTACTTTGTTATCTTTTTTAGACAACACCCTAATATGGGTTTTTATCATTTCAGCAATTATTTAACTTTGTATCGAGACCTAAGGATGCTTTGCATATTGTAGAAAGCGAAACCGGTCGTCTGATAGTTAAATTAAATTGATTGTGAGTAAGTCTTATTTATTATTTCTTTACCTATTTTTCATGTATACTTTTCTCAATAACAGATTCAATAGGAATCACAAGTTTTGTGGGTGAAGTTGCAATATCTTTTACATTTTTTTTAACTGCCCTGACACCTGTGTTGACTTACTACGATAATGCACTGGATTGGCCTGACAACCAAAGTCAACTTTAAAAGGTGGTGACAAAGTTTCTACAGTCTCACTATGATACTTGGCCTGGTATGAAGTACTTGGATGTTGATTGTCTGGTATATCTTTAGGTAACACTGACTTAATTGTTGACAACTCAGATTCCACTAAAATGTCTTCTATTTTTCTTTTTCTACCTCTCCTTTCACTACTTGGCCGGTAGGTGGTTTTTTTGTCTGACTGACAAGTAAATATATGTGGAACTACTTTAGGTTTCATCTGAGCAGCAACTTTACTGAGTCTATATTCCATATAATTTTCCATGTCTTCTTCAAGCAAAAAAAATAAATGCTTAATTGTCTCCAAAAAAAGTTAGTCAAAGTTGTATGTATGCATGGCTACATTGGCTGGCTATTAGGTACTTTACATTGCTTAGGTGTATTAAACATATTTTGAAACTAGGTAACCATTTTATAAGTTTAACTAAATGATTAATGATTTTAATATAATATAAATTCATAGCCATATTCACGTGTGGCCATTTCAGTGCATTTTACTTTTACTGTATGCATTATTACTTTTGTCAGTATTGAGAATTTTTATAATTTATTTTTTTTTTTATAACCAAGCTAACCTAAATCTAAAACTTATAGAATTGGATAAAAAATAGTTATTAAAAACATATTATTTAGAAACAAGATCCAAAACTTACATTAAAGTGATCTTCACAACAGAAAAACTTAGTTTTTATTGACACTTCCTAGATGTCCCTTCTAACTGCAACAAACCATTTCTATTTTACACTTCGTAAATACATATACATAAGAAGTTGTCGATACGACTGCTGACGTCACACACCGTAGCCTCGCTGCGAGGAGCCGTTTTTCTAGCCTCCATCATAATTAAAATTAAGAATAGGGAACTTGAAAATTTTTTTTTATTTATTTATTATATTTGTCTACATATAGAAACAACGTATACCAAATATCAACCCTTAAATCGCAATATTTAATTTACAATGAACATTTAAAGTTATGATCGCCAGCTTTCCATTTTAAATAACATGACGAGCTATATGACGCAGCTCGTTCCAGGACAAGAGAACAACGAACTGGCAAAAGTGTTGCCACAAACTGTCAACTGTAAAAACATTGACAAATTGGCATTGTGTTTTGAAGGTTTTTTTTGTGGAGAATTTCTTTTTTCTTTTTATTATATGTGCTTTAATAATATCAATAATAATAATGGAAGCAACACAAAATCAATATTACAAATATTGTATGGTTCCCATGAGACATATTTTTCACAGAAAACTACAGCCTACGTATGTGAGGATCATTTTAAAGTGAGTATCAAAAACAGACTATATCTAATCATCTACATATCATTATACATAGTTAGCTATTTTGTTTTATTTCTTTGCTACACAATGCAATAATATTTAGTAAGAATAGTATTATCGTTGTATTACAGATAACCTTATGTTTTTAATTGTTACTATATTTATTCATAAAACACATATTTTTATATGGCTTACTAGCTGACCCGTCAAACGCTGTTTTGTCTTATAAATTATTTCTAGTTTCTAGATAAATTCTAGTGTAGACAAAAAGTTCCTTATTTATTATAAGTGTGTAAGTATGTGGTATATGCGTGAAATGGGCGAGGAGCGCTATGAACGATAAGGGAATATAAAAATAACAAACGCCAAACAATATTATTTTAAAGTTATTATAGTTTATTACTTAAAATTACATATCACATATTAATTACGATAGTAACCCTAACAAACAAAATCAATCTCTTAATGCTATAGCGTGAACAGTATTTTTTGTTAATCCATCTTTAGCGAGCACAAACAAACTGAATGGTTTACCCACTCTAGAGCATGCTACGTACAATTGCCCGTGTGAAAAACATGCTGTACTCAAATCTAAGCCACCAATAGACATCGTTTGGCCTTAGGATTTGATGATTGTCATTGCAAATGCCAATCTAATCGGAAACAATTCGTTTCAATTGAATTTGTATTTGCCATTTAAAATGCTGACTTCGATAACATTTTTCATCAATTTTCGAATGACTAATCGCGTACCGTTGCACAGCCGTGGCGGGTTTAAATTACGAAGCAAGATAATTGGAGATCCAGCTTTCAATTGCAAATTATGCGTTGGCATGCCTGGCAAATCCAGTGAGTTCAAAAATTCTGTGGGAAAATTAACAGCTTCGCTGGCATCGCAAACTGTATCAATAAATTTGTATGATACCAAGTTCCCTGGCAACAACTGTTGTATCTTCAAATTTAAATTGTTGACGTCTGCATTTTTTGCTGCTACAATAGCTCTTTCTGCAAGCCACTCACTCATGATTTATGCACTGTGTGTGTACATCAGGAAATATTTTTTCAATGAGAGTATCTTGCGAATCAGCGAGTGTGCAGAAATCGGTCGGTAATTTTACGTATCCAGTTTCATCTGTAGCAACTTTTCCATCACCGATATCTAAGAGTTGTTTTGAGAATGTTTCAGCGGATGGATCTTAAAGCATTTGAACGCGCATATTTACTTTCAGCTGTACTTTTTCAACATTACGCCACAATGGAGATGATTTTAAGCAAGCGTTGATCTCATCAGCGATGTTGAACGTGGAATGACGGGAAGTGTTTGTCTGAAATCACCTGAAAGCACTAACAGAGTGCCGCCAAATAGTTTGTCGTTGTTTTTAATATCTTTCAATGTCCTATTTAACGCCTCAATTGAATGTTTGTGTGCCAGATGTGAAATTATCATCCCAGATGATAATTTTACACTATTTTAGCACGGTAGTCATGGACGATTGTTTTTTAATGTTACACACTGCGTCAGGGTTATTTTGAATATTTAGTGGCAGCTTAAATACTGAATGAGCTGTTCTGTCTCCATCCAATAAAGTTGCCGCAATGCCCGATGATGCAACGGCCAATGCGATGCCATTATTTGATCGTATTTCAGCAAGAATTAGTGAAATAAGGAATGTTTTGCCAGTTCCACCCGGTGCATCCAAAAAGAAAAACCACCTTGTCCTGCTGAAACGACGAGCAAAATGCGGTCATAAATGGTTCTTTGTTCGTCATTCATTAGTGGGATATTGCGAGTAACAATCGCTGCCATTTCTACAGTGTTGTACTGCAGTTCACGATTCATTTCAGTGTTAATTAAATCAGATGCAGTTCGATTTGGCGAATTCATACCGAAATGGGTGAGTGATAAGGTGGTAATGACAATGCAAAGATCCTCAATAGCAATCAGTGCTTCATTGTACATAGCGTCGCTGAATGTTATCGTTAGATCGTTGCACCGTGTACGATGTTGATGCAATATATCATTAGTCATTGAATCTTTGTGATTATCCAACAATATCTGTGCTCAAGCTGGGAAACATGTAGTCAACACTATAGCGAATAGTAGAGGAATTTGTATTGCTGTACAGTTCAATGCAGCTTCAGCAAGCATACACTCCCACTGGTTGTAGTCTTCCAGCAAGCCGAGTGCAAGGCATGCGTCTTTATATGTTGGATACTGTTGCCCATTCACTTTACGTATATCTTGAAATGATAATAGGCCAGTAACATTAACCAACAACAGTCGAAGATAAAATCACTCAGTGTGTCTTGGATTAACTGTAAATAATCGTCCCAAAGCGTTCGATTTAAATAAATTGAGACATGCATCAACTGGTGAGCCTTGCTTGCAGGGCATCAATTTTTTTGTTTGAGCCAATCTGAAATATTGTGGTACTTGTGAATAGAGTAATTTTCTTGCAAAGATACCAAAATCATCCATACTATTACACAATTCAAAAAATGCTGTGAGTGTAGTTTTAGGTGGATTTGTAGCTCGATCAATCACTGTCTCGTTCGTGAAAAATACACGCTGACCGTTTTCAAGATGAACGGCTAAATGAACAACTACTGGATCCCGTTCATGAATTGGAAAACCGAAGATACGCCAGACAGCTTCATTGGAGGTGATGTACCGTCCAATTTGGTAGAGCGTAATTTCATCGTTTTTATTCATTGGAGGAGCTGGATCCAGTAAAAAAACTGGATAAAATCACGTGATCCTCCAAAGTTTCCTCAAAATGCCTGCTGATCATTTCTACCAGCTGTTCGGTAGAATATTTGTATTCCAGATATTTTGAATTGTTATATATCTGAAAAGCATATCTTTCTTCATATATTCCGATTTTCTCGTGATATTTTCTATTCTGTAACTCTTGGTTGATTTCCCTCTGTTTATTTTTCCCCCAGAAATAGTTGAGAATTTTTTTTTCGAAATTTGTCCAATTTTCAAACTCATCTTCTTTGCTTTCATACCATAATACTGCTCCTTCTTTCAGATGGTTTCTAATAGTTTCTTTGCAATCGTCAAAATATCTAACATGTTGCAATTTGGTTTTCAAATTTTTAACAAACGGTACTGGGTGTGTTTTTCTATTATCCCCGCCAGATTGTGTTTTCGCCTCGCTTGTTCCATGGATGATAACTAGTTTTCTCTCTACTCCTCTTAATTCAATTTCTGCCATTTGTTTTTCATTTTGCTTTAATCTCCTTTCTACTTCTTTCCAGTCTTGTAGCGCCATTTCAAATTTTTCTTGTAACTGTTCTAATTCCTTTTTCTGGACAATCTTGATTTCCTTCATCTTGTTTTCTACTTTCTTTTCTTGTTCTCCCATTTTATTTTTAATTTCAAAATCTCTGTCTCTTGTTGTGCATTCTTTAGGGTTATTTCTTCTATCTGTTGTATCAGTTCTTTCTTTATCCCCTCAACACATCCTTTAATTTCCTGTTCATAGTTTTCCAAACGCTGCTCCATATTCCTGTTATTTAGTTCTATTGCTTGTCTTGTTTCTTGTTGATTTGTATCCATTTTCTCTATTGTTTGTTTTGTTTGTTGTTGATTTCTATCCATTGTTTGCTTTGTTTCATCCATTTTTTGCTTGGTTTCGTACATTTTTTGTGATGATTCTTGTATTTGTTGTGTCTGTATTTGCATCATTGCTAATAATTTTTCTAACATCCCTGTTTCTTTTCTTTCCTCCATTATTGTAGTATTTCCTTCATTATCCGATCCTTCTTCAACAATTGTTTCCTTTTTTTTGTTATCCTCTTTCCTTTCTTGCATTTTGCTTTGACTCCTTGTGATCGACATGTTGTCTCTTTTCGTTACTGTTTTTGTCCCCGCCAAGTGTGAAATTTTACAACACTCTATATGTTGCAGAACACGACAAATATTTCTCCTGAATTGTAATAAATTTTCACGACAAATATCAAATATGCAATCAGTATAATTCAAATAATTTAAAATAAATATCAAATGTACGATTGGTAAAAAAATAAAAATCAAATAATTCAATAGCAGTAAATATCAACTAACTACGATTAATCAATAAATCAAATTTTTATCCACTGGAAAAATTGTCAAAATACTTTCAAATTCAAATTCCTTCAATGATATTTGTTTTTATCTTTGGATCACCTGTACTTATTCCGGATCTCTTTCCCTTCCATCAAATGTAAAGCTGTGATATTTTCAAGCCCCACGTTTTGGAAGCCAGTTAATGAGATATTCAACGTCTTAGGTGCGCCAAGCAATTAATTAGCTAATTAATTAATTAAACTTATTTAAATGATGTAATTATGATTCTATCACACTATTTAATTCTCTTATCTCAGGGCTTATACTCGTGCTTCAATATATATGCTTTACATGTGATAGGTAAGGTCCAAAGAATACCGGAATAATAAAAAACATATGATACAACATTATATATTGAAATAAAATTCACACTCAAATATCTTCAATAAACAATATCTCATATAATGATTATCAAACTTTTGTTCTACGTACGTAACCTTTAAAATTAATGGTACATACAATATAAATTAAAATCTCAAATCAAAATTGTTGTTCTAAATCTCCTGATCAAAATATTCCTATCTTATCTGAAGAAATTGTAAATTGTGTTGTTAATAAAGAAAAAGACAATGAGTTGTCCAAATCCTTGTTCCTTGTAGCCTACACTATCAATTCTTAGCAGTCCTCTAGGTAATCAGCAATCTTTTACTGGATCAGCTTCTGTCAGATACACTAACTCCACGAAAACTCACAAACATTCACTTCTACTGCTTCCTGTCCTGTGGTCTGTGAACTGTGTTTGTCATTTGTCATCTTAGTTTTAGTTAATGTCATATGTAATTGTCATGTCATTCATTCAAACAAAACAATGCCAATTTCTTGTATATTAAAACTTAGTTTATAAAGGTTTTGCTTTTCATTGTTTTGTTTGCATTGTTTTGTTTGAATTTATCCTCCTCTGAAACATCAATCACAGAGGAAATAAAGTTTTCAAAGGTAGCTTTCCAATGCATCCATTCTTGAGACGATCTAGGAGAGTTAGGATCTGCATCAAATCTGTCTGGTCATAGTCTTCTTCTTCTTCTTTAAGTTCCATCTTCTATCGAAGGTTGGAAATCATGATGGCTATGCGGACTCTGTTGACTGCCGCTCTAAAAAGTTCTGCACTACTGCATTCAAACCATTCCCTTAAGTTCTTAAGCCAGGATATTCTTCGTCTTTCTACATTTCGCTTTCCTCGGATTTTGCCCTGCATAATAAGTTGTAATAATGCGTATTTTTGCCCTCTCATCACATGTCCCAAGTACTCAAGTTTTCGTCTTTTAATAGTTAATATTATTTCCGCCTCATTTCCTATCCTTCTAGTTTGACATTCTTTGAATCCATGATATTCGTAGGATTCTTCTGTAACACCAAAATTCAAAGGCGGCCAGTTTATTCAGATGAACTTGTTTTAGTGTCCAAGCTTCCAGACCATAAAGAAGAGTAGAGAACACGTAACATCGAAGCATTCTCAGGCGTAGTTCTAACCTTATATCCCGACAACAAAGAAACTTTTTAAGTTTAATAAATGATGTACGTGCTATTTCAATACGTGTCTTAATTTCTTTGGTTTGGTCTACATCTGATGTTATCCATGTTCCTAAATATTTATAGTTATTAACATTCTCAATTGCAGTATCTTCAATAGTCAATTCGATATTTGCATGTGCAGATTTAGTCATGATCATGCATTTAGTTTTCTTTAAATTTATCTTCAGTCCGTATTCATGACAGCGTTCATTAAGGCGTTGCATTAGGTTCTGTAAATCATTGTTGTTATCCGTAATTATTACTGTATCGTCTGCAAAACGTAAGTTATTCAAAACTTCTCCATTGACAGATATACCTTCTATTGAGTCTGAGAGCGCTTCTTGAAATACCGCTTCACTGTAGACATTGAAAAGTAGTGGGGACAGCACGCAACCCTGGCGGACTCCTCTCTGTATTTTGATATTTTCGGTGTACTGGCTGTCAACTCTTACCTTGGCAGTTTGATTCCAATATAAATTAGATATAATTTTCAGATCACGACTGTCAATATTTTTGCTTTTTAATATATCTACAAGCTTTTTATGTTGAACTTTATCAAATGCCTTTTCAAAGTCTACAAAACATAAGTACATATCCTGATTCATGTCCATGCATCTCTGAGCCAGCACATTCAAGCCGAACAAAGCATCTCTTGTACTCATACCATTTCTAAAGCCAAATTGTGTGTCACTAATCTCATATTCAAGAGTTTTAACAATTCTGCTGTGAATATGGTCACGTGGTATGGTATGGTAATGTGGTCATAGTAGCTTATCCATATTTGATATTTCTTGTATATTAAATTGTATTTCTTCACTACTTCCATAAATTTATTAAGATTTTCATTATTTTGTTGTTGATTTAATCCACAAACACCAACAAAAATCCATATACACCTTTTAAATGTTCGGATTTAATAATACCATCGATAACCCTTTGAAAACAAGCCACTCCGTTGGTTACCCCAAAAGGAATCCGGCAAAATTGGTATAGTTGGCCGTTGGCTTCAAAAGCAGTATATTTTCTCTTCATTTTTGATTGGAATTTGATGGTATGCATTATTAAGATCAATAGTACTGAAGACAGAATATCTTGCTACTTTTCTAACAATATCTTCAACATCTGGGAGAGGATAGGCATCTAAGTAAGTAAATTTATTAATCGTTTGTGAATAATCTACCACCATTCGCTTTTGTGTGTTTCACTTTTTGTAATAAGTACTTGTGCACGCCAAGGAGAGTTGCTTTCTTCTATGATTCCATTCAATAGCAGTTACTGTATCTCGTCAGATATGAATTTTCTTTCTTTAGTTGAAAATTTTCTTGATTTAGTTGCCCTCGGTTTGCAATCATTTGATAGATTGGAGAATAATTTGGGTGGCTCTATATTTAAGTATGCCAAACTACAAATGTTATGTATACGATCAATAACTAAATGCATTTTTGAGCCAGAAAAAGTGATTTCTAGAGAAGAATGTTGTTTAAGCAAGTCATGACCTATAACTACATCAGCACATAAATCTTGAATTATTGATAATTTGACATTTTTATAGGAATGTTCGTTTATTTCTAAATTAACAAAGCAGTGTCCTGAGATAGTCGTTCTGAGTGCTGTTGAAGCCATTATTATGCTTGCATGACTTCTAAATGTTTTCACGTTTATAGACAATGCATAATTCTTACTGATATATGACTCAGAACTACCTGTGTCTATTAAACTTTCAGTTGTATTTCCATTCACCTTTATCTCAGTAACACTTTTAGATAAGCATTGAGGGGCAGTAGCAAGATTTCTAACATTGGAACTAGATGTAGTAGTAGCTAAAACAGCAGCTGATACTGAATTGGGCATCTGAAGCCTACATACCTTGGAAAAATGTCCAACTTTCGAGCATTTCTTACAAACTTTGTCTCTAGCAGGGCATAGACTACGAGGATGCCTTTCATTTGATCCACAAAAGTAACATTTCCAACTTTTCACAGCAGCAGAAGTATAATTAGTGTGCTCTCTAGTTTCTACAATTTAACAATAAATCAAAATAAAAGTTCTTATACACTAAATTCAATCAAACTTTTGGGTTATCAAATAGAAAATCAGACCTTAAAACGTGATCCTGAAAGACTTGAACCATTAAAAAGAAGTTACCCTTACCAAACGATTCACAATCACTAAAGAGAGCTGTCTGAATGTTTGTACATTATTGCAGAAGCACAACAGAACAAGCAGCTGAGGCTTTCCAAATTCTTAAATCCGAAATTATTTCTTCAGCCGTTACTACGATTGATGACAAGATTCCTTTTATCGTTGAATCTGATGCTTCAGATTTTTGTGTTGCTGCTTCTCTTAGCCAAGGAGGAAGACCTGTTGCTTTCCTTTCAAGAACCTTATCAAAAAGTGAAAGAAATCATTCATCAGTGGAAAAAGGGGCTTATTCAATAGTGGAAGCTCTTAGAAAATGGAGACATTTCTTGATAGGTAAACATTTTCGACTTATAACCGATCAAAAGTCTGCCTCTTTTATGTTCAATATGCGCCAAACTAGTAAGATAAAAAATGAGAAGATTATCAGATGGCGCCTTGAATTATCATGCTACAGTTTCGATATTCAGTACCGACTAGGAGTTGAGAATGTAGTGCCAGATACTTTCTCACGAGAGAGCTGTTCAATAAATCCTCGACCAAGTCTATTTGAACTACATCAATCCTTGTGTCCTCCAGGAATCACCAGAATGGTCCATGGGATAAAGACACGTAACTTACCATATACTATTGATGAAGTCTGTGAAATGACCAATCGCTGTCCTATCTGCGCAGAAATAAAACCAAAGTTTTTGAAAACTCAAGGGAGATTAATTAAAGCTACTTCGCCTTTTGAAAGATTGTCTCTGGATTTTAAAGGACCGCTTCCATCTAGATCTCATAACAAATATATCCTAACAATTGTTGACGAATATTCTCGGTTCCCTTTTGTATATCCATGTCAAGATGTTTCAGCGAAAACTGTTATGAGGTGTCTTACAAACTTATTCTCTTTATTTGGAATGCCTAGTTATATCCATTCAGATCAAGGGGGGCATTTATGTCTCAAGAAGTCAAAACATTTCTCCATTCACAAGGAATACCTACAAGCCGAACAACATTTTACAATCCTGAAGGCAATGGCCAGACAGAAAGATATAATGGAATTATATGGAAAACTATTTCTCTTGCTTTAAAATGTAAACATTTAAAAACTGAACAGTGGGAAGAAGTAGTTGAGATAGCTCTTCATTCAATTCGTTCTCTTTTGTGTACATATACAAACAGTACCCCTCATGAGCGAATGTTTCATCATTCCAGAAAAGCTATAAATGGAGCTGCGCTTCCTTCATGGTTGATAACCCCCGGAAAAGTATTTACGAAAAAAAAATGTGAGGCAGTCCAAATATGAACCCCTCGTTGAAGAAGTACAGCTAATTGAAGCAACTCCAAACTATGCTGTTGTTAGACGTGAAGATGGTAAAGAAACAACAGTAGCCTTAAGACAACTTGCACCACGAGGAGATGCATCTCTACTGGACTGTGTCAGTGGATAGGAATCTGCGGTTTCTAATGAATAGTTTATCAAAGATCCACCAAGCCCTAGATTGAGTATATGTGAGGAAAATCCAAATATTTCTCCTGTTAACGTTCTGGAAGATCAATGTAATATTGAAAGTGTTTTAAGGGAAGAAAATAAAGACAGTCTTATTAGAAGATGTACCAGGGAAAGAAACAATCCTGCTTACCTTAAAGACTTTGTTTAAAAATAAAGTTGGGGTGAAAATCCTGTAATCTGTGAACTGTGTTTGTCATTTGTCATCTTAGTTTTAGTTAATGTCATATGTAATTGTCATGTCATTCATTCAAACAAAACAATGCTAATTTCTTGTATATTAAAACCTAGTTTATAAAGGTTTTGCTTTTCATTACACTTCCTGCCTCTAGGAACCGCCCAAGAACAATGACTGTCCGCCTTGCACCCTTGGAAACCAACTGATTATCTTTTCTTCCTCAAAAAACTAGCTAAATTCTCATTCCTACAAACCATACCCCACTTTTTCAATCTCCTCCAATCAAAACTCGCCACAATTCCCCATCTCTTCATTTAGACAACAAACAATAATTTTACCTACGATTATAAATTTCCTAAAAACTATTAACATCGGTTAATCGGTTTCTACAAATTCTTAAGAACTGACGGAGAAATATATTTCTAAACATCTATTCTATTGTCCTAATTACTGTACAAGTCCATTTGGAAAACCCGCTTGTATTATTCATGTCTTCAGTTATTTCACTAACGTCACTCGAATATTTTTTACAAAGAAAATAATTTATGCATATCTTAAATTTTGTTTACTACAGGTAATCCAAAGATAAAGGACTTTCACTTATTCGAAATATCTTTTATAGTTTATTAGTCGAATTATTTTATTTTGTACTTTGAAATATATTAAGCAAACCAATATTATTTTCGATTTTACCATATCATAACAATATATTCTCTATTCATAGGTTTGATAACGATTTTTTATACTTGGAACCAATAAAACTTTAAACACAATGTTTGTAGAATAATTAAAAGTTACATTTGGATTGCTTAAAATTTGTTTTAATAAAAAATGTTCACCTTCAAAGTATAAAAATGACTTGAATACGAACTATATTTCAATGGCAATAAAAGCCAATTAAAGGTATAACGATCGATTTGGAATGGATAATTATTATTTAAAAGTAATACTCACTGGCTTGTTTTGGTTCCACTTCTCTGTGGTTGATTTATTTCTTTACAAGTTGTCAAAAAATCAGACACCATTATAACATCTACAGAAGGTAGGTTATGTGAATCAGCTTTCTGAAAACCTTCTTCCATTTTATGTGCTTAGAAATAGTCTATATACTTTAAACTACGCAAATTCACTATAAAACTCAACTTTAACGCTGATAAAGCAAGAACAAAAAATTCAATGAACTGAAATAATGTCAAGCAGGGTAAAAAATAAGACCGGGAATGGCGCCCGCTGAAGTGTACGACTAGAGACGTCAGGCCAATAGAGGAGCGTTCTTGAAATTTAAATTATTGCGAGATTTCTAATAAATTTTTTTTATAGATAGGCTTGTTTAATTTTTTTTTTTATATTTTAGACAATTATTCCTAGGGTGTTTCTTAATCGTTTCATGTTTTAAATGACTATTTAATTTTTTGTGAACATCCCTATTCAATGTTTATCAGCAAAGACGCTACCTGACCTGGATTAAATACCATCGCCGTTGGTTCGTACATATGTGTGTTTCTTGGACGCTGTGCCCCGAACCTCACACTGTCAAGTGTAACCAGTTTGTAGCATAGTTCAGATAAAAATATAACGTTGTCTTTTAGACACGAATTCTGTAGGATTTTTTAAAGAATATGTAAACAAAATATATTATTCAATCCCTTATTAAAGTAATAACAATATTAGTATTTTTTTTAGTGCTAAGAGATCTGGACGGACATGTTTATTTGAGAGAAAACAGAGGTAGACTTCTCGCCGGTGGTTTTGAACCTGTTGCCAAGCCTGCGTATGAAGATGGAAGAATACCTGGTAAGTTACTTGTACATGATTCATAAATTGTTTATCTTTACTTAACTGCAATAAGTCTTTCGGATTGTCGAATAAATTGTCAGATTAAAAAGTTTGAAGAGTTTTAAAGTGTATGGTGCGTTGAAGTTTTCTATAGAACATTACTTGAAAGCCAAAGATGGACTTAAAAAACCAATACAAATTTATATATAATATAAATATTTATATATAATATAAATATAATAATAAAAAATTATCTATCAACCGTACAAATCCGCCATAGATGCCTTGCATGACTGGAGGACATGAGCAATACTGAACCAAATGAGATTGCTTGTGACAGTTGTGAAGACCAACGAAGCAAGATGGGTTCAGCTCGATGAAAATGACACCTTATGCATGTGCAGCCAACGAAAGGACATGGACACCTGCTCCGGTGTAACCAATACCCGTTTCCGTGCACTATGGACAACTTGTATAAAGGCACCACTAAGGCAATAAACTGCGCCCGATTCTGAGCCGAACGCCTGAAAGGATCACGCTTCGACGCGAAAAAGTTAAGTAATATAACATCTCATTGTATAATTAACGTTGACGTAACAGAAAAAGGTATTTATTTATTTTCAAAGGTAGATATTTTAGATATCTATTTAGGTCACTGGTTTAATATTGAAATTATAGCGAAAAATGCAATATTTGATTGTGAATAAGCAATTCATTGAAAATAACAAAAGTACCTGGCGTAACTCATTGATGTTATCTGTACAAAGAAATCAGTCACCATATGTTGAAGTGTGGTAATTGGCAGGGTAGAAGAATATTGTCTGAATCTATTGTCCCTATATTGTCTCTCGATGTCTGTGTGTGTATTAATAAAAACCCGACCTAAAAATTCACAGGAGTGGTGGTCGTACTGTAGGTAGTGTTACTCTAGTACAAGAAGCGTACCCTAATAAATCAGGGTTTTAAAATGGTCGCCTTTAGCCTTGGTACCAAATTGCCCATACAAGTCCGCTGAAATTTGATATTCTAAAGCGTTTTCTGTGCTTTAGAAGCAATTAACAACAAGTGTTAAACAGCAAGTTAAACCTAAAAAGAGGTTACGATTTTTTAACCAATTTGAAAATGTGGATTTTCTGAATAGAAAAGAAAGAATATACTGTACTGAATCTACCTTCCAGCAAAAATTTTCTAAGCAGCTGGCAGAGCACGTCAAAGTTACTTTGCTATAGTGGTTGCTGCCACTATGCGGAGCCATTCTGTGGTGTACCCACAACCCTCATAATGGAGGACGATATTCTAAGCCAAAGACAAACAAAAAGGTTGTTATAACCTTCTCGCTACGCAAAAATACTCTTGGAGCTTCAAAAGACAGAACTCACTGATCACTGATATTATCACTGGACAGTGCTTACTCAGATATTATCTCTGTAAAATAAGAAAAGGGAACACAACAATATATATATATATATATATATATATATATATATATATATATATATATATATATATATATATATATATACTTGTGCTCTGGCGCAACACGCAATAAATACTAAACATAATGTGGATTTAAATGAAGTTAAGATTCTTGGCACTGAACGCAATCTAGTTAAAAGACAGTTTTTGAAAATGTGTTCAATTCTTAAACATCCTAATGCTTTAAATAAGAGAACTGGCATAAGTAACTTGAGCCAAATATATCATGCTTTAATTTTGCAGAACTAGGCTTTATGATCTTTTCACTATATAAATGTCATGTAAGGTGCACTATTTGAACACATTTTTTTTACTAAATAATTAAAATATACATAAAATAGAAATAAATTAATAATAAAATAAAATAATCAAATATTTTTTACTTAACTCACTGTAGCATATGCAACTTACATTGCATATTTTTACACTAATTCCCATACTTAGATTAGTGTGAACATTTTTTACTTGAATAATTTAATACAAATATTGTAATAGATTCATAGAATCATTTACAAATTACAGTTCCAAACGTTTGAACCTTGGACTGTGGAAATTATCTTGTCGTTGATCACCTGTGGCGGATTATCCAGCCATAATGTTTAACGTTATTAATTATATATGAAGTTGAATGAATTTCTCCTGTTTGTTAGTTCTACACTGATTAATGCAAGGAATTGCTATTACAATACCAATTTCTTCCATTGGTTTGTCTCTTACAAGCGGATTTTCATCCAAACTCATTTAAACTTTTAAATAGACCGCCCAATTATTTGGGGTGGTACCTCTACCTTGTTGCTCTGTCAAAAATTTTTGACCTCAAGGTTGGCTGTCTTTTCACAGTTTAGTTCGGTCTGTTTCATTTAACGCCATTTTTCCAGCAGCAGCTGTAAGGCTTTGATCGGTAACTTCATTTACACTACTTTTTAAAATAATTTTTTATTAACATCACTTTAATAATGCTACCTAAAGTTAAAATCAAAGCTTAATAATTATCAAATAGTTGGAAGTAAATCGATGATTTTCTTGGTTCTTTTTCACTACTTAAGATTAAATAAAATATTTCATTTACTTTAGACCACATGGTCAGTTGCTGTGCTAATTTTTTATAAGTTGCTATATGTTGTTAGTTAATTGATTGTTTATACAATATCACCGTATAATGTCAATTTACTTGAGTTTTATTCACAAACTTGTTAATATCTTTGACTGCTACATGTCTTTTTAAGGGAACATTTATAACATCGTTTCCATGATTGTGTGGTTCTCATATTGTACTTTTTAGATGAACTGATGATGCTTTCAGAATACGAAAGCGAAACGTCTTCAAAATAGATAAAGTAGCCTATCAACTTTGTCTTTTATTTCTGAGACCGATATAAGAACACACCACTCGTCTGAGTGATCCTTATATATATATATATATATATATATATATATATATATATATATATATATATATATATATATATATATATTGTTACGAACATGCGTTCAGCAGCTAACAGCATCTAAGTGGCCCGCCTAACGGTCGCATCTCGAAGCATCGAGAAGTGTCGGCTTTATATCAAGCGCTGTAAAATTCCACCCGTCGAATAACGAATTAGAGGTGGGACTAGTCCCGAATATTCTCGAACATAATACTTTGGTATATATATGTAACGGAATTAGGAGTTAAGTTAGTTGATAAGAGAATACCGAACTGTAAAGTTATAAATAAATATATTTATATAAATTCGAACCGCTCGTTTTATTTAAAAACGGTACAGTTGGTGTCCGGTGTGGAGTTTCAACGTAAATCCAGCAGTGACTTTTGAAAAAGACTTTAAAACTTTTGAAAAGTATTGTTCGTCGGGAACATCCGCGTAGTTCGGTAGTGACCTTTGTACGAAAGAACATTTATAAAAGTACGTGTGTGCCTGTACAAAGATGCTGCTAGTACAACTCTCGGTAAAACAGTTGCGTGAGCAATTAGAAGAACGCGATGAAGACTGCAGCGGGTCCAAGAAGATCCTCCAGGAGCGACTGAAGAATGTTCTTAACAAGAATGGAGATGACCCAGAGACATTCCAGTTTCAATCATCAGAAGAAACAGTTTTAACAAAAATGAATGAGAAATTTGAAAATGTCTCGCAAATGATTGAAGAATCTTCTAAAAAAAATGATGATAAATTCGAGAACGTTTCTAATAAATTTGAAAACATCTCGCAAATGATTGAAGAATCTTCTAAAAAAAATGATGATAAATTAGAGAACGTTTCCAAAAGATTTGATGAAACATTCGAAAATGTATCTAGAAGATTCGACGAGACTTCTCAAATTATTAAAGAAGTAGCTAGACAAAACGACGAGAAACTTGAAAAGGTTTCTAGAAGATTCGATGAAGTATGTACTCAGAACGATGAGAAATTTGAAGAAGTCTCAAGAACATTCGATCAGATGCAGAAAAATGTAAACAACGTAGAAGAGAAGATCAAACAATTAGAGACCATGATAATTAACACGAAAGTGCTACCACCAATTAATACGGTAGCTTTAGATCAGGTAGTAAAAGAAGAATCACCGAGAGACGAAACGACACATCATATGAGATTCAAATTGCCACCATTTGATGGAAAGTCCTCTTGGTCTATATACCTTAGACAATTTGAAGCTATTGCGACAGCCAATCATTGGACAGAACAAGAGAAAGCTGTTTCCTTGACTGCTGCTTTACGAGGTGATGCTGCAGATATCCTAAGATCAATTCCTAAGGGTCAAGAAAAATGTTACCAGACCTTGTTCACTCGACTAGACAAACGTTACGGAGATGCCCATCTACAAGTCTACAAAGTACAAATAAGAAGTAGAATTCAACGAGCAAGTGAGAGTTTGCAAGAATTCGAAGCAGATATTGCTCGTATAGCGCTGTTGGCCTATCCAAAGGCACCAGACAACATTTTGGAAGAAATTGCTGTAGATGCCTTCGTCAATGGGTTGAGAGACAGTGAACTACAGAAAGCTTTACGACTAGCAAGACCGAAAGTTTTAGATGAAGCGCTCGCCATTGCCTTGGAACATGAGATAGCTAGTCGAGTTTCACGGAGCTATCAAGTACGAACCTCTGAAGAGAGTGACGAACGAAACGATAAACGTCTGGAGGAAATCGTACGGAAAGTAGTTCGTAACATGATGCCGAAGAGACGTGAACCCAGATGTTGGAATGGTAACAACGAAGGTCACATTCGCCACAAAGTGCAAGAAAATAATACAACAGTCAGAAAGCTAGAACAGATCGAGCACGCTAGAAAAAGTCATTCAAATGCTGATGTTCAATCAAGACGGCCATACAGTGAAAATCGTAATCATTGTCTTAAATTAGAAGAACGACTTTGCCCCGTGAGGCGAACCACCGTCATTAATGATCAATGGCAGCCTCAACAACTACAAGACGCTCAAGCAGATGATCCATGTATAAAAAGAGTATTGGATTGGATGCGTCGAGGTGAAAGGCCTTCTTGGCAAGACATTAGTGCATGTAGTCCTGAAGTCAAGTGTTATTGGAGCCAATGGAATTGCCTAGTGCTGAAAGATGATCTTCTTTATAGAACCTTTGAGAACGATGATGGTACAGAAACTACGCTTCAGTTGATTGTACCTAAAAGTAAAGTGTCAGAAGTATTGCGTCAGTTGCATGACGGTGCATCAGGTGGACACTTTGGTATTACGAAGACTCTGCAAAAGGTTCGAGAACGGTTCTATTGGGTGAACTGTAAAGATGATATAAGAAGATGGTGCCGGAAATGTGAACTGTGTGCAACTAGTAATGGTCCAGTTGGTAAAAAGAGGGCACCCATGAAACAGTACAATATTGGTAGTCCTATGGAGAGAGTAGCAATCGACATTGCAGGTCCACTTCCAGAGACGAATGATGGAAATAAATATATCCTGGTAGCCATGGATTATTTTACGAAATGGACTGAGGCCTATGCGATACCAAATCAAGAAGCTGCTACCGTAGCAGAGGTACTTGTTAAAGAATTCTTTAGCCGATTTGGTGTTCCCTTGGAGATCCACTACGACCAAGGGCGAAACTTCGAGTCAAACCTTTTCCAAAACGTTTGTAAATTGATTGGTGTCAATAAGACCAGAACGACACCCCTTCATCCTCAATCAGATGGAATGGTCGAGAGAATGAACCGAACGATGGGTAAACACCTGTCCAAAGTTGTATCAGAACATCAAAGAGACTGGGACCAGCACATTCATTTATTTCTAATGGCCTACCGCTCGGCCGTGAATGAAACTACGGGCCAGACTCCAACCTGCCTGATGTTAGGTCGTGAAGTTCGTTTGCCCTGCGACCTAGAGTTTGGCTGCAGACCTTCTGAAGAATATGTTGCAAGCGAAGATTATGTCGACCGCCTAAAGTTAAGAATGAACAACATTCATGAACTTGCCCGACAACACATCCAGTTAGCCAGTGACAGAATGAAAGATCAATACGATTCTCGATGCAAGAATGAAAGCTATGAAGTAGGTGATCGTGTTTGGCTTTATAATCCCCAACGTCGTCGTGGCTTGTCTCCTAAACTGCAAAGACAATGGGAGGGTCCGTATGAAATTAAAAAGAGAATAAATGACGTAATATACCGAATTAAGAAGTTGCCGAAAGGTAAACCAAAAGTAGTTCACATAAATCGTCTTGCACCTTATGCTGGCTCAAATGAAACCGAAGAAGTCCGAACCCTTCAACATGAGATCAAAGATGATCGGCGACCAAGCTTTAATGAATTTATGTCAAATTACGCAGAGAGAACGAGTGCTAGATTCGGCGTGACGACAGAAGTTCAGCAGGATCTTTTTAGTGTTCCACATAACGTCTCTCTAGCCCACTGCGTTGCCCAAGATCTTGAGATGACTAAAGGAATCTCGTCCGTATTTTATAAGAAATTTGGTCGCTTGGACGAGTTAAAAAACCAGCAGCCTAAAGTTGGAAGAGTGCTGAGATTAGAAGATGGTTCTCGATCTTTGTTGTATATGGTGACCAGAAAGTCGTATACAGACAGGGCAAGCTACGAGGATATATGGCGTGCTCTGACTAATTTGAAGAAAATCGTCTGCAATTACGACATTAAGAACTTGGCTTTACCCAAGATAGGCCATGCACTAGATAATCTGGATTGGAAGATTGTCAGAAGTATGCTTGAAGTGATCTTCCGAGAAACCGGTGTAAGAATTACTGTGTGTTGCATTAATCCGAAGAGATCGTGTCCTTCAAAGACAGTAGACTGTTATTTCTTTCTGAGGGGTTCATGCAGAGCTGGAGAGTCCTGTAGATTCCGCCATCCTGGACCTATACAACTATATACCTATAGAACAGTCTAGCCTAACCAGTCAGTTTTCTAGCCTGACCAGATGACAAATGTTTCTCCTAAACGGATAATAGATTTTGATCTGTTAGACTAAATATAGATGTAGGAGAAACACAAAAGATCTTATAGGCAGTAGTTTGAAAAGGTCTACGAGGGCAAGCGATTCCTTTGAAATCTGCAATCTACCAGGATATAATAAAAAAATGAATATAACGAATTATAACGGAAAATATCAAAATAAACACTGAAATAATAAAACTGTTATGGGAATTAACCCAAAATTTTTACGTTTTTAAAAATAAATGTGTTTTAAACTGAAAGTATTCTCACTAAGGATAGTAAATAAAGTTAAAATGCGACAAGAAAATAGCTTCCAGTTGACCAAGACGATAATGAACAAGAAAGAAATTGTAACAATAATAAGATACATGAAAATCAACAAGGCATCTTGTGAAAATGGTGTCATTGCTGAGTTTCTAGAAGAAGATAGTAAAAATCACTAAGTCACATGGAGCGTGGATTAAAGAACAGAGACTCAAGCAGTGGAGTATTCTATGTGCAATACATATAAGTGAGACGATACAATAGAGGAGTACACGATATAATATAACTGTATTTTTGAATTAAACCTTGGCGAAAATTGTACGAGAACGTAACATCGACACTGGTTCAGCTGAAGACAAACATACAACAAGTTAACTTAATTCAAGTATACGCACGAACAGCGGATAAGGTTGAAGAGGAGATTTTTACATGGAGTTAGAAACAATTTTAAGATCTATTAAAAAAGAAGACATTACAATAGTAATGGAGGACTTTAATGCTTAAGTCGGGAAAGGAAAGGTTGACGAATATGTTGGAGAATTCGGACTAGGTGACAGAAACGAAAGAGGGTGAAAGATAACTTGTGAATTTGTGTTAAAATTTGTTTAAAAATTATTTTGCAATAATAAACACAATATTACTCACTGCCCCACAGAAGATTATACAGTTAGAGATCTTCTGCAGACAATAAAGACCGCATAGTCAGAAATCAAATATTCTATATATTAGTCAAAAATAGATTCAAAAACTAAATTAAAGCGGTAAAAGCATATCCCGCAGCAGATGTCAACTCACACCATGCTGATAGCTAGAATGCACGTGAATCTCAAAAAGATTGTAATACCTAAAAACAAACGAACGTTTGATTATACAAAATTTAAAAAATACATCAAAAAGTGATCAAGTCAACTCAAATCTAACAGAAGTAGGAGAAGAATCCTAACATAAGAAGATGTAAATGAAAAGTGGAGCAATATTCAGAATGCATTACTAAAGGCTACAGAAAAAATTTAAAGCCTGAAAAGACAAATAAAAAAAAGAAGTGGATATCTTCAGAAATTATAGCATTACTGGAAGAGAGAAGAAAAACCAAAGGGAGAAATGAGCAAAAGAATACCAAGAACTACAAAGTAGAATTAAAGTAGAGTTAAGAAGGCAAAGGAAAAGTGGTTAACAGATCAATGCATAGAAATAGAAGAGTGTGACAGAAAATACGACAGCTTTATTATGCATAAAAAAATAAAAGTACTAACAAATACCAAAAAGCAAGCCCACTACAAGATGATAATGGTAAACTCATTGCAGACATCAAAGATAAACTAAGATTTTGGCAAGAATACATAATGAAACTATTCGACGATGATAGAATGATACAAGAAAAACCACAGCAACAAACAGGACCGAAAATAATAATGTACGAATTAGAACATACAATTAAAAATGCAAAGACCGCAAAAGCAATAGGCCGACATCAGATACCCACTGAGCTAATTAAATGCTTTGACGAAGAAACACTGCATATACTTTTAACTTTGCGCAAAGACGACTAGATATGAATCAGGGTCTCTATGTCTGCTTTATAGATTGTCAAAAGGCTTTTGATAGAGTACGACGTCGTAAACTTTTAAAACTGTTAAAAGAAAATAAAGTGGATAGTCGATATGTGGATATACGGGTTATTGTCAATCTGTACTGGAATCAAAAAGCAAAGGTTAAAATTGAAAATGTCGATACAAAATTAGTTATTCTACATGTACAGCGAAGCTATTTTTAAGGAAGCAATATCAGAAGAACCACAGGGTATATCAAATAAAGGGAAAAATCTTGAACAAAATAAGATACGCAGACGACGCCGCTGTTTTGGCAGACAGTCTAGAAGAACTGCAACGCTTAGTAAATAGATTCCATCAAGTCAGTATAAAATATGAACTATAAATGAACGTTAAGAAAACCAAGTACATGATTACTTCTAAGCAAGATACAGTAGGAAGGCTAGATATCGAGGGAAAACAAGTAGAAAGAGTGAATAACTACAAATATCTGGGAACCTGGGTAAATGAAAACAAAAATGTTTGTTAATCGAGTCCTTCCTCTGGAGCTGAGGATAAGAGCCTTAAAACGCTAGGTTTTTGGACTTTATTGTATGGAATGGAAAATTAGACACTAAAAGTGGATAATATAAAGAAGTTGGAATTATTTGAGATATGGTGCTATAGAAGGATTTTGAAAATACCATGGACCCAACGAGTTACAAATGCAAAAGTGTTACGGAGGCTACAAAAGGATTACGAGGTCATAAAGCACAACAAAACAAAAAAGCTGGGATATTTTGGTTACATTACCAGAGGTACGAAATATGAGATATGCTCATCAAGAATTTCCTGGCTTAGAAACCTATGAAAGTGGTATAGTTGCAGCTCAGTAGATCTTTTCAGAGCAGCCGCCAATAAGGTAGGGATAGCTGTGATGATAGCTAACCTCCAATAGGAGAAGTAACTACAAGAAGAAGAACATCTACACTAAAGATTCAATATTTCATCACGGGCATCCGTATAGACGTAGTCTATACAGATGGCCGTTTAATTGTTATAATATTTAATTAAAAAAATAGATTAAAAATCCAAATGGAATACAATAATAGTTCAGAACTTTTTCGGACTTATCAGTTCTATATTCAGTGAACTTGAAAAGTAAGTAATCCCAAGCAAGTTTAGAAAAACGTGATTTAAAATTATTAAAGGTTATTTAGAAAATATGGTTAAAGTTACTTATGATTCAGTAAATTTGTACTGTAAAGTGATACTAGTAGGAAAGTTTTGGGGAAGTTCTGATTTTTTCATTCCTTAATATGGAATGAAAAAATCAGAACTTTTACTTAAAATGAGATTTTACTGCCATCTTTTAGCAAATCGCCTATTTTAGCTATCCGACAAATAATACGTCATTTAAATGTAGATTTCTAATTTTAAAATGTTTACTAGAAAAGCAGGTATCTCCTTTGTCAAAAAATTATGTTTGTAAAACACGTAACTCTGCGCATTTTCGGTCAGTTAGTGATTATGGCCGTTGATTTAATTTGTTGTTTTGGAGGGATTTGTTGTTTTGGAACATGCTTTTAATAAGTTCTAAACATAGACATGGGCAGAAAAGAGAATGTATATCAAAACGTTGGTAGTATTTGAAGCACCAAAACGGAAGAGGGATAGAAAAAATGAAGATGTATCACGGAGGTCTAAGACATTAAAAAATTATTTGAAAATTGGAGAAGATAAACGAATGGTATGCCAAAAAATGTTTTTGTCAACTCTGGGCCTTAAAGATTGGTTTGTTACGAATTGCAAACAAGAAGATGATTCTGCTATTACAGAAAATTTGGATAATGAACCAGAACAACCGCCTAAAGGACTTCACAAGAAGGACACAAGAAGGACAATCGTTATAGTTTTTTAGATAGCCTACCGAAAATGGAATCGCATTATTGCAGGAAATCAACTAGTAAATTATATCTAAACTATTATGGCAAAGCAAATGTCAACTTTACCATATTTACAAAAAGGTTGGCTTTGTATAGACCAAAAAAAAATTTTTGTGTGAAATATGTGTCTTTTTTAAAACAGGAAATCTTGATCAAGAAATATATAGTGAATATTAGTTGAAAAAAACAAGAAGAGAGACTTGAGAAAATTAAAGATAAAAACAGTGAAAGCATTGTATTGACAATAGATTTACAGGCAGTCCTTATATGTCCCAAGTCCAATGTTTCTTCCCTATATTATATAAAAAAAGTTGACAATCCACAATTTCACATTCTATAACTTACGCACAAAACAAGGGCATTGTTTTCTTTGGGATAAGTCGGAGGGGAATCTTACCAGTGCCGAAATTGGATGTACTTACCAAAATCGTAATGTTACTGCTAATTGCTAATGCTTTATTGCTAATGCAATTTTTTGTTTAAAGCAGAAGGTAACAGTTATACAAAAATACCTTGAGAAAGGGCACACCCAGATGGAGGCCTACATGTTGCACAGAACAATTGAGAGACAATTAAGAGGATGCGATATTAATGTGCCTGGTGATTACATACAAATATGCAAAAGAGCGCGGAAGGAAAATCTATTTGTAGTAACTCGACTATACCATGATTTTTTTAAGGACTTCAGAGCAGTAAACTACGTGAGCAGTATCCGACCGGGTAAAAAAGGGTGATGCAGTTGTGACAAATATTAGAGCTACAAAATATTCACCACAAGGTATTCATTACAAGTTGAGATGTGGTGAAAATTGGATTGAACTGAGATTATCGAATAAATCAGAATGTGATACCCAAGAATTTCGCAGATCTGCCGAAGCTTTACACAAATAGAATACCATTAAAAAAATGACAGATTCGAACAATTTCAGTATTTAAACCTTTGATTTCGATTACCACTCATTTTATGTCAATCTCCCTCACTAACTTTGTTTTTTTAAGTCCTATCACATCACTGTTGTACTACACTTGTTTTTGTACATATTTATGCGATTTTATTGTAGATTAAAATTTTATTTATTGTTGAATAATGAGGCTATTTATTTCTAACGTAGGTAATAAAATAAAACTAAATTTTATGTTAAACGTTTTTCAAAAGTATTGGTCTGCATTTCATTATTAGGATATTTTTATGTGTGTCAGATATGTTTTTATAAATCGATAACTAATGCTATTTATTAATTTTTTCCAATCCAGCGTTACAAAAAAATGCCACGTAACTCCATAGGCACGTCTCATTCCAAAAGAAGAAAAACCTGTAACTCCAAATTTTCTGTATTTTTAGTTATATCTGCTAAATTTTGAAATTAAAATTGATATAATTCAGCTTAATATAACCTAAAAACTCAAAATATAGTTGTTTAATCGTCCTTCTTTATCAAATAAAAGATATCAGTGAAAATGTTACTGTTTTTAGGCTCTCCTGAAAAATTAAGGAAAATGGAGTTACGAGTTTTTCTTGTGTTGACGACGATATGTGTTTTGGGGTGATAAATCTGAATCTGAGGTTTGCGGACAAAATTTCGTGACGCAACCAGAAGAAATCGTTTTTTTTTTGCTTTTTTCCGGTTTTTTGCTTAAAAACTGTTAACTTTTAGTAAATGGTCTGTTTACAGAAATTAAAGTACTTAAAGTGTACAAATGTCACTATTTTGGTTATTGTACAGACGAACCGTTCGGTTTCAAGGGCAAGTTGAAAATTGACAATTTGTACCGGTGTGACTGCAAAACCGACTTTTTAGATTTGTATTGAAAGGTTTTCAGTTAATTTCCCCTAGTATTTAAGTGAATTAAAATAAAGACCGAGTCACACGGATAATTCACATTTTGACTCAAATATTATAGCTAGATTGCAAAAGATCAAAATAACTCAGGTAAAAAGCAATTAAAGCCGCTTTACATTCCAAACAGCAACAATGTGCTAAACTGTTGTAGACGTTGTAGTATGTGTGTACGTGTAGCGCACTATAAACTGGATGGCACTCGGTCGACATTCGGCACCGCAAACACACACATACACACTATACGACTACCTACGCGAGTCAGTTTGAGATCGTGCGGGGCTCGGAGTAGCTACGCCGGCGACCGTGTACCTGCGTGACTGCGTGCTTAGTCTCTTTGTATTGTTTATAAACAATAATACGATTTCTACAAGTTATGTTTACGCGTGGTGTTAAAAATGGCTTCTGACGTTTGTTTTATTTGTGATAAAGTACTGAATAATGATGTTGAAAAGGTGACAACGGTGCGGGAAAAAGGTTTGAAAACATTTATTGAGTCGAGCAAGAAGAGGAAGGATGATCATCATGTTCAGCTAAGTAAAAAATCTGCAGTTGACGTTCATGAGAAATGTTGCAAAAACTACAATGATGTAAAAATGATTACCGCTTATTTGAAGAAAGTTGAGGTGGGTAGGGAGCAAGTTCAAAGGCGTTCTACTGAACCACCTTTCAATTTTAAAACTCAATGTTATATGTGTGGTCTCGTCATAACACTTGAGTTTATGGAACAGCAAAGAAAAAAGAAAGCCAATTGCAATAGGGTGTATCAGGTTCGAGTTCTAAAAGTCAAAGAAACTGTTATTAGAAGAGCAGAAGAACGTGGTGATGAGTATGGAAAAGCCATAATCAAACGCCTTTTGCCTGTCTCAGACTTGGTAGCTTCTGACTGTCGATATCATAGTTTATGCATGAGAAAACTGTACAATCGCCAATAACTCAAAAAAAGTATAAAAAAAACGGGTCCATTTGCCGATGATGTTGAAAGAGCAATGGAATATGTTTACAATTATTTAGAGAATAGTGAAGGGGGGTGCCAGTTTTTGCTCGATGAGTTGATGGACCAAATCAAGGGTGAATATCGGCCTGACAAAAAGAAAGTAAAAGCTAATCTATTAAAAAAATATGGAAGCGACATCATTATTACCATGTCTCGAAACAAGAAGCCAATAGTTTGTTTCAAAGACACAGGGTATAAAATATTGAACGACGTTTGGTAACAGCAGGCGTTAAAAAACGAACAAGAGTAAAAACTACGGATTGTTCAGATGGCTGCTGCCATTATTGTTGAAGATATCCGGAGCCAGGTTTATGAGACAGAGCAGTACCCCCCACCTGATAAGTTGTTAGAAGGAAATGAAGAACTCATTCCTGAAACACTACGTATATTTATGGGAAAAGTTGTACTTCATAACAAACGTGGGGACTGTGACAACTGGAAGAAGAAAAGCAACTCACTTGCTCATTGTATTGTAGCGGCAGTGAGGCCCACATCATTCGTCTCACCAGTCCTCGTAGGGTTAGCCGTGTTTCTCTACAAAAAGTACGGCTCAAGAAAATTGGTTGATGTAGTTTCTTCTCTGGGGTTTTGTTCATCTTATACAGAAGCTGTTCGACTAGAAGTATCAGCAATCGCCAGCGATCCGCACAAAGTTGACCAGCCGTGCTTTACACAGCAGGTGTACGATAACGCTAATTTTAACGTACATACAATCGACGGATACCATACATTTCACGTCATGGGTGGCATTTCTTGTATTGCACCAAAACATGCAGTAGTTCCTAACCAATTGATACCTCGGTTAAAAATGAAAACCGCGTCTGAGGTTTATGGAAGCCATGGAGCTGTTCAACTTGTTAATTTGGAAGGACAAAACCTCAAGGTTTACCTGAAATCAAGATAAAACATCCTAAGGAAATGTTCACACCAACTGACACTGTGACTCCATATGTGCCTGATCTTCTGTGGCTCTATGGAAAAAGCAGAGACATTGCCGGCCTTTTAGGAGGGAATGGCTTCATGGAAGCTGTCACAAGAGACATACCATATGAACTAACATTTATTGCTTTCCAGCCATTTATCAACGCTCCTCCAAGTGATTATGATACAATATTTACAGCATTGTTGATCGGAGTAGAGAAAACTAAATCCTTGAATTAAGTTACCTGTCTGGTGACGTTTGACCAACCCCTCTATCTCAAGGCAAGAGACATCCTTGCTAGCCGTCCCGATGATGCTGATTTGTCAATTGTTGTTATAGGGCTCGGTGGATTTCACTTACTGATGTCCTTCATGGGGGCAATTGGTTACATTATGCAAGGTAGTGGATTAGCTGAACTTTTCAATACCGTATATGCGGCAAACTTAACTGAAAAAATTATTTTGTTTTCAACAACTCAACTGTTGGCTCACAGAACTTTGACCAAAATGGTGATTCAGTCAATGGACCTATAGCCAACAATGGTGGATCAATCAAAGGAGATCTTGTTTAACTTAGACAGAACAGTGATTCTTTCCAATGATGTAAAAACTATTGTAAAAGATGTGCAAAAAGAATTCAAAGCTAAGCTTCAACTATTGGCAGAACGTGGCCCCACTGCTAAGCTGTGGGTTGTATATTTTGAAATGGTGACTTTGATCAAGCACTTCATTGAAGCCGAAAGAAGCAGCAACTGGGATCTACACCTCCAAACCATACATGAAATGCTACCTTTCTTTCACGCAAGTGGCCACAATCTGTATGCCAAATGCAGCCACCTTTATCTACAAGACTTGCACAGCTTGGCAACTACAATGCCATTTGCCGAATATGAGCGTTTCACCACTCAATGATTCTTCAGTATTCGTAGGACTGAGAAACTACGGTGTGGAACTTGGAGTGATATGGCGATAGAACAAACTCTGATGAAGTCAATGAAGACCAGTGGTGGTCTCACTCATAGTCGTGGAGTAACTGAAGGCGTTGTGACAAGATGGGCACAAGGGATATCAGCACTGCATAATGTATGCCAAGAGATTGAGCACTTTACGGGAGTGGAACAACACGCGACGTCAGAACAACACGTTGATAGCAGAGATTCTATGCAAAAGCGAGACAACACAGACGCAGACAAGTTAAATTGGTTCCTTGAGCATCCTCCTTTCCTAGAGACCAGTGAACTAATATCTTTTGGTATTGTCGCAGATGAGAGGATTACATGCCATTTGTCCAAGGAGGTGGACATGAAAGGTATACAGCGCATTGTTGATTGTGATTTTCAAGCTGTAAAATTTAAAAGAAGCGAAGAGTGCTGCCTCTTGCGATCATGAACAGCTCCATTCAAATACAAGACAGGGCTGTAGTTATAAATTCTATCACACTTTTTCAACGGATGAACATCGCGAAAAATTCAGATAAAGAGCTGCAAGAATTTTTACGTTACGAACTTAGCCCCTATCCTCTTGCTCTTTTTGATGAGCATGAGATGAGAAAAGGAACAAAATCCAGTTTGTACAAGGCTTTTACGCCTACTGAACAGACTGACTTTAACGATACAAAATATGTCATCGACGGGGGTTTTTTTACACCGGGTAAAATGGCGCCAAGGTCAGACATATGCAGCAGTTATGTATCATATGTCAAATCAAACTACAAATCAAGTGCTATTGTGTTTTTGATGGCTACCCTGACAAGGCTTGTGGTAGCACCAAGCGTTTAGAATGATTGAAAAGAGCACAAAGGAAACAATCTGCTGCAATATCATTTACAGAAATGATGGTGCCCACTGTGTCGCAGGATAGTTTTCTTGCAAAGCCAAAAACCAAGAGCCGGTTTATATCTATGTTAATGGAGAAACTTCGTGATGCAAAAATTCATTCAAAGCAAGCTGTGGAAGATGCTGATATCCTAATTATCACAACAGCTCTTGAGATGGCCCCGTCAAATGAACATGTGACAGTGGTGGGGGAAGATATCGACCTACTGGTCATTTTGATTGGCCTTTGTAGCCCTGATATAAAAAATGTATTTTTTTTAATCCAGGAAAAGGAAAGGTTTCGCATAGCCTCTACAACCCTCATCTGGCTGCTGAGAAAATTCTATTGGATCATATTTTATTCCTGCATGCGATGAGTGGTTGTGATACTACTTCTGCATTGTTTAATCAAGGGAAACTGAAATTTCTTACAGTCCTGCAGAAGAACAAAGATTTGCAATCGGTAATTGAAGCTTTCAAAGACCCTAATTCAAGTCAAGATGAGATTGCCACAGCAGGAAACATGTTTCTCACGGCTTTATATGGAAAAAAAGAGACAAAACTAAACGATTTAAGATATAAACAATACGTATCTTCATCATTCATAAATAAGACCAACATTTTCTCATTGCCCCCAACTGAAGCTGCTGCACGAGAACATTCACTGAGAGTTTACTATCAGGTGCAGCAGTGGTTATCCGGTCAAGGCACACCTAACGAGCAACAAAAAGACCCAAGTGAGTGGATGGCAAAAAACTAGTAGTGGTCTTGTGCCAGTACCAACTACTTTTTACCCTGTACCAAACTCAATACTTCGGTACATTTCATGTAAATGTAAAAAGGGCTGTCAACGCAATTGTGGATGCAGGAAGGCGGGACTCCATTGTTCCCCAATATGCGCATCATGCGAAGGACTGTGTAACAATGTTGAGCCCCCAGAAGACAGCTCTGACATAGACGTAGATCTGACATAAACGTAGAAGGCCTTCCAAAACACAACGGCTCATATAAATTTTGCATATTATAATTTATAATCATAATAATATATGATCATAAGTAACGAGATTTTAAGTTTTATTTTGTTACGAGTTCTACCTACCTACTGAATTTGCATAATTTTTGCCTTTTTTCTTTTTAATTACTTGTGTGGAAAACCAGGTGACATTTATCAAATGACAGCATCCATAAAAATTAAATATTGAAATGTAACAAGTGGGTTTTGCATAAACTGCTAAAAATTTACAATTTTCAACTCCCACAAGAACCGAACGATTCGTCTGAAAAAAAAACTAAATACTGGTATTTGTAGAAAATTTCAAGTACTTTAATTTCTGTAAACAGACCATTTACCAAAAGTTGATAGTTTTCGAGTTTTAAGCAAAAAACCCGAAAAAAAAAAAAAAAAACGGTTTATTCTGTTTTTTTT
Organism: Diabrotica balteata; assembly: GCA_918026665.1. Classification (NCBI taxonomy): domain Eukaryota; kingdom Metazoa; phylum Arthropoda; class Insecta; order Coleoptera; family Chrysomelidae; genus Diabrotica; species Diabrotica balteata. The sequence continues at coordinate 69,092,108 of OU898284.1, read as the reverse complement.
AATGTTGCGTCACGAAATTTTGTTCGCAAACCCCAGATTCGGATTAAGCACCCCAAAAAACATATGGAATGAAAAAATCAGAACTACCCCAAAACTCTCCTATACTATAAATACAATTTAACTGAACTAAGTACTTGCGCACTAAAAACTGCAAAACCAAACAGTGGTTAGGTTTAAATTGCAGACTACATACTTAATAGTATTAAATTACATGGCATAATGCCGATGAATATGGATATAACTATCCGGGAACAGTGTGTCCTTAATCGAAATAAAAATCACATCCGCGTGGGTCTGCGAGAGTTTGCCAACTAATTTAAGATGCCAGAAATAATAATTTAGTGTTTAAATGGCAATGACATTCAGCGCATGATCGATAGTTTGTTTTTAAGAAATAAACAAGATCAAGGACTCATCTGTTGATGCATTTTATATATTTGGCAGAACATATTTAGTAATATTTTTATTTATTTTAATTTAATGAATTACTATAAAATTAAATTGATCAAGAGTATTAGAAACTAAAATGAGAAAAGGACAGATAAAATATAAGGTATGATAAGATAAGAAGGAAAGTAATTTATGGAGGACGTGGTCAGTTAAGGAAAATACTGTAAAAATTATTTTAGTTTACTTTACTATATTTAGAATACTGCTCCCGGGTAGTTATCTTTATATTCATGGGCATTATGCTGCCTAATTCAATACTGTTAAGTATGTAGTCTGCAATGTACGCCCAACCACTGTTTGGTTTTGCGGGCAACTACTTCAAAGTAAGTAATCTTAACCACATTTTTTTAATTAACAGTCAAAATTTTAAATCACGTGTTTCTTAACTTAGTGGGATTACTTACTTTTCATGTTCACTGAAGGCGGCACTGATAAGTCCGGAAACGTTCTGGACTATTATTATAATATTCAGAACATAACAAGTAGATATACAAGGCGGGCATGACTATAGACATAGGGAAAACAATGTGTTAGAGAGAGAAGGATCTTTTAGTGAGTAAGAGTGAGATAGATGATGTCACGTCGAAGGAATCTCCTCTACCGTAATTGAACTATTTCTCGTCTAAGACACATTCTGAAAAATATTATATAGCTACTGTTGATAAGTGTCGGAAAATTTAAATTTGGCGCATTCGCATTTCCGGATATGTCCGCCATCATAGGCCACTTTTTTGGTCTCCTTCTCATAAGGATTAGATTCCCTCTTTTGTCTTATTGCTCGATGGGTCGGGCACACACGTACTTTTTAAATGTTCTTTCGTACAAAGATCACTACCGAACTACGCGGATGTTCCCGACGAACAATACTTTTAAAAAGTTCAAAAGTTTTTTTTCAAAAGTCACTGTTGACTATTTTCAAATCTCACACCGGACACCAACTGTAGCGAGTTTAAATAAAACGAGCGGTTCGAATTTATATAAATATATTTATTTATAACATTACAGTTCGGTATTCTCTTATCAACTAAACTTACTCCTAAGGTAGTTACATATATATACCTAAGTTACTATGTTCTAGAAAGTTCCCACCTCTAATTCGCGCACGTGACCGATTGTTCTCTTGCCTTCGAGAGATCTGGTGATGATTCTGGAAGCCGTTTCGAGATGCAACCGTTATATGCGTCAGGCCGAAAGCATGTTCGTAACATTATCTTTTTTCTCTTGATCTATATAGCACTGTGTAGAACTCTTCGACCATTGTTAACATTTCATCTCTGTTCGTAGTTTCCTCCCCAGCGCTGCTTTCTTTTCTTATTGTCTTTGTAATCGTTTTATTTATTTTATTTAGTGCTTCTTGCTATACTGTTACCTCCTTTCATCAGTTTGTTAAGAAATAGTCGATTTCGTTCCTTGTATTTCCATCAGCACTTTCTTATGCCCTCTTCTGTGTTTTTTTTAAAGCTGTTCATTTGATAGAAATTGTTTTTCAAAAGGAAAGTTAACAGTTGTTTGCCTCTATCATTTCTGCCTTCTATTCCAAAATTTTTCAATATTATTTCAGAGAGATTTCCTTAGTACCTATTTTGTCGTTTAAGTCGCCACCTATTATTAAGAAGTGGACAGGATTTTCCTTGATTGCATAGGATATTTGATTGTAAAATATTTGGATTTCTTCGTCTGGATGTCCTTTAGTAGGGGCGTATACTTGGACGATCTTTAGGATGTATCTGGCGCTTATTTTGATGTTTAAGTAGACCACCCTTGATGAGATTTGGTTTATTGACACAATCCTGTTGGCAAGTCTTTTGTGAATAAAGAAACCGACGTTTTCGACTGAAGATTCTTCTTCTCCTTTGTAGTACCATAAATGGCCTGATGGGAATGTGATAAGACAGACTTTTTCGCAGTATATATGGGTATATTTACCCAGTGAGAGTTATGTTATAGTAGATATACAAGGCGGGCATGACTATAGACATAGGGAAAACAATGTGTTAGAGAGAGAAGGATCTTTTAGTGAGTAAGAGTGAGATAGATGATGTCACGTCGAAGGAATCTCCTCTACCGTAATTGAACTATTGTCCGCTAGGTGGCGCCGCCATTTTCAATCCAATTTTAAATTAAAATATTAAATAAATTAAAAATTTTAAACAAAGGAATCTACATTACCGACTGTCATAGTTCAGCTATACGCTAGTTGGCGCCGCCAAACGTTCGCCATTTTTAGTCCAATGTTATTCTTTCCGCAACTGCCAATTCTTCTTCTTTTTCCGAAGAGTCATGGACAATAACGATTGTAGGTATGTAGTGCCCAAACGGCTTAACGTAGAGGCATGAGCAAGATAACATGTGATAGACGAATAGAATTGAATGGTATAGAAAAATGAAACATCATATCATACCATAAAGACATTAGATATGTATATTTATGCCTATTGGTCCGACCGTAACGTATGAGGGGTCGTTGGAAAGGAAAGAAGGCGAGAGGTGCAAATCTATAGAAAAATTATACGTGAAGATGAACTATAAAGGTCTTAGGTATGTGATCCTACACGGCTTAACGTACTGAGATGTGCGAGATATCATATGATAGACGTATAAAATTAAATGGTATAGAAAGATTAAACATATCATAATGCCATAAAGGCATTGGATTTTTAACAAAATAGACATATTTTAACTGGATATTAATAACAAAGAATTAAACTCTCAAAACTGTCTCAATAGACTAGAATGTAAAGTGAAATTAAATAGCATACCATAAAGACATTAGATATGTATATTTATGCCTATTGGTCCGACCGTAACGTATGAGGGGTCGTTGAAAAGGAAAGAAGGCGAGAGGTGCAAATCTATAGAAAAATTATACGTGAAGATGAACTATAAAGGTCTTAGGTATGTGATCCTACACGGCTTAACGTACTGAGATGTGCGAGATATCATATGATAGACGTATAAAATTAAATAATATAGAAAGATTAAACATATCTTTATGCCATATAGGCATTAGATTTTTGACAAAATAAACATATTTTAACTGGATATTAATAACAAAGAATTAAACTCTCAAAGCTGTCTCAATAGACTAGAATGTATAGTGAAATTAAATAGCATGCCATAAAGACATTAGATATGTAACTTCACGCCTATTAGCCCAGTCGTAACGTATGAGGGATAATTGGAAAGGAAAGAAGGCGAAAGGTACAATTAGAAAAAATTAAACACAATACGTCATAAAAAACATTAGATATATAAGTAATAGAATAAAAAATAATAATACATTTTTTTTGTACATATACACATATCGTATATCTATTTTCTATTCTTGAAGGAATTATTCTTGTAGTTCGCTATACCAATACAGTTGCCCTCCTTCTTTCCGAATATGGACTTCTGGAGCATCCAAAAGGTAATTTCCTGTAATGTGCTGTTCCATAAATCCAGTATCATCACCGGCAAGGGGTTTCGTGGACCATGTATATCGTTGAACGTATGATACATATTCGAGCCCTGCAAAGTACCGACATGCTGAAATAAGCTGTTGCTTGTTATGTACCAATACAGGATTGATGATTCCCATTCTGAAAATTTTTAGAACAAGTCTGTAAATAAAGTAAATTCAAAAATCGCATCATATTTATACCGCATATTTGCAGTCACATATTTATTAAATCATACTCTCTACAAAACAGCACTTTTTCTCAAGATTGAAAATAATCGCAAGAAAACTAAAATTTAACAATACATGCTAAGAAACTCATAATAAAACATAAACAAAAATTTTAAATCAAAAGTCTTTTAGTTTAGAGAAATTCGACTGAAAAAATTACATAATATGCAAGTTATGACTATATTCAAAAACAAGATATTGGAAAAGAACTAACATGTATGAATAAAACTAAAACAAAATGTGTCTCTGGTGCGGGACTAACCTGATGCAATGAGTATTGGGGTAAAACAGAAACAAACAAAAAATGTGTCTAAAACAGAAGGTTTGTAAGAGAAAAAAGATCGTAAAATTTCAAATTAAAAGAAGTTTAGAATAACTCGACAGAGAAAATTACATAACTATGTATAAACAAGTTACAAATATAAGCGAAAATAGAATGAAATATTAGAAAAGAACTAGTATGTATGAACTAAACTAAAAAATGTGTCTCTGTTGCGAGACGCTAACATAATGCAACGGAGAAAACTAAAACAAAAAAATATCTAAACAGGTCTGTACGAGAAAAGCAATCACAAAATTTCAAAGCAAAAGACTTTTAATTTAGAGTAATTCGACAGAGAGATATTAGAAAAGAACTAGTATGTATAAATAAACCTAAAAATGTGTCTTTGGTGCGGGATTCTAATCTATTGCAAAGAGACGCGAAATAAAACAGAGACAGAAAAATGTATCTAAAAAGAAGGTCTGTACTCGTAAGAGAAGAAATAACGCAAAATTTCATAAGTCTTTTAGTTTAGAGTAATTCGACAAAGAAAATGTATACAAATTACGAATATAATAAAAGAAAGAGTGGATATTATGAAAGAACTACTATGTATGAATAAAACTACAAAAACGTGTCTCTTGTGCGAGACTCTAACCTGATGCAACGCTACGATACGCTGGAAGGAAAAAAAATCGAGACATACAGATAAGAACTTAGAACCATAAACTGTATTGTAATTTTAAACATAAAAGTAAAAAATAATTTATAAAGAATCATTTACCTATATATTAACTGTAATCAATTTAACAGACTAGAAACTGATTTTTCTTGCTCTCAAACTAGAATAGGTACTAATATTTAAGTAATTCCCGAATTTCCAAATTTATATCAACGTCTAGCAGTAACAGTTTCTTTAATATTCTACTAAAAGATCATTAAATATTAGTTCTATAGCGATTATGCACAAAATTGATGTAAAGTTTGTAGATAATATGAATTAACTTGTATTTTATTAGTGTACACTTATTTTCCCAAATTGCATGTCTTAATATAATATTTGTACGTAACACTCGCATTATTTTCGTATTGACATTAATTACAAGTTACGAATGTAATCAAAAATACAACGATATATTAGAAAAAAACTAATATGTATAAATAAACTTAAAAATGTGTCTCTGGTGCGGCATTCTAATCTGTTGCAAAGAAACGCGAGATAAAACAGAGACAGAAAAATGTGTCTAAAAGAAGCTCTTTACTCGTAAGCCAAGAAATAACACAAAATTTTATAGCAAAAGTCTTTTAGTTTACTGAAGGTAAGCCTTCAAGTAAAAGCATTTGGAAAGCGAGGAATTGGTAGAAGAACCCGAGGAAATGGTTCTTCACAACAACTAATATATTTACAGTATCAGTTAATAAAATAATTATATTCAGAATGATCGTCAATATTCGAAACGAATAGACACCAAAAGAAAGAGAAGAAAATCCATCTGAGAGATGTGTGAAGATATGATCGCATTTAATAAATAGAATTGAACGATATATGCAAATTAAATATTATAAAAGCCTTACATGCAAATATTAGGATTTAGCCAACAGATTACAATGATAGAAAAATCATACGGGCCTTGTAATATTCCTATAGTTAAAATTGATATACGGAAAAATTAGAAACTTTCTTAACTGTCTTATAATTATAATTGTATGAAACCAAACTGGTTTATCAGATATTTTGGCTTCTTCACGTATCCGTCAATTGCTCTCTACCATATTTTCTGTCTGTGTTGGGTCTATCTGACCCAGTAGCCTTCCCTTTCCTTATTTTTGAAGTGCTTAAACCATTTAGAAGAGAATTGGTATATAACAAAAATAAATGTCTCTTCCATTGCATAGATAAAATCTTGTACGAACTTTCTGCTTTTATCCAGTCTTGATTTGTAGATTTTTTCGTTTATATGTGCAACATGTTTTAGTCTGATTTTGGTCTTTTTGTTTCTGTTCTGACTAAAATATTAGTTCTATCTTTGCTTATATTCGTAACTTGTGTACACGTATATATGTATTCCCGAATTTCCAAATTTATATATAAAGTTTTATCCTAACTCTTCAAAACGATCCTACAAAACTTTCTGAACCACGAATCTGAGACTATAAGCCAAGGGTTCATAGAAAAATTCATTTGTACATTTAGTACTCTAGAATCTATTGCATCAGATCAAGAATCAGATTTTATGATAAGCCTTCAAGTAAAAGCATTCGGAAAGCGAGGAATTGGAAGAAGAACCTGAGCAAATGGTTCCTCACAACAACTAATATATTTAAAGCATTAGTTAATAAAATAATTATATCTAGAATGATCCTCAATATTCGAAACGGATAAAACCAAAAGAAAGAGAAGAAAATCTGCGTAGAGAGATGTGCAAAGATATGATCGCATTTAATAAATAGAATTGAACGATATAGGCAAATTAAATATTATAAAAGCCTTACATGCAAATATTAGGATTTAGCCAACAGATTACAATGGTAGAAAAATCATACGGGCCTTGTAATATTCCTATAGTTAAAATTGATATACGGAAAATTAGAAACTTTCTTAACAAAATACGTCACGCTAATTTATATATTATTATGAAAATGCAATTAATGATCCATTACAATGTTAATTTACTACTATTAGACAATGATATAAAATACACGAAATTCAAGAAAGCCAGTGTATTCCAGTTCCAGTTTAATTCTGTTCTGTTGGTACATTGCAAATAGAAGTAAGTGATAACTATTGTTTTAATTTATTGATTGTTTTCTGATTTTTTTGTTTTTGATTATATTTGTAACATGGTATTTTAAATATTATTTTTATGTGCTGTTAGATTGAAAACTTAGTCTTTTTTAAACTAAAATACTTTAGAGATCTTTTTTTCTCTTAGATATATATTTTTTTTGTTGTTTTATTTTATCTTCTTTGTTCCTGTATTTTTCCTTCAACTGTCTTATAATTATTATAATTGTATGAAACCAAACTGGTTTATCAGATATTTTGGCTTCTTCACGTATCCATCAATTGCTCTCTACTATATTTTTCACATTGTGACTAAGTAGTATTCTTTTGTAAATATACACTAATACACTGCTTTTCCATTCATCTGGCGTTTGTCCAACTTTTATAATTATACTAAATAAACCTGTTGGCCATCTTGTTTCTGTCTTTGATACTGTATCCACAGTTTCCCAGGAATATCATCTGACCCAATAGCCTTCCCTTTCTTTATTTTCAAGTGCTTGAACCATTTAAAAGAGAAGTTGTATATATATAAAAAAAAATGTCTCTGCATTGCAGAGATAAAATCTTGTGCGAACTTTCTGCTTTTATCTAGAGTCTTGATTTCTCGATTTTTTCGTTTATATGTGCAACATGTTTTAGTCTGGTTTTGATCTTTTTGTTTCTGTTCTGACTCAAATATTAGTTCTATAAGGCAAATGGATGCTTCTCTGAGAACATTATAATACATCATATTTTTTTATTTTGCAGATAATGGCGTCAAAGTTAGAAAACTTGTGCATAAAATCAATATGTTGTAATATTACCAATCTAGCAAACTTCATTAAATATTCACCACTACCATGGATATTGACTAAAACGATTGCAAATAATTATTCCGATTATAAATGGAATATACTAAACGAGCAAGCCCCTAACGGACCTTTTGCCGACATTCAGTTTGTTGACTGTTCAAATATAATGTCACCACGAATGAGAAATGCAGTTTTATCAGCCAATGAATCTGATCATGGATATGATGATGATAATGAAAAGTGTGTATGGAATTATTTTTATAGAATCACTAATTATAATATTAATGTTTGTAAAAATTGTTTTAAGAAGTTCAACTTAGCTCACAAATTACATAAAAAATCGTTAGGTACAGTATTTGAACATTATCATATTTTTTTTGAGAGTAAGTTAATGCTATCAGAAGTATATCAAAATATGTTTTATTGGTGTCAGAGTTGTTTTAAACAAGTTTTATACAAGTGATACATAAGTACTATTTATTAACAACTAAAGTTATCCAAGTCATTTACAACTTTTATTTTATAATAATATACATATTCTCTCATAGCATGGCTTAACAAAGTATCTGGTGGAGAAATTTCACAAAACGCAGTTATAGCTTCAAAGGGGCCATATAAACTAGTATCAGTACAAAAATTCTGTTGCATAACATATACAACATTTGTATAATATGCATAAAAGTTTAAATTTTCCACCATCGATATACGATGAGTTACTATACTGTGGTGTACTTGTAGAATTTGCGTGACGTCATTTTCACCTAGATAGTATTCCACACCATCATTTTCAATGACAAGGAACTTGATTGAATCCAACACCAATTGTCGTATTTTGCAGTAGTCTCCACACTGAAACTCAATAAGATCATACTTATCTGCATAGAAAAAAATCATTCATCTTTTGTGTAAACAGTTTAATTATGTTACTCCACTCCAATTTGTCTATACTAATTCTTCGAACATCGAATAGTTCTTCCTTTATGATATGTTGAAATAAAATGACGGATGACGTAAAATGTCTAGCTGGAGATAGACCAACTTTAATTATGTAATTATCCAATGGAAAGGAGGCTTCTAACAAGTAGTACCTATGGTTCGTTCTTCGCAGCTTCTTCGAATTTTGCTAAAAACTCGGTCTAGGTCAGCACCATAATTGATTTTACTTGATGATGAATCATCTAATACCACTATAGTACTTGATGAACTATAACCACTATCTTGAGAGCTCATGTTGAACTAGCTGAGAGCGATATGAACTAACTGAGAGCGAGGTTGCTGAGATTTAAACTAGGACATAAACAAACTATCGACGAACAATTTTCCGTTCCAATTTTAATACTAAATGACCTCGAAAATAATTATTCCAATATCATTGATTTAATCTTATTCTATAAATCAAATTCGATTTCAATCAACATGGAAGTTAAAGTCGATCAAATAATACATCACAGATGTTATTCTTATCAGCATCCATCTGCGTCGTATGTAGGAAGATATATTAAATAGGTACCTATATTGTTAAAGACATCTGTAAACTCGCAAAATATTTCTGTTACTAAGACGATGTTTAACTCTTTTTTAACGTTTTTTAATTGCTTTTTCATGGCTTTTCTCTCGACGATAATTTTTCTATTTTAACTCTAATGCTAAATGACTTTGAAAATTAATATTCCAATATCATCCATTCAATCTTATTTTCTAAATCAAAAACAGTTTGAACATAACATAACTCGAACATAAGTCGATCCTACTATGTATGAATAAAACTAAAACTTGTACGTATATACAAATTATGGATGTAATCAAAAATACAACGAGATATTAGAAAAGAACTAATATGTATAAATGAACCTAAAAAAATGTGTCTCTGACGCGAGATTCTAATCTGTTGTAACGAGAGGACGCGAGCTAAAACAGAAACAGAAAAATGGTTCCAACAAGAAGGTCTGTTAGAGAAGAAATAAAGAAAAATTTCAAGCAAGAGTCTTTTAGATTTAAGTCATTTATGACTTATTAGTTTTTAATATCCAATTAAAGTATCTATGCTAGAATCACTATCATCTGAACTAATAAATCTATGTTTTTGTGGAGATGCATGGTGTAGTGAATACATACATGATTCCATTTCCTTAACTTTAAATAAAACTTGTTTAAAACAACTCTGACACCAATAAAACATATTTTGATATACTTCTGATAGCATTAACTTACTCTCAAAAACAATATGATAATGTTCAAATACCGTACGTAACGATTTTTTATGTAATTTGTGAGCTAAGTTGAACTTCTTAAAACAATTTTTACAAACATTAATATTATAATTAGTGATTCTATAAAAATAATTCCATACACACTTTTCATTATCATCATCATATCCATGATCAGATTCATTGGCTGATAAAACTGCATTTCTCATTCGTGGTGACATTATATTTGAACAGTCAACAAACTGAATGTCGGCAAAAGGTCCGTTAGGGGCTTGCTCGTTTAGTATATTCCATTTATAATCGGAATAATTATTTGCAATCGTTTTAGTCAATATCCATGGTAGTGGTGAATATTTAATGAAGTTAAGACTCTAGATAAAAGCAGAAAGTTCGCACAAGATTTTATCTCTGCAATGCAAGAGACATTTTTTTTATATATATACAACTTCTCTTTTAAATGGTTCAAGCACTTGAAAATAAAGAAAGGGAAGGCTATTGGGTCAGATGATATTCCTGGGAAACTGTGGATACAGTATCAAAGACAGAAACAAGATGGCCAACAGGTTTATTTAGTATAATTATAAAAGTTGGACAAACGCCAGATGAATGGAAAAGCAGTGTATTAGTGTATATTTACAAAAGAATACTACTTAGTCACAATGTGAAAAATATAGTAGAGAGCAATTGATGGATACGTGAAGAAGCCAAAATATCTGATAAACCAGTTTGGTTTCATACAATTATAATAATTATAAGACAGTTGAAGGAAAAATACAGGAACAAAGAAGATAAAATAAAACAACAAAAAAAATATATATCTAAGAGAAAAAAAGATCTCTAAAGTATTTTAGTTTAAAAAAGACTAAGTTTTCAATCTAACAGCACATAAAAATAATATTTAAAATACCATGTTACAAATATAATCAAAAACAAAAAAATCAGAAAACAATCAATAAATTAAAACAATAGTTATCACTTACTTCTATTTGCAATGTACCAACAGAACAGAATTAAACTGGAACTGGAATACACTGGCTTTCTTGAATTTCGTGTATTTTATATCATTGTCTAATAGTAGTAAATTAACATTGTAATGGATCATTAATTGCATTTTCATAATAATATATAAATTAGCGTGACGTATTTTGTTAAGAAAGTTTCTAATTTTCCGTATATCAATTTTAACTATAGGAATATTACAAGGCCCGTATGATTTTTCTACCATTGTAATCTGTTGGCTAAATCCTAATATTTGCATGTAAGGCTTTTATAATATTTAATTTGCCTATATCGTTCAATTCTATTTATTAAATGCGATCATATCTTTGCACATCTCTCTACGCAGATTTTCTTCTCTTTCTTTTGGTTTTATCCGTTTCGAATATTGAGGATCATTCTAGATATAATTATTTTATTAACTAATGCTTTAAATATATTAGTTGTTGTGAGGAACCATTTGCTCAGGTTCTTCTTCCAATTCCTCGCTTTCCGAATGCTTTTACTTGAAGGCTTATCTTCAATAAACTAAAAGACTTTTGACATAAAATTTTGCGTTATTTCTTCGCTTACGAGTACAGATCTTCTTTTAGACACTTTATTGAATCGATTATAGTAGAATATTAAAAAGAGTTTTGCTACATTTTTGAAAAGATTGGACATAAAATCTGATTCTTGATCTGATGCAATAGATTCTAGAGTACTAAATGTACAAATGAATTTTTCTATGAACCCTTGGCTTATAGTCTCAGATTCGTGGTTCAGAAAGTTTTGTAGGATCGTTTTGAAGAGTTAGGATAAAACATTATATATAAATTTGGAAATTCGGGAATACATATATACGTGTACACAAGTTACGAATATAAGCAAAGATAGAACTAATATTTTAGTCAGAACAGAAACAAAAAGACCAAAATCAGACTAAAACATGTTGCACATATAAACGAAAAAATCTACAAATCAAGACTGGATAAAAGCAGAAAGTTCGTACAAGATTTTATCTATGCAATGGAAGAGACATTTATTTTTGTTATATACCAATTCTCTTCTAAATGGTTTAAGCACTTCAAAAATAAGGAAAGGGAAGGCTACTGGGTCAGATAGACCCAACACAGACAGAAAATATGGTAGAGAGCAATTGACGGATACGTGAAGAAGCCAAAATATCTGATAAACCAGTTTGGTTTCATACAATTATAATTATAAGACAGTTAAGAAAGTTTCTAATTTTTCCGTATATCAATTTTAACTATAGGAATGTTACAAGGCCCGTATGATTTTTCTATCATTGTAATCTGTTGGCTAAATCCTAATATTTGCATGTAAGGCTTTTATAATATTTAATTTGCATATATCGTTCAATTCTATTTATTAAATGCGATCATATCTTCACACATCTCTCAGATGGATTTTCTTCTCTTTCTTTTGGTGTCTATTCGTTTCGAATATTGACGATCATTCTGAATATAATTATTTTATTAACTGATACTGTAAATATATTAGTTGTTGTGAAGAACCATTTCCTCGGGTTCTTCTCCCAATTCCTCGCTTTCCAAATGCTTTTACTTGAAGGCTTACCTTCAGTAAACTAAAAGACTTTTGCTATAAAATTTTGTGTTATTTCTTGGCTTACGAGTAAAGAGCTTCTTTTAGACACATTTTTCTGTCTCTGTTTTATCTCGCGTTTTTTTGCAACATATTAGAATGCCGCACCAGAGACACATTTTTAAGTTTATTTATACATATTAGTTTTTTTCTAATATATCGTTGTATTTTTGATTACATTCGTAACTTGTAATTAATGTCAATAAGAAAATAATGCGAGTGTTACGTACAAATATTATATTAAGACATGCAATTTGGGAAAATAAGTGTACACTAATAAAATACAGGTTAATTCATATTATCTACAAACTTTCCATCAATTTTGTGCATAATCGCTATAGAACTAATATTTAATGATCTTTTAGTAGAATATTAAAGAAACTGTTACTGCTAGACATTGATATAAATTTGGAAATTCGGGAATTACTTAAATATTAGTACCTATTCTAGTTTGAGAGCAAGAAAAATCAGTTTCTAGTCTGTTAAATTGATTACAGTTAATATATAGGTAAATGATTCTTTATAAATTATTTTTTACTTTTATGTTTAAAATTACAATACAGTTTATGGTTCTAAGTTCTTATCTGTATGTCTCGATTTTTTTTCCTTCCAGCGTATCGTAGCGTTGCATCAGGTTAGAGTCTCGCACAAGAGACACGTTTTTGTAGTTTTATTCATACATAGTAGTTCTTTCATAATATCCACTCTTTCTTTTATTATATTCGTAATTTGTATACATTTTCTTTGTCGAATTACTCTAAACTAAAAGACTTATGAAATTTTGCGTTATTTCTTCTCTTACGAGTACAGACCTTCTTTTTAGATACATTTTTCTGTCTCTGTTTTATTTCGCGTCTCTTTGCAATAGATTAGAATCCCGCACCAAAGACACATTTTTAGGTTTATTTATACATACTAGTTCTTTTCTAATATCTCTCTGTCGAATTACTCTAAATTAAAAGTCTTTTGCTTTGAAATTTTGTGATTGCTTTTCTCGTACAGACCTGTTTAGATATTTTTTTGTTTTAGTTTTCTCCGTTGCATTATGTTAGCGTCTCGCAACAGAGACACATTTTTTAGTTTAGTTCATACATACTAGTTCTTTTCTAATATTTCATTCTATTTTCGCTTATATTTGTAACTTGTTTATACATAGTTATGTAATTTTCTCTGTCGAGTTATTCTAAACTTCTTTTAATTTGAAATTTTACGATCTTTTTTCTCTTACAAACCTTCTGTTTTAGACACATTTTTTGTTTGTTTCTGTTTTACCCCAATACTCATTGCATCAGGTTAGTCCCGCACCAGAGACACATTTTGTTTTAGTTTTATTCATACATGTTAGTTCTTTTCCAATATCTTGTTTTTGAATATAGTCATAACTTGCATATTATGTAATTTTTTCAGTCGAATTTCTCTAAACTAAAAGACTTTTGATTTAAAATTTTTGTTTATGTTTTATTATGAGTTTCTTAGCATGTATTGTTAAATTTTAGTTTTCTTGCGATTATTTTCAATCTTGAGAAAAATTGCTGTTTTGTAGAGAGTATGATTTAATAAATATGTGACTGCAAATATGCTGTATAAATATGATGCGATTTTTGAATTTACTTTATTTACAGACTTGTTCTAAAAATTTTCAGAATGGGAATCATCAATCCTGTATTGGTACATAACAAGCAACAGCTTATTTCAGCATGTCGGTACTTTGCAGGGCTCGAATATGTATCATACGTTCAACGATATACATGGTCCACGAAACCCCTTGCCGGTGATGATACTGGATTTATGGAACAGCACATTACAGGAAATTACCTTTTGGATGCTCCAGAAGTCCATATTCGGAAAGAAGGAGGGCAACTGTATTGGTATAGGGAACTACAAGAATAATTCCTTCAAGAATAGAAAATAGATATACGATATGTGTATATGTACAAAAAAAATGTATTATTATTTTTTATTCTATTACTTATATATCTAATGTTTTTTATGACGTATTGTGTTTAATTTTTTCTAATTGTACCTTTCGCCTTCTTTCCTTTCCAATTATCCCTCATACGTTACGACTGGGCTAATAGGCGTGAAGTTACATATCTAATGTCTTTATGGCATGCTATTTAATTTCACTATACATTCTAGTCTATTGAGACAGCTTTGAGAGTTTAATTCTTTGTTATTAATATCCAGTTAAAATATGTTTATTTTGTCAAAAATCTAATGCCTATATGGCATAAAGATATGTTTAATCTTTCTATATTATTTAATTTTATACGTCTATCATATGATATCTCGCACATCTCAGTACGTTAAGCCGTGTAGGATCACATACCTAAGACCTTTATAGTTCATCTTCACGTATAATTTTTCTATAGATTTGCACCTCTCGCCTTCTTTCCTTTTCAACGACCCCTCATACGTTACGGTCGGACCAATAGGCATAAATATACATATCTAATGTCTTTATGGTATGCTATTTAATTTCACTTTACATTCTAGTCTATTGAGACAGTTTTGAGAGTTTAATTCTTTGTTATTAATATCCAGTTAAAATATGTCTATTTTGTTAAAAATCCAATGCCTTTATGGCATTATGATATGTTTAATCTTTCTATACCATTTAATTTTATACGTCTATCATATGATATCTCGCACATCTCAGTACGTTAAGCCGTGTAGGATCACATACCTAAGACCTTTATAGTTCATCTTCACGTATAATTTTTCTATAGATTTGCACCTCTCGCCTTCTTTCCTTTCCAACGACCCCTCATACGTTACGGTCGGACCAATAGGCATAAATATACATATCTAATGTCTTTATGGTATGATATGATGTTTCATTTTTCTATACCATTCAATTCTATTCGTCTATCACATGTTATCTTGCTCATGCCTCTACGTTAAGCCGTTTGGGCACTACATACCTACAATCGTTATTGTCCATGACTCTTCGGAAAAAGAAGAAGAATTGGCAGTTGCGGAAAGAATAACATTGGACTAAAAATGGCGAACGTTTGGCGGCGCCAACTAGCGTATAGCTGAACTATGACAGTCGGTAATGTAGATTCCTTTGTTTAAAATTTTTAATTTATTTAATATTTTAATTTAAAATTGGATTGAAAATGGCGGCGCCACCTAGCGGACAATAGTTCAATTACGGTAGAGGAGATTCCTTCGACGTGACATCATCTATCTCACTCTTACTCACTAAAAGATCCTTCTCTCTCTAACACATTGTTTTCCCTATGTCTATAGTCATGCCCGCCTTGTATATCTACTATAACATAACTCTCACTGGGTAAATATACCCATATATACTGCGAAAAAGTCTGTCTTATCACATTCCCATCAGGCCATTTATGGTACTACAAAGGAGAAGAAGAATCTTCAGTCGAAAACGTCGGTTTCTTTATTCACAAAAGACTTGCCAACAGGATTGTGTCAATAAACCAAATCTCATCAAGGGTGGTCTACTTAAACATCAAAATAAGCGCCAGATACATCCTAAAGATCGTCCAAGTATACGCCCCTACTAAAGGACATCCAGACGAAGAAATCCAAATATTTTACAATCAAATATCCTATGCAATCAAGGAAAATCCTGTCCACTTCTTAATAATAGGTGGCGACTTAAACGACAAAATAGGTACTAAGGAAATCTCTCTGAAATAATATTGAAAAATTTTGGAATAGAAGGCAGAAATGATAGAGGCAAACAACTGTTAACTTTCCTTTTGAAAAACAATTTCTATCAAATGAACAGCTTTAAAAAAAACACAGAAGAGGGCATAAGAAAGTGCTGATGGAAATACAAGGAACGAAATCGACTATTTCTTAACAAACTGATGAAAGGAGGTAACAGTATAGCAAGAAGCACTAAATAAAATAAATAAAACGATTACAAAGACAATAAGAAAAGAAAGCAGCGCTGGGGAGGAAACTACGAACAGAGATGAAATGTTAACAATGGTCGAAGAGTTCTACACAGTGCTATATAGATCAAGAGAAAAAAGATAATGTTACGAACATGCTTTCGGCCTGACGCATATAACGGTTGCATCTCGAAACGGCTTCCAGAATCATCACCAGATCTCTCGAAGGCAAGAGAACAATCGGTCACGTGCGCGAATTAGAGGTGGGAACTTTCTAGAACATAGTAACTTAGGTATATATATGTAACTACCTTAGGAGTAAGTTTAGTTGATAAGAGAATACCGAACTGTAATGTTATAAATAAATATATTTATATAAATTCGAACCGCTCGTTTTATTTAAACTCGCTACAGTTGGTGTCCGGTGTGAGATTTGAAAATAGTCAACAGTGACTTTTGAAAAAAAACTTTTGAACTTTTTAAAAGTATTGTTCGTCGGGAACATCCGCGTAGTTCGGTAGTGATCTTTGTACGAAAGAACATTTAAAAAGTACGTGTGTGCCCGACCCATCGAGCAATAAGACAAAAGAGGGAATCTAATCCTTATGAGAAGGAGACCAAAAAAGTGGCCTATGATGGCGGACATATCCGGAAATGCGAATGCGCCAAATTTAAATTTTCCGACACTTATCAACAGTAGCTATATAATATTTTTCAGAATGTGTCTTAGACGAGAAAGTTTTAATTAATTATTAACGATAATAGTCTAAAATAGACACAATTGTTAAAAAACTTCAATATAAATAAGATTTCATGTGACATTTGGGACAAACAATAACATAACCCAACTAAATTTGATGTCAAACAAGGAGAGAGACTCTCTTTCCTTGTTTAATGTGGCCTCTAAAGATCGCACTTCCTGTCTAACAATATGTTTGCCCCCACTACCTTTACATTCCCTCTTTTGTCTTTTTGCTAGATGGCCTGTCCAAAGATGCTGCTAGTACAACTTTCAGTAAAACAGTTGCGTGAGCAACTAGAAGAACGCGATGAAGATTGCAGCGGGTCCAAGAAGATCCTCCAAGAACGACTAAAGAATGTTCTTAATAAGAATGGAGATGACCCAGAGACATTCCAGTTTCAATCAGCAGAAGAAACAGTTTTAACAAAAATGAATGAGAAATTTGAAAACGTGTCGCTAACGATTATTGAAGAAACTGTAGCGTTTACGCTACTGATTAACCCCTCACGAAAATTTTTGTGTTCCGCCAGCGATCGATTTTTAAATGGACATTTTTCCCCACACGCGCAGTAGTCGCTTAAAAAGGAAGAGTGGTCGAGTCTGTACGAGAACGAGCAGTTTTGGTCAGAACTCAACGCAGCCACGTCAACCGGTGAAATTTTTTCACCTTCAAAGTGACGGAATTGGAGTCAGGAAAATCTCATTTTAGTAGAACTAATTTAAGGCTGTTTTCGCAGTTATAGCATACTGCGATTTGAAGTGGGCGTATCACTTACTTTTCTACACTGCTATGTCAGACCCTACGTGACTTCCTAATAGTTTGGATGTTTATTCAGTGGCGCCGGCCCACGGGTTGTTTAAAATAAATGCATTATTCTCCATTCAAATTAGTTTTGTCGAATACTTTTTTTTAGAGATTAATTATCGTAGATAATGTTTTAAAAGAATTAATCACATTTTTAATTTATATGTCTTAGCTAAACATAGTATTAAATAAAAATTTGTGAAACGTGACTGCAAAAAACACCATGGTGTTTATTTATAATAAATTTAAATTTTGTTATATTAATATTAAATATATAATTAATATTTTGTTAATATTTGTTAGAGAAAGCTGATATTAGCGTAGTAAAAATTAAACAAAAAATATTTTATTTATCTATAAAAAATTGTATCTGCGAAACCATCATAATAGTAAATGTATTTATCTGGCAAGTATTTCGAGGCGACGCACTGCGAGGAAAATGTTCTCTGAATGGAATATACATTATTTTAAAATATTTATAGGTGCAGTTACATAAGAAAAGTATCCAATTGATGAATAAAACACAAATCGTAGATAGTTATTTCATCATATCAGTGGCATTACAGCTCGTCATGAGCCAAGGCTTCTTCAGAACAATCTTCCATTCGCCCCTGCCTCTGGCAACTTCCTCCATGCTTTAACTCCGATGGATTTTAGATCATCCTCTATGTTATCTTGATACCTAAGTTTTGGTCTTCCTCTGGATCGTCTTCCCACTGGTCCTTCGGTCGAAAATTTTTCTGATCGTTTCATCTTCATCTCGCCTAATACATGTCCTATCCATCAAAGGCGTACTAATTTAATAAATTTTACAACGTCAGGTACTACACCTGAAGAATCATCGTAGTTTACTTTATACGATCTTTTTGACCAAGCACCATCAGCTATAACGGTTATTAACTCATTTCCGTCGGAATCTACTTCACCAATTTCTTTGGCTAAAGCTAATTCCTCCCGTCCAGCCTCTTCTAAGGAATCACAAAGTGTTTGGCCGATGATATCTGCAACTGTTTCCGTATGTTTTGCATACTGCTGTAGGAAATCACAGGTATATTTAATGCAGCGTGCTGCTGCTGTATGTCTGAATAACCAGAACCACTCAAGTTCAGTGAATTGTTACCAGAATCCAATGTTGCTATCTCCTTTTCAATATTCCACATTTGACATTTAAAAGTCAATGTACTTATCAATCCGTCCATTTTTCTTTGATAATCTCCATATTAGAAAAGTTGCATGAAAATGGAGAATGAAAGTTAAATAAAAGCTTTTAAAAACGGTGTAATATAAATAATAAATACTAAAGCAGTGCAATTGCTCTCTTTTTCTTGACATAGGACGTTTACTGGGACTCATTTTTTATCTTGTCTCTTATAACTTATATCACTAACCTAATGTAATACTTAAAAATACGCGTAAACTAAAGAACTTTTAACTTATACCACTAAACTAATAATATATTACTTAACATACACGTAAACTAAATAATTTCAATGTTTTTAGAAAAATAAGAATACTGTAAACTGTAAAAACTAAGCAAGTTGATAAAGAAAATACAAGAATGAAAGAACTAAAATGGATTCTAATTCAAGCGAACTAACTGACCGTACCCATAGAGAAATAAAAATAAGACCGTACCGTACGCTCATGAGATTTGACGTCACTAATGCGATAACGATCAAGCTCAGCGACAATGATGAGGAACACGTTTCACTATTAGATTTCAGTATTTTTTAGCATTTTCTTCAAAGTTTGAATACGCTTTTCTTGATTATTACTGGACACAGAAAGGTGAAAAAAGAATCAACGATACAGAAAAAAAAACTCTTTCAACTGATGGCGTGAAAAGTTTGGTTATAATAGAACGTTAAACAGTATAATCCAATTTTTCAACAGAAAATTCAAAAAAATAAAAAAAGTAAAACCATCAGTTTAAAGGCAACATAATTTCGTATAACATGTCCAAATTTCGAGACATTTCGTCGGTAAATAACAGAGAAAAAATTTTGGTGCACCGATAAAACAGCCTTAAATTTAAATGACTACCTTTTTGTGTTAAGACTTTGGCTACAATACGGACTATTCTTGTTGTTTACTAATATTTTTATACTTTATTTGGCCAGTGGTAGTGATTATTCGCTTGTTGATGGGCTATTAGGTCCTATTGTATATTTACACCATCCACTACCACTGTTATTTAGCTTTGCATTATATGTAAATTGTTCATACATATATATCTATATACATGTTTTATAAATATATTTATTATTACTATTTTGAGTTTTATTTCAGTTCTACTAACCAGTATACAATATAGCAAGACAAGATTAATATTTAGTATTTTTGGATTTTAGGTTATTATCTCACTTTGTCTCCGGTCATTTGTTACTTCAAAATCTCAACTATCGTTGAGTTGGCGCCCTTCTTTTTCTCTTCTTATTGTTCTCTTTCGATAAATTTATTCCCAGTGACCTTCTTTAGTTGTATCACGTTTGATATTACCAGGTCTCATTTCGTTTCTTGTCTCATTAGCTCAGTATCCTTGCTATCTGTTTATATCTATAAAGCCACAATCCAGTGCATTGAAGCTAGCCCGAACACTCACTTGAGATTTAGTGTCTCTTTGGCCATTTAACTTTGTTCCTCTGAGCTTAGCCATATCTTTAGTATTTTCATCACCTCTCTTCCAGTTCTTCTGGAATTTGGAAGTCTTACACTTCCTAAAATCCAATACTCCCGGAGTATTGAGGTTTCAAAACTTCTAAAAAAATTGAAGAATCTTCTAGAAAAAATGATGATAAATTAGAGAATGTTTCCAAAAGATTCGATGAAACATTCGAAAATATATCTAGAAGATTCGATGAAACTTCTCAAATTATTAAAGAAACAGCTAGACAAAACGACGAAAAATTTGAAAATATGTCTAGAAGATTCGACGAAGTATGTGTTCAGAATAGTGAGAAGTTTGAAGAAGTCTCTAAAACATTTGATAAAGTAGAAGAGAAAATCAAACAGTTAGAGACCATGATAACTAACACGAAAGTGCTACCACCAATTAATACGGTAGCTTTAGATCCGGTAGTGAAAGAAGAATCACCTAGAGACGAAATGACACATCATATGAGATTCAAATTGCCACCATTTGATGGAAAGTCCTCTTGGTCCATATACCTTAAACAATTTTAAGCGACAGCCAATCATTGGACAGAACAAGAAAAGGCTGTTTCCTTGACTGCTGCTTTACGAGGTGATGCTGCAGATATCCTAAGATCGATTCCTAAGGGTCAAGAAAAATGTTACCAGACCTTGTTCACTCGACTAGACAAACGTTACGGAGATGCCCATCTACAACAAGTCTACAAGGCGCAACTAAGAAGTAGAACTCAACGAGCAAGTGAGAATTTGTAAGAGTTTGAAGCAGATGTTGCTCGTATAGTGCGGTTGGCTTATCCGGAGGTACCAGACAACATTTTGGAAGAAATTACCGTAGATATCTTCGTCAATGGGTTAAAAGAAAGTGAATAGCAGAAAGCTTTACGACTAGCAAGACCGAAAGTTCTAGATGAAGCGCTCGCTATTGCCTTAGAACATGAAACAGCTAGTCAAACTTCACGGAGCCATCGAGTAAGAACCACTGAAGAAGGCGACGAACCAAACGATGAACGTCTAGAAGAAATGGTACGAAAAATAGTTCATAACACGATGCCGAAGAGACGCGAGCCCAGATGTTGGAATTGTGGTGACGTAGGTCACATTCGCCGTAATTGCAAGAAAATGATACAACAGTTGGAAAACTAGAACGGGTCGACACTAAGGGGCAACTGCCGACCTCGAGAAACACAGCCCCCATAGTAACTGTGAACATTACGTCCTCCGGTGGAATTCATAGCTTGTACATCGAGGGTCTATTAATAATAAATGTATATCGTTTTTGGTAGATACAGGTGCAACAAGAACTATAGCACGGCCAGAAGTAGTACAAGACCATCTTAAATTATCGCTTGCAATAGTAAAGCTTAGAACAGCAACTGGTGATATAATTAATACATATGGCGAGGCTAATATGTCAGTATCCATTGGCCAGACCACAGTGAAACATTGAGTATTAATTGCAGAGATCTTCGACGAGTTCATATTGGGGATGGATTTACTACGGAAAGTTGGGGCTGTATTGAATGTCAAAGATGGAGTTCTCGAGATCGGTGGTGAAGAGTTGCCGTTTCATGAAGACAAAGATGTTATCAGCTTAATAACTACTTGGGACGTAACAATACCCGGTAATAGTGAGAAAATTTTGATGGCCAGACCTGATGGTTACTGCCGAGATGGAAGTTTAAGGATGGTCGAAGATGTGAACAATGCCGAGTTCCTAACGGCAAAAGCTTTGGAGAGAATTCGAGATGTCGTTCCTGTAAGACTTATGAATTTAAAGGGAACTGCTATTAAGTTAAGTAAAAGAACTTTGATCGGACAGTGTGTTCCCGTGGCTTCGATTTGTTCCATGAGTACTAATGAGAAACCGTCGAAATCTAAGTATCCAAAGGAGCATGTTGAGACGATGATTAAAACGTACCAAGATCTTAATGATGAACGAACTAAAAAAGTGAAGTCTATGCTGATAGAATTTCAAGATGTTTTTGCTATTGATAAGAAGGATAATGGCAAAACAAGCATAGTAAAGCATAAAATTAATACCGGAGACGCTCAGCATATCAGACAACAACCTAGACGACTTCCATTTGTGAAAAGAGATGAAGCCGAAGACATCATCAAAGATATGAACAAACAAGGGGTAATTGAACCATCAAGCAGTCCATGGACATCACCAGTAGTACTAGTAAAGAAGAAAGATGGTTCAACACGTTTTTGTATTGACTACCGACAGCTCAATGCGGTAACTAAAAAAGATAGTTATCCTTTGCCCAGAATAGACGATACTTTGGATACAATTTCTGGTTCTCGTTGGTTCTCCACACTCGATGTGAAAAGTGGATATTGGCAAGTAGACATGGAGCCAGCTGATCGTGAGAAAACCGCATTCTCGATAGGATCAGGGCTTTGGCAGTTCACAGTTATGCCCTTTGGTTTATGCAATGCTCCGGCCACATTTGAAAGATTCATGGAGGCAGTTTTAAGAGGTCTAACATGGAAAACATGCCTGGTTTATTTGGATGATGTAATTATAGTTGGAAGGTCCTTCGATGAACATGCCAATAATCTGACCGAAGTCTTTCAACGATTGCGGGCAGCGAATTTAAAGTTGAGTCCGAAGAAATGTCACTTGTTTCGAAGAGAAGTGAAGCACTTGGGACATATTGTAGCAAGTAATGGAGTAACAGCTGATCCTGAAAAACTTGCAGCAATTGAGGATTGGCCAATACCAAGAGATAAACACGAAATTAGAAGTTTTCTTGGCCTTTGTACATATTACCGACGTTTTGTCAAAGGATTTGCCAATATCTCCAAGCCATTAACTAAGTTGACAGAAGAAGGCAAAGAATATACATGGAGCGAAGAATGTCAAAGAGCTTTCAAACACTTACAAGTGGCTCTGATCAGCGCACCGATTTTAAGCTACCCTCGACAGGCAGGAAAATTTGTGTTGGACACCGATGCAAGCAACAGTGCAATAGGAGCTGTTCTCTCCCAAATCCAAGATGGACAGGAGAAAGTCATCGCTTACTTTAGCAAAGTCTTGTCGAAACCAGAAAGAAACTATTGCGTTACCAGGAGAGAATTGCTGGGCGTAGTAAAGGCTTGCGAGCATTTCCATAAATACTTGTATGGCAGAAAGTTTCTTCTTCGCACGGATCACGCTGCTCTAAAATTGATCCTACAATTCCGTAATCCAGAGGGTCAGATGGCAAGATGGTTAGAACGATTACAAGAATATGATTACGAGATCGAACACAGAGCTGAAAGAGTTCATTTAAATGCTGATACGCTTCCGAGAAGGCCGTGCATTGAACATTGTAATCACTGTCTTAAATTAGAAGAAAGACTTTGCCCCGTGAGACGAACCACCGTCATTAATGATCAATGGCAACCACAACAGCTACAAGACGCTCAAGCAGATGATCCATGTATAAAAAGAGTATTAGATTGGATGCCTCGAAGTGAAAGGCCTTCTTGGCAAGACATTAGTGCATGTAGTCCTGAAGTCAAATGTTACTGGAGCCAATGGAATTGCCTAGTGCTAAAAGATGATCTTCTTTATAGAACCTTTGAGAACGATGATGGTACAAAAACTAAGCTTCAGTTGATTGTACCTAAAAGTAAAGTGTCAGAAGTATTACGTCAGTTGCATGACGGTGCATCAGGTGGACACTTTGATATTACGAAGACTCTGCAAAAGGTTCGAGAACGGTTCTATTGGGTGAACTGTAAATATGATGTAAGAAGATGGTGCCGGAAATGTGAACTGTGTGCAACCAGTAATGGTCCAGTTGGTAAAAAGAGGGCACCCATGAAACAGTACAATGTTGGTAGTCCTATGGAAAGAGTAGCAATCGACATTGCAGGTCCACTTCCAGAGACAAATGATGGAAATAAATATATCCTGGTAGCCATGGATTATTTTACGAAATGGACTGAGGCCTATGCGCTACCAAATCAAGAAGCTGTTACCGTTGCGGAGGTACTGGTTAAAGAATTCTTTAGCCGATTTGGTGTTCCCTTGGAGATCCACTCCGACCAAGGGCGAAACTTCGAGTCAAACCTTTTCCAAAATGTTTGTAAATTGATTGGTGTCAATAAGACCAGAACGACACCTCTGCATCCTCAATCAGATGGAATGGTCGAGAGGATGAACCGAACGATGGGTAAACACCTGTCCAAAGTTGTATCAAAACATCAAAGAGATTGGGACCAGCACATTCATTTATTCCTAATGGCCTACCGTTCGGCCGTAAATGAAACTACAGGCCAGACTCCAACCTGCCTGATGTTAGGTCGTGAAGTTCGTTTGCCCTGCGACCTAGAGTTTGGCTGCAGACCTTCTGAAGAATATGTTGCAAGCGAAGATTATGTCGACCGCCTAATATTAAGAATGAACAACATTCATGAACTTGCCCGACAACACATCCAGTTAGCCAGTGACAGAATGAAAGATCAATATGATTCTCGATGCAAGAATGAAAGCTATGAAGTAGGTGATCTTGTTTGGCTTTATAATCCACAACGTCGTCGTGGCTTGTCTCCTAAACTGCAAAGACAATGGGAGGGTCCGTATGAAATTAAAAAGAGAATAAATGACGTAATATACCGAATTAAGAAGTTGCCGAAAGGTAAACCTAGAGTAGTTCACATAAATCGTCTTGCACCTTATGCTGGCTCAAATGAAACCGAAGAAGTCCGAACCCTTCAAAATAAGATCAAAGATGATCGGCGACCAAGCTTTAAGGAGTTTATGTCAAATTACGCAGAGAGAAAGACAGAAGTTCAGCAGGATCTTTTTAGTGTTCCGCATAACGTCTCTCTAGCCCACTGTGGTGCCCAAGATCTTGAGATGACTAAAGGAATCTCATCTGTATTTTATAAGAAGTTCGATCGTTTGGACGAGTTAAAAAACCAGCAGCCTAAAGTTGGAAGAGTATTGAGATTAGAAGATGGTTCTCGATCTTTGCTGTATATGGTGACCAGGAAGTCGTATACAGATAGGGCAACCTACGAGGATATATGGTGTACTCTAACTAATTTGAAGAAAATCGTCTGCAATTACGACATTAAGAATTTGGCCTTACCCAAAATAGGCCATGCACTAGATAATCTGGATTGGAAGATTGTCAGAAGCATGCTTGAAGTGATCTTCCGAGAAACCGGCGTACGAATTACTGTGTGTTGCACTAATCCGAAGAGATCGTGTCCTTCAAAGACAGTAGACTGTTATTTCTTTCTGAGGGGTTCATGCAGAGCTGGAGAGTGCTTGAGAGAAAGCAAGAGAACATGCTTTCGGCATGACGCATATAACGGTTGCATCTCGAAACGGCTTCCAGAATCATCACCAGATCTCTCGAAGGCAAGGGAACAATCGGTCATGTGCGCGAATTAGAGGTGGGAACTTTCTAGAACATAGTAACTTAGGTATATATATGTAACGACCTTAGGAGTAAGTTTAGTTGATAAGAGAATACCGAACTGTAATGTTATAAATAAATATATTTATATAAATTCGAACCGCTAGTTTTATTTAATCTCGCTACAATAACAATACGCAACCTCCAATTATAGTAAAAACTGGGGTACTAAACCAATGATCAGATTGAATACCCGACAAAATCAGAAATCAAAGAGAAGAAAATGAAAAATAATCGAACCCGAGGCGAAGATGAAATAGTGTTAGAAGCATTAAAAATTGGAGATCTAGTACTTAAAAAAATTAAACTACTTTTAAATATCTGTCTTCACAACGCCAATATTTCAACAGAAGGGAACAACGCTACTATGATTCTATTGCATAAAGCAGGAGACAAAGCAAATTTAGAGAATTACAGACCGATTTGCCTCTTCAGTCATATATAAATTGTTTATGCGAATAATAGTTAAAAGAATGGAAACAAAATTAGAGACTTATCAACCAAGAGAACAGGCAGGATTCCGAAACAGCTAAGTAGGTAGGAAAGCGTATCCTCAAAATACCGATTAATATCCTCATCGGTGGTATTAGTTTGTCCTTCTGATTGAAAAGTTTCTTCTGGTGCGGTACTTTCCCTTGGAATAATAGATTCATCTCCAAAATTGGTAGGTGTTTTTGATCCCCCAGGAAGTACACTCGTATTTGGAGAAGAAAATGCTAAGCGATAATTGGATTTTCGCATTTTGTAGTCTTTTGGTGTACTCAACTTGATTGATTTATCAAATGAATATTGTGGTTCTTGTTTAATAGACGGAACGGTTTCCAGTTTGTGTAAAAGCTCATTAAGTGGTTGAGTAATAGGTTTATAATTTTTTTCTAAAGCAGACTGAGACTGAGCTATGTCATGTTTTAAACTACGATACTTTTTCTTCAACGCTTGTCGTGATAAAAGCAGTTTTCGCGTAACTTTAGGATCCATTGTGTACTAAGGCAGCTGCTTGGTTTGTTACAACAGCTATGAAAGGAAAACGTAAGTTGGGAATGGGTCTTAAGCGCAAAAAGGTGGATCTCTTCGTAAAAAAATAAATAAGAAAAAAAGGATCATTAAAACACCAAAGAAAGGTGGATTCCTCCCCCTACTTCTCCCACTGATCGGTGCTTTATCTGCTGTTGGGGGCCTTGGTACTACTATTTACAAGACCATCGGAGATGCAAAAGCTAATCGAATTAGTCTTGAAGAACAAAAACGGCATAATCTAGCCATGGAACAGAAAGGCAAAGGATTATATCTAAGACCTTATAAGGGTTATGGATTATACTTGAAACCTTATTCAAAAAACTAAATCTTCCTCATCATGCTTTAACAAGTACTGATATATTAAAGCATGGTAAAGCTCTTCCTTTGTTTAGAGGTGTGTACATGAGAAATAATATGCCAAAAAAAATTCATAAAAACGAGTGTGGTGTTATAAATTTAGATTCTAATCGTGGAGACGTAACCCACTGGGTAGCTTACGCAAAATCTAAGTCTAACGTAATTTACTTTGATTCTTATGGAGACTTACCCCCTCCAAAAAGCGTAATAAAGTATTTTTTAAGTAGCGGCGATGTAAAAATATATTACAACCATGATAAAATCCAAAACGATTCATACAGGTGTGGTCATTACTCCTTGGATTTTCTATACAACTACTATAAATAGCAAACATTGATTGTTTACGTTTTAAAACAATGTCTTTCAACTTTACGCTTACTGGGAACGCTTCAAATCTGAGTTATAGTTTTAATCCTCCGATTTACCTTGAAGATGAATTTGATTATGAAATTGGGCTAACCAGTTTTTATAGTTTTAATAGTATTCCAAATATTGATGAAAACAATAACCTTTTCCTCTAGAATATACGAAATGTTACTTATACCTATAAATTACCAAAGGGGTCTTACGAATTAGATGATATTACAAAACTTATAAAAGAAAACATGAAAAAGAGAGATAGTGACGCGACTATAGAAATTACTCCACAGTTATCAACCTCCAAAGTTATAATTAATAGTAATAGAGAAATTTCATTTCTTCCCGCAAATTCTATTGGGAAATTATTTGGATTTAAATCTGGGCTACTAGCAGCAAACCAGATACATATTTCAGACAATCCAGTGGAGATTTGGGGTGCAAACGCATTATGTATTGACTGTTATCCACCAGTTCTTTCCAACCGTACCAACTGGGTATAAAATAGTTGAGGTGCCCCAAAATATTTTATATTATCCAGTGAGTATTAAAACAATCTCGAACCTTACAGTAAAAATTATCAACCAAGCAGGTAAACTTGTTGACTTTGGAGGGGAGGAGGTTACTGTAAATCTGCATCTTAGAAAACGTATATAATGGTTTTAGTTTTTTCTCGCGAACCAAAAACATATATAAAGAGATTACCTTCTAAAAAAATAACTCCATCTCTACCAAAATCATATAAAAGGAGATTACCTTCTAAACAAATAACTCCATCTAATCGTCGCTTTCTGCAATCGTTAGGATTTAAAGTCTTGGTATAATGGAAATTCTTCACGTTACTGGTCAACCTTTTAATGATAACACTATTGAAGATTATCAGTTCCACACTTATCAACCCTATATTCCTGGAAAATTAGGATACAATGATGAATGTCGTATTTCAATACAAGATTTGGATAGTTTGACGTTTCCAGCAAATAGTTATCTCCATATTGAGGGCAAATTAGCTACACATGACAATAAAACACCAACCAAAATAAAATTTATTAATAATAGTATAGCTTACTTGTTTCGTGAACTACGTTTTGAATTAAATGGGGTAATAATTGACTCAGTACGTGATGTAGGATTAGTATCAAGTATTAAAAACTATCCTAGTCTTAACGAAAATCAAAGCTTGCTATTGGAAAATGCTGGTTGGTTTCCAAAAATGAGTAAAATGGAAAATAATAGTGAAGTCCCTAAAAACAATGTTTTGGTGGATTCAAATGGAAACTTTAATGTGTGTATACCTTTGAGATTATTATCCGGATTCTTTGAAGATTTTAGAAAAATTATTATGAACATGAAACAAGAATTGATATTCGATCAAATGATGATAT
This sequence comes from Diabrotica balteata, assembly GCA_918026665.1. Taxonomy (NCBI): domain Eukaryota; kingdom Metazoa; phylum Arthropoda; class Insecta; order Coleoptera; family Chrysomelidae; genus Diabrotica; species Diabrotica balteata. Next base: position 69,062,732 of record OU898284.1, on the reverse strand, counting down.
TGATGCAGTAGTAAGCGAAGATGAGACTGAACGTCCAAAAATTGACATTACTAAATTATATTGGGATGTACCACATGTAACTCCTAGTATTCGAGAACAATTGCGACTAAACAAAATTTCACATACAAACCAAGAACTACCTATTAAATTTCGAAGTTGGCAAATGATTGAATATCCAGCCCTAAATAACTCTACACGTCACACATGGTCAGTGCGGACTAGTACCAAAATAGAAACTCCACGACACATTGTTGTTGCTTTTCAAAATAATAGAAAATCAAAATTAACAAAAGATATGAGTAAATTTGATCATTGCACTTTAAAGAATATTAAAGTGTTTTTAAATTCTGAGAGGTATCCCTATAATGATCTTCAACTAGATTTTAAGACTAATAGGTTTGCCAAACTATATGAAATGTTTGCCAATTTTCAGGAGAGTTATTATCACATGACATTAAACCAACCCATATTTAATCCAAATGACTTTAAAACGATTGCTCCACTTATACACATTGACTGCTCTCGTCAAAAAGAAGTAATTCAATCCGGATCTGTTGTGCTTCGTATAGAATTTGAGACAGATGAACCAACAACCTCTGATATCTCAGCCTATTGTCTAATACTTCACGAGAAAGAATTCACATATAACCCTCTAACAAAAATTGTGAAACAATTGTAAAATATTAATATTATACAAAACAGGTGAATGCAAATTAAAGAGCACCTGTACGCAAATTAACGACCACCTGCAAATTAGGGAGTTTATTTTAATTAGGGAGCAGCTGTATGCAAAGAGCAGTTGTTGTTTGACAGGTGCTGTAAAATTGTATCTAATGAGAGACTTCCCGTATGAGGACAGATGTATACTGTATAAGGGTCAGTTGTTAATTATGGCATTATATGCTCTCATGCGCATGACTGAAAATTCCTTTAAAAATACAAATTATGCACTACACAAACTCATTCTGAAATCATGTGCTTAGTAGTAGATGTCCAAGGTTTTATTACCGAAAAAAATAAGTTTATCGTGAAAGAGTTTGCAAGTTATGATGGTCAAAAAATTAGTCATTTTTTTTAAACCACCATATCCGATACGATTATTGGGTTCTGAATATTATAATCAAGCTGTTTGGTTGATGAATAACCATCATGGATTAAACTGGAATCATGGATTTACACCAGTACACCAATTCCATAATATTATCCAACATTTGACAAGAGATGTTAAGGGGCGAGAAAAATCACAATACATCAAAAAGTATAGTTTATCCCCAGTTTTGGAGTTTGATGAACAACCATCTCTGCAGAAAATGGAGCCAAGATGTCCATATCATTCAAACAGTGGGAGTGTTTGTGCTTTAAGTAATGTATTTCAACTTTATGATACTTTTATAATGAAATAAATTTTTTTTTACATTTTGTGTTATTAATAAAAAACCTTATTAAAAAAATAGTACTTTATTCAATAACTATTACATGTTACAATTTATATTTTGAAGTGCAAGTTTACACAAATGACAACTGGATTGAGCTGGGGCGAATCCTTCTAACTCTGTTCTCCACTCAGGACGATTGAAATGAACAAAACATGGGAGACGAGTTTGAACTTCAAAATCCTGGCAAAATTTTGTGGGTAGTATAGACCATGAACGGAGAAGTTCATACGGGTCTACAAATTTTCTTATGTATGCTAGGCTAAAATATTCCAATTCTGTGGTCGTGAACGTACAACGGTTTTTTTGGATGCTCCGCCATTATGCGAGACCGGAGGCAACAATCCATCTTTAGTAAATCGGTTAATGTTTTTAAAGACCAAGTCTATCCACTTTTGCTCTTCGTATCTGGAGAGAAAAAATAGTCTTACGTCTGCTTCTGGTTTTGGTGTGTAAACTTTACCACTACGCAAGCGCATCACTCAAACACAGCTTTGAAAACTGTTTAAACATAAGTTGTTTATCTTCGTATTCACTTTTTAACTGGTTAATACGATTATTTATATAATTGATATATCTCTGACTTTTGTAAAATAGAATATCACGTTTTATCCTTTTAATACGTATACTAAACTGATTAAGCCGTTCACGAAACCTTTTTGAGTACATACTGTTTAAATTAATGACGGTCCTTCCTTATATCTTGCTTACCCCCATTGACACCGATTGCAGGTGTGTTGCTCATTACCCCCACTCCGAATTTTATATTAACACTAGAGTGTACCAAGCAAGGTCTGTAAGACTTTATCAGCTGACGGGGACTCATTCCTGTTGAAACTTGTTAAGCTAAACCATAAACCAGTTTGTTGGAGTCCCTCACAAAATCTAATTTGTATACTTTTAATTATGTGTTCAAATATAATAAACGAGAGGAACATACCATATAAATATTGTGATAATCTACTTAGCTATAGCAGTGACGAATGGGAAACATTTTCGAGACTCCCTTTTTATATTGTACGACAAAAGCTTTGTCTTGTTTGTCGTAAATTGTCTGGAACTAGACTTATTCCAAGAAACTTAATATTTAAAGGATGGAAATTGGTATTTGAATTTTGTGCATTTTGTAGTGACACTAGACCTATGGGACTATCTCATCGTTTTGTAGGTTATCGTGATGGATTATTGGAATCCCCACCACATAAATGGGACTCCCCTCGTCCAGAGTTAGATTTACTATAAATAGATGTTAAATTCTAAATAGCTATTATTATGATGGTATCATTAAACTTTATTGTTTTACAAGCAATTTTGGGAAATTTGCTCTTAATTCAAGAACCAATCAATGTCAGAGAAACTTTTGTGTGTTTTGATAGTAATGGTGCACTAAATGATACGTGGTCGTCAAAATGGACAAGAATGAAATCATATCCGGAAAACAATTTTTTACCAACTTTACAAGCTGAAATACATTTAAACAGCACCAAATATAAATTGCGTTTTAGACATTTTAGTGAAAAAATTACTGATTCCGGATGGTTGGAACTTTATAATGGAATACCTAAGAAGGATACAGTCATACCTCCAATATTTTATTATATAGCTATATGTTCAACTTTCTCAATAGTTTCTTTATTAATAGAATTGTTTAAAGTTTTAAATAAAAAAATATGTCAATATACCTACAAGTGTTTTATTGATACATAAAAATATACATATACAATCCTTAAATATAATCACAGATAAAACTATTTATAAGTATGAGTCATAATGGAAAGCTGCAACTTGGAACAATTCCTTGTTGGGGATATTATCTAAATCAACTAATGTAGGAGCATCTATCATCTCATTCGCGAAAAATAAAAGGTCATCTATATTACCTTCATGCCGATTAATTAATAAATGGCCCCAAGCCAAAGTAGAGACATCACCAGGAATAACATATCTTTTATCGTCACGGGATGTTAGTGATACCTTATTTCGCAGTTCGGTATAAACAGTATGCATTTCCGACCTAAAAAAATACATTTTTCTAAAGATGGTTTCTTTGTTTTGTACAACTCTTACGTAATCATTTAAATTTAATTGATTTTTAACAACATGTCTGGAAACACCTTTAGCTTTCTTTAAGATTGTATCAGTTTCAATACAATAAGCTTTAGCTCCAGTACCGTAGAATGCTTTAATGGTGGTATTTGGAAATTCATTTTTCATCTTTCCAAGAATAGACTTTGTCTTGTGTACCCCATGTTGATTACTTTCCGAATAGTTTGATGTATCAAAGTGATGTAGATTTTTGTTCATATCATCATAAAAGTTTGGTGTTTGTACTTCTAGAATAAGTGAGTCAGTATCTGTATACAAAAGATTAGCATTACTGTGGTACTTGTTTTTAATATAACCATAGAAAAAATCATATATGAATATCTTAGATATATCCAGAATAGAAAAACCAATATATAAAGGTTTATCATAAATAATTTTTGTTTTATTTAAATGAATTGCAACTAAATTTTCGTTAAATACTGATAATGAGTTGAATTCTGGTTTGGCAATTAAAGATTTTGCTCCAACCCTTCCCTTGCTATTTTCATAATGAGAAAGAAGAAAAATTTCCTTTCTTTTATCAACACATTCTAAAGATTTTCCGAACACAGCGTTGACGAGAAGCTTGAAAAGATCACGGTGGAATTCATTTTTGGCGTTGTTTCGAAGAAAAGTATTTAGATCAATATATTTTTTTAACCAAAGGGATTGGGAGAATTCTAGGATTCTGTGCACCTTTTCTAACTTTAATCCGTACTGTATACATTGTTTTAAATTTCTATAATGTATAACATATTTTTTTTCTATCGTATAAATTAGGAATCAGTTTTTTGTATTTACTTTTAGGTGGTACTATTGATTCGGGGCAAAATGGAAGATCGTTATGTTGTTCGTGAATATTGGGTGGGTAATGCAAATCTACTTCCAACACATAGCCCTTTTCACCATCATCATCAATAGTAAAAATATTAAATTGGTCAATTTCCTGATCATTTAACCATCTAAAATTTCCCCAAGGAAGAGGTTGACTCATGGCTGCGCCGTAAAGATTGGTGGCATCTAGATACATTATGTATGTTTCCGGTTTTGTTGGATCGAAATTATTTAAAAATCTATTGTTTGCAATACCCATTCGTTTCGTACAGGTAGCCACACCTCCTCTGATCCCTTTTTTGAAAAATGTACCATATCAACATCCGTTAAAAGTTGAAGCTCAATATCGGTATATTTTAACATGGCATCCCATGTTAGAGATGGGGCTGTAACATAATGTGCAGGATCCAGTTTATATTCTTTAAGACATACCTTTCTAAAATTTTCAAATATGTCAGCTAGTAGAAGTACATCTGATTTTAAATATAACATTCCATAATCCCCCATAGATTGGCAGTTAAAATGATCCCAAACCTCCTGTGCTCTGTTATAATCTTCTGTAGTAATATGTTCTCCGCTTAAATTATCATAAAATTTTTCTTTAGGTGGTAGATGTTTTACTTTTAATTTGATATAACTATCAATATATGTATATGGAAATACACCTTTACGGCGCATCAAACCAAACTCTTTTTCACCTGGGAAATATTTCCTTATTTCATTGCATTGACTAGACTCTAATGTTTGGCTTAATTTATCTAAAGACTTTGCTAAAAATCTAAATGAATCAACAAACCTCAATTTTAAATAAACATTATGTTTTTTTGAATCATCACTCTTGTGTACTAGAACAGATTTTGAAAATGTAATATACTTTTCTTTAGTTTGTGCAATAGCGGATAAATACTCTCCATTAGTTGTTAATTCCTTAATAAACATGTGGCAATCGTAATTTGTCAAATTATGAAAAAAAATTGGAACAAAATTAGGTACCTTAAAATTTAAGTTGCAGGAGTTGTGTGCTGCACCGCGGTATAATCCTGTAAGATGGCAATGATCTTGAACTCTTTTGTCGAACGAGGAAAACGATTTCTGGCAAATGGAGCATTTGATGGCATTCTGAAAATTCTGGTTTTCTTCACTAGTCAAAGACACCATTGGTTTAATATGCTTTAGATGGTTCTGGTATATATTAATAGCTAAAGCATCTAACTTTTGAACAAACACTTTAGTAGCGTCCTCACCCTGATATGTTTCCAATCTTGATAAGGAATCATCATAATTCACTTGAGATAAAATGCAAATGCATAAGGGATGTGTTCGGCGACTTTGATTGTGTAGGATTGTCCATCTGATGGATTACAATGGTGTATTGGCTTAAGAATCGACTCAAAGTCAGCATAAATTACAAACGGGTGTTGGCTTGTCTTTTCAATATTGATAAATTTTAGAATATTGGATGGGAGAGTTTCACCACACTTAATTAACTTAGACTTAATTAACTTAAGAGTTAACTCTTAATTCACTGGTTGGGAGTATTGTAGAGATGTGTGAGCAATCATTTTCTTGGTGATTTTTCAGCTTTTCAAGGGTTGGAAAAGTTTGAAGACACCCATCACAGAAATATTGTTTTCCATCATATTTTGTCTTTTGAGTTTTTACTAAGCGATACAAGTCTGTTATGAGACAATAATGGCTTTGATTACTATCGCTTATTAATAACAGATTAACATGTGTAGGTTTATGGTGTTGAGTATAGTACAGTGGTCCTACAATTTCATATTGCATCTTGTTTTCTTTAAAATATGATTGAAGACCATACACGTTAACTGATATATTGTTTAAAATCTCGAACTTGTTAATGTCCTTTAACTTAACCGGAAACCCGATACCATTAAAATTTAGAAGTGTGTCACAAGGAGGGTATGACTCTGGTTTTGTTGGATCACCATTAGCAGGAAATATAGCAGCCATCACACAATAAGCAAAACACATGCTATCTTTGTTTTGAATATTTAAAATTGCACCTTTTCTTTTAATTTGCGATGGAAGATTAATATATGCTGATGCAGAAATAGTACTGAATTTGTTAATGTTGACATCTAGGAATAGAATTTCCTGAAGTGCCCAGTTGGAATCTTTCTCCTGGAACTCTGATGCTTGCGTCATTATCGCTTCAGCAAAATCATCATACATGTCGGATATGTCACTACTCAAAGTGAAGATTTTATTAGATGTATTCATTGACTTAATATCTGAAATCTCATTCTCGGGTTTGTAAAACATCGCAAACAGTTCACAGTTAACTTTTAGAGCCGTGTGTTGATGAAGATAGTCAGTAAGAATTTTTATTACTTTTGGTTTAATCTCATTCATGAAACCGGAATAGTTAATTTTGTTTGATTTACTCATAAATCGGTATGATGCTATTCTATTTTTAAATGCATGTGTTAGTTTAGTAACACCACTTTCAAGAACTTCAATACCTATTGGTCTTAGTCTCTTTCTCGGTATCGGGCAAGCGGCGTAACACGAACTAACTTCATGACGTTGTAAATTAAAGCCTTGTGTGAAAGTCTTTCCACATTTGTTACAGATAAACACACGCGAGTGACTCTTATTACATACAGTCATATGTCTACGAAGGTTATAAGACCGCGAAAAAGTTTTACCGCACGTACACTGATTCATCTTATATGTTTAAACATCTAGAATGTTTCGCCCGTGCTTAAGTACCCTTTTTTTACCCCTACTCCTGTGCTATAGCCTCTATGTGGGTGCGCAGATGTTTTGCTTTCCACCTTTTTTATACAAATAACACAAATGAAAAGCTGCGATTATGTCACCCATATATTTGCAATTTATATTGTGGGGACAACTGTATGCAGATTGCAAAATTGGGGACAGTTAAATATAAAATAGATAGCAGTTGTTTAACAGATGTTCTGCTTTCCACCTTTCTCTATAAAAATAAGTATGTATGTAAATTATAATATGGCTGCAGCTGTATGTAAATTACACCTGCAAATTAGTGATAGCTGAATGTAAATCAGGAAGCAGATGTTTGACAGGTAAACAACAGTTGTATGGTAACCTTTTATGTGTATGGGGATAGGTTAAAAACAAAAGTTCCCCATTTATAACAGATATAGGAGAGGTGCTCCTCTGTTTTATAAAATAAAATAAGGCACTTATTCGGTCAGTTTTACCATAGAAGAGAAATCATGGAACAAGACGATTTAAGTAGTGAGGCATCAACAATCGATCTTGACGAAATAATTGACAGTGAATTTTTAGAACTAGATAATTCCGAAATTGACGAAAAAATTGTTAATATTAGTTAATTAGATAATCGATGGTTTTTAATGAATCAACAAAGTTACCCTATTTGCGTCACAGAACATTATTACATTTTGGACGACACCCCACTTTGCATATCTTGTTTTTTTAGTGTATTGCAAGGAATACCAAGCGATGTCCCATCTGCCTATGTGAGCCGACACGCAAGTGGGAGATATAATGAAATATCTGGACATAATTGCGCTGTATGTGAAATGAAATTATATTCCGTAGTGTTTATAAATCATTGTATTTTGTGTAATGCATAGACTATACAATTAAATAGGTACTATAGTTAGTTATACAAATATATAATTTTTTTAAAAAGTGTGTTGTTTTAGTTATTTAACTTTTATTTAATAAAAATGTTATCAAAATGTCCCATATCTCTGAACCCAAAGCAGTTTTTTTATTTTGAAATGTATTGTTTAGTTCCACAAAGATTTTTAAAAATACTTGCAAAAAATCCAAAAAACTTTGTTTTAATTGTTTTTTTTTTAAACTTTACCAGAAATTTGATATTATCTACCTATTAAAACTGTAAAAATTTGGGCTTTTTATCTTTTAAGAATCCAAAGATATTTGATATAAAAAGGTAAAAACATTAAAAAAATTAAATTTTCGGAGTTTGAGTACTCTTAATATAATATAAATATGATCCCAAAATCATATTTTTTAATTTCCAAGTTCGAAAACATTTAATTTTTATCTAAAACCTTTTATTTTTAAAAAATTATGATACAATAAACTATTCGGTTCAAGTGCTGGCCTATTTTATCTGAAATATTTCAGTTTAGAATAACGGTATGGTACTGCTGACGCCGTCTTTAATTTCAATGGCGAAACTCTCCAAGATTACATTTAAACGTTGAGTAGAGATTACCGTTTTAATCTATAGATGGAGATAAATGAGTGAAAAGTGTTTTAATTAAGTAAAGGTAATACTGCTCATATCTGTTTTAGTAACCAAAATGGCGGTGATTTGTTTACATACTTTGAATAAAATAATGTTTTCCTGTTTGTTTTCGTAAAAAAATGGTGTGTGTGTGTGTGTGTGTGTGTGTGTGTGTGTGTGTGTGTGTGGGTGTGTGTTTGTGAAATATCTGTGGATTATTTAAAATTACATCCAAAAAGTAAGTTATCTACGATTATTATTTCATGTTTAATAATAAGCAAAGTGGTTATTGGATTATTATTATTGATATTACTTACAAAGATTTCATGTGAATTTCATTAAAAGTTATTATTTTTCATTTTTTATCAATTGAGAATAAAACAACCTATATTGTTGTATAACCTAATTTATTGATTAAGCTAGGTACTAAGAAAAAAGCCAGAATATTGTATATATTTTTTATTTTTTAATAACAAACCAAAACAGTTTAAGTTTTAAAAGTTTTTTTGAAAACAAAGCAATATTTTATTCTTTGTTGATGTACTAACGATTACAAAAAGGCTTTTTGTAACAGATAGTACCAAGGAAGATATGTATTTTTCATGTTTTATCAATTGAGTCCATCAAACAGATAATTGTTAACCTAAGTATTAAGAAAATAAAAGGCAGAATATTGTGTAAATTTTTATTTTTTAGTAAAAGAAATCAACTCAGTTTAATATTTCATTACATACAAGTGTTATGTGTTCATTTTTAAGCAAACAGATATATATGGTCTTAGTTGTAATTCTCAAGCAAGGGGTATATACAAGGAATATATAACCTTTTATATATATTCCTTGTATATAGCCCTTGCTTGAGAAGTACAACTATTCCTTGTATATACCCCTTGCTTGAAAAGTACTAAATATTCATTTACTAGCTCTTTAAGCGATATACCCTGGTTGATGTGACAACACATTCTATTTAGTATAACATGATGTCTGAAGGAAAAACAAACCTCATGTTATACTAAATAGAATGTGTTGTCACATTTACCAGAATATATCGCTTAAAGAGCTACTAAATGAATACTGAAAATTACAATATTTTCTATTTGTTTACAATTTTTTATGATCACTTACAATGTTTTCACTCACAAGATTGAATGCAGGTTAGAATGTTGTTCGATTTTGCAATTTTGTTTATCCAAACTAGCACCAAACTTCCGTTTTCTCTTCCTATTTCACTAATGTCTCTTTGTTTTTGATATTCTGTCACCAATTTTTCACTGACACTTACAATGTAGGTTAATATTTGTTTAAAATCACTGCCCGAACTCACTTTTTCACTGTTGGAACACTAAACTTGACAATCTTCATTTGAACTGTGTTGTTTTCGTTGATAATATAATGGAATATCACTCACAAGAATGAATGCAGGTTAGAATTTTGTTAGAATTTGCCATTTTTTTATTTAAAATATTTAAACTATGATCGGCTCTTTTCCTTTTTTTTCGTAGGTGGATATTTTTTTGACTAAAATCTCTCTTTGTTTTTGATATTCTACCATTAATTGTTCACTAGCACTTACATATTGGGTTAATCATTGTTTAACATTACTATCCGCACTCATTATTTTTTCGTCCATTTTGTTAAAATCCGTGGTTGCATTACAGTCACTTCCTTCTTCTATTGTCTCGTTTAACTCACTGATTACTACTTCCGGAATTTTTTCAACATCAGAATTATTATCAGATAAGCACTCATGTTCGGAATCACTTTCATCTGATATATCTTCATATTTTGAGTTTTTTATCACTGGTGTAGAAGAACACGAAGCTTTATTTTCAAATTCACTATACTGCAGCGGACAATGGTTGTTCATGTCACCTTCCACAAATTCTATACTGGTATCACTTATAAACTGATCAGAATTTGGAGCTTTTTTTAAATGAGAAATAATTTTCGCTGATTTTTTTCCGGTTGTTGGAACACTAAACTTGATACTTCTCATTTTTAACTGAACTGATTGAACTATTGAACTGAGTTGATTTCATTTACTGAAAAATAATACTAGTGCAAAGGAGCAAGTATTGGTTTTATAGGACCCTAATCCCTTTCACAGTCCTATACCCCTCTCTGAATTGATATGTAGTGGTATAACCAATGAGAAATAAACCTTATTTCTTAGACCCAACCCACTCCCTACTTACCTCTTACTAAAGGTAACATAATCATTTTCTTTGTGTCTTAATGCCTGCTACCCACATTAATTAAATCTTGAAGAACCTCACCTGTCCCCAGCAGTTTATTAAGTTAATTTCAGACCTCATTCAATCAGCTACATATGTACCCATATAAAACTACAAAATACTAATTGAAAGAAAAGGCTGTTCATTATTGCTTGCTGCACAATTTATTAGAGTTGCACATGTACCAGTACACAATATTAATTAAAAACAAATGAGACCCATTTATTTATTGCCAGTTGCATCTGGGCATATATTACTAAAAATAATTCTCTTTGTATCCACATTGATTGGTACCAGCATGTGCCATTATTAAAAGAAAAGGTACAGTTTAATTATTACAGGCTGCATACCTCTATAACATCATGTTAATTGAAAGACCTTATTGGGAGTTGCATATGTACCAGTACACAATATTAATTAAAAACAAATGAGACTGCACCTTGAGACCCATTTACTTATTGCCAGTTGCATCTGTGCATATATTACTAAAAATAATTATTTTTGTATCCACATTGATTTGTACCAGCATGTGCCATTATTAAAACTACACCTTGAGACCCAACAAGTACAAAGTGTATAAAAAATTAACATGTTTTCTATAGATACAGCTGTATAAAGTTGATAACATTTCTTTGTTAAAATAAAGTACCTAAAATCATTCCAAAATTACTAAAAAGAATAAGTAAAAATTGTTTTTATGAATGTACTTTTTTATATATAACTAGTATAGATTTTATTTTATTTATCTATACTATGTTGGATAAATATGTCACAAGCAGGATTTCTAGTACCTGATGGACAATATCTTCAAAAATAGAAACCTTTAGAATAATTTAATAATCTTAATATAAATTAATTCCATTGGTGTACCATAAGTTGGGTTTTTATTGGCTTTATTATTTTGATATTTGATATTGAAATAAAAAAATGTTTTTATAAACCTTTAGAATGATTTAGTAATCTTAATATAAATTAATTCCATTGGTGTACCATAAGTTGGGTTTTTATTGGCTTTATTATTTTGATATTTGATATTGAAATAAAAAATGTTTTTATAAATTTTCTTCATAGTAAAAATTAATAATTTTTGGGCGGGTTTCTTGAAACCATATGTCAGAAGAGCTGATTATTTTAAGGTCAACTATAGGACTTTAGAATCATTTCTAGATCTAGATATACCATTGGCGTACCATAAGTTGGGTTTTTGTTGGTTTTATTATTTTGATATTTGATAGTGAAATAAAAAATGTTTTTATAAACCTTTAGAATGATTTAGTAATCTTAATATAAATTAATTCCATTGGTGTACCATAAGTTGGGTTTTTATTGGCTTTATTATTTTGATATTTGATATTGAAATAAAAAATGTTTTTATAAATTTTCTTCATAGTAAAAATTAATAATTTTTGGGCGGGTTTCTTAAAACCATATGGCAGAAGAGCTGATTATTTTAAGGTCAACTATATGACTTTAGAATCATTTCTAGATCTAGATATACCATTGGCGTACCATAAGTTGGCTTATTTTAAGACTTGATTCAATTGGAATACTTTACTTTTTAATACCTTTAAAGTGACCTATTTTAGTGCAAATTAAAGAGCACCCAGGTGTATGCAAATTAGGGCAGGTGTAAGTTAGGGACAGGTGTATGCAAATTAGGGAGCACATTCAAATTAGGGACAGCTGTATGCAAATTAGGGAGCACATTCAAATTAGGGCAGGTGTATGCAAATTAGGGAGCACATTCAAATTAGGGCCGGTGTATGCAAATTAGGGACAGGTGTATGCAAATTAGGGAGCACATTCAAATTAGGGACAGCTGTATGCAAATTAGGGACAGGTGTATGCAAATTAGGGACAGGTGTATCCAAATTAGGGACAGGTGTATGCAAATTAGGGCAGGTGTATGCAAATTAGGGCAGGTGCTCCGTGCTCCTCTGCTCCTACGCTATTTCCTACCTACTCAGCTACGGAACTAATGTCCATATACAATAAAACTCTAGTGCTAATATTGTATGTTCGATGTTCACAACACAGTTGAGCTAAGTAAAATAAAAGAATGCAGGTTAGACTATAGGTGTATAAGATTATTATACTTGAATATATAGATATAAATAAATATATAAATATAAATATATATACTTGAATATATATATATATATATATATATATATATATATATATATATATATTTACACTTCGTTCTTGTACCTTGTTCTTCGGATTTTCATGCTTTTTAGATAGTTAATTTGGTAGTCCTACTGTCGTTCTATTTTCCATTTGTTTCTTTCCTGTATTAGATTTTCCAATCTTGTACCCTCAACAATTTTAGAACTTATTTTACCGACTCCATCTATTTTCTTTGTCAATGTATTCTTTATCTTTTTGACCAAGCCTCAGTCTTTGAAAATTCTCCCTTTTTTTAAATATATATATATATATATATATATATATATATATATATATATATATTTAAATATATTTAAATTTATAATTTTAAATTTAAATTTATATATTTATATATTTATAAATTTATATATATATTTATTTACCGACTCCATCCATTTTCTTTGTCAATGTATTCTTTATCTTTTTGATCAGGCCTCAGTCTTTGAAAATTCTTCCTTTTTTAATATATATATATATATATATATATATATATATATATATATATATATATATATATATAAATATTTAAAAAAGAAGAATTTTCAAAGACTGAGGCCTGGTCAAAAAGATAAAGAATACATTGACAAAGAAAATGGATGGAGTCGGTAAAATAAGTTCTAAAATTGTTGAGGGTACAAGATTGGAAAATCTAATACAGGAAAGAAACAAATGGAAAATAGAACTACAGTAGGACTACCAAATTAACTATCTAAAAAGCATGAAATTCCGAAGAACAAGGTACAGAAGTGTAAAATATACAGAGTGTATTATAAATTGTTATCCATCAAACAATATCTCTTCATGAAAACAGTAATTTACACGTTCTTTTTTAGCCAGCAGCAAAGAGCGCCAACTTCCAGAAGATTGGGATCATTTCCACGTACTGTTGGAACAACTTCTCAAGCGAGTACCATATTTAGGTACTGTCGTTCTTGATAGGTTATGTAACGGTCCTGAAGCCTTCAGTCCCGATTGTAAATGGATAGTAGGGGAAGCACCAGAGGTAATACCGTTTATTTAATATCTTTTATTTAACCGCAATTATCTTGATTGTGCTAACCTGGTAGATCTTCATATTAAATTCTTATATCTTTATATACGTTAGGTTTTGACTCTAAATCCCTCTATATTCATAGTTTAAATGCTTTCCTATCTCTGTTGTCTTTATCCAATGTCTAATCTTCTCTATCCAATGGTTTCTAAGTAACAGTCAGAGCAAATTACTTGAGATATTTATTAACAACGTTATCCGAAGACACTCCTTAAACAATTAATTTATAGCCACCACTATCATGATAGACCATTAGATATAAATGTTCCACAAAACTTTAAATATAAAAGTTTGACCTTCGTTGATAATCTAACAAATTACAGCAATTTACAAAAAATTTGCAAAAGTTACAAATTATAAAGATTACAGCACTCTTCAAACGATAAAATAACATCAGAATTGGTAGGTACAGCGGTTGTAATAACAAAAGTTGGTGTCCTCGTGATAAAGATGACACCAGTAATGTACACTACCAATAAAATCTACAAAATACCGTGTTTAGGCTACGAAGGTTGCTATATTGGACAGACAAACCAATGGTTAAAACAACGTATCACCAAACATAAAAGTGACTGCCACAAAGGTAAAAACACATGCGCTGTTGTCAAAGACTTCATCAACACAGGTCACAAGTCAGACTATACTAATGTTGAAATCCTGCAACCAGTAACTAATAAAAAAACAGGCTGTTTCTCGAAATGTGTTACCAAATCAAAAAGTGTAATAAATTACAAAGCAGATACGAATCAGTTAAGCAGCATATTCTGCAAGCCATTTGATTCAAAATTAATTTAAGTCCCGTTTAAGTTAAGTATTAGTAAGTCAGTAACATATAAAGGATACATCATTTATGTTTTTTAAATAACGTAACATATAAAATCAGAATTTTGATGTTTGTTGAAGGTAAACTAAATTCACGAACAAATACTTACAATGTCGGGATAGTATTATGAGGTTTTTTTTTCCTGGTTTTTCCCTCATAATTTACTATGGAATCACTAACAGGAGAATTTTACTGTCATCATGTCATGTGTTTGTCTTTTTAAAGACGAATTACATGTTATGATTTTTTTCTGACGGATATTCTCAAGTTAAAGTTGATTTCATGTAATCGAATGAACTATCTTATAAGTAAAGTCGTCCCAGGAACGCAACTCAACAATATTGGCAATATCATTTTAAAGTCGTCTACTTTAAAATGCATAATGTATGTCTGAATTGTCAATATAAATGAGTCAGATAAAATTAAATTATTAGAAGAATTTTTCACTATGTAACAAAATACAAATTTTGTTTAATTTACTGTTTGTATTTTGAGAACGATTTCCGAAGTGGAAATTGAAACGTCAATAAACGTATTTTTATCTGTAATTGTGGCTTATTCCCAGTTAAATAGTAATTAATTTACAATGCCACAAGAAAATAGCTTCAGAACAATATGTACTACAGCATTAGAAGACAATTTGAAGGAGATTTATTTTGATTCAGATGGTGATGTGGTTTATCAAAGTGAGTACTTACAACAGACCTTATTACCAGTGTATGAGAAGATAGAAACAACTGAACAATTTGAAGAAATTTGATAACACAAATTTACCTAAAGTTGAAAAGAAAAATTAAAAAAAAATAGAAGATGATTTTGTACTTCGAAATTTTGATGGAAATAATGTTCCAATGAATTCATGGCTCAAGACCTTCGAATCAGAATGTTTGCGATGCGAAGTGGTTGCTGATGAAGACAAGATTTTGATTCTACGTTTGTTTCTTGATTAGCAAAAGAATGGTTTGAATCAAAAATAATAACATTAGGCATGAGGTATGGAAAATTAATTTTTTAGATAGTTTTTGTGAAACAGGTTGGCATAATCATAGGCAAGCTTATTCTTTTAGGTATATAGGTGGTAGTATTGTTGATTATGCGTTTCGTAAAGAAAATTTATTGCTAAATATAAAGAATGATTTTCCCATTGATATACTAATTGATTTAATTGTAACAAATTTGCCAATTTATATACAAGATAATGTTAATAGAGCTGACGTTACAACAATGGAAAAATTGGTAGATGAATTACGAAAATTGGAAAGTTTAGTTATAAAAAAGAAGAATAAATTGGAGACAAAACCAAACTTTATCAAAAAACTACTATAATACCAGAAGAACAGAAAACTAATTGTCAATATTGTGATAAAAAAGGATTCCTCAGAGGTTTCATCCAGAGGCAATATGCCGTTTAAAGCAAAAAGATAAAAGGTAACAAAAGAAAACAAATCAAATGATATTAAACATATTAATAGTATTGCTATACAGGAGACATTAAATGAAACAGTAACTGAACAAAAAAAAACTAGATTTGCTGCCATTGATCAAATTAAAAGTATTCCTAAATAATAAAGAATTATGTGGAGTTTATGACCCAGGCTCAAATGTTACTCTTCTGAATTCGAAGATGGCAAGAAAGTTAGGATTAGATATTCAAGAAGATAGGAATATGTTTAAAACGATAAATGGCAGAACAAATTTTACAGGAAAACTAATTGCAAAACTGAAAATTAATAAAATTGAGAAAAATATTTTGAGTACGATATTCTACTTGGATTAGATTCCATTTTAAATTTTCAAATGAAACAAGATGTTGATTTAGAAATTTATCAAAGATTATACGGAAAAATTGAAGAAAAAATCGAAAAATTTAATTATAATATTAATATTACAGAATACTCCATAAACTTTAATGAGGGAATTCCCACAGAACTTTTTGAAGCAAAATTAGAACATTTATTGCCATATAAGAAAAATAAAATAGAAATATTACTAAATAAATATGACAATATTTTTGCAAAACATAAATTTGACATTGGGCAGGTTCAAAATAATGAAGCTCAAATTAAACTTTTAGAACATAAATTTGTTGTAAAAAGGCCCTATAGATGCTCGATAGAAGACCAAAAAGAGATAGAATTTCAAATAGGACAATTATTAAAAGCAAATTTAATAGGAGAATCATCTTCACCTTTTGCAGCACCTGTTACATTGGCTTTTAAAAAAGATGAAGGATCTAAAACAAGATTGTGTATTGACTTTCGACAGTTAAACAAATTAATTATTCCTGAACCCCAACCTTTTCCTTTAATTGACGAGATTTTGACCAAAACAAGGAATGCTAGGTTCTTTTCTACTTTAGATATAAATTCTGCTTTTTGGTGTATTCCAGTTCGAATAAAAGATAAATACAAGACAGCCTTCGTTACCCAAAGTGGTCATTGGCAATGGAAATGCTTACCTTTTGTGCTTAAGACATCTGCAATATTTCAAAGAATTTTAAGTAATATTATCAGGAAGCATAATTTAAATTCATTTTGTATAAACTACATAGATGACATTTTAATATTCTCATTATCATTTGAAGAACACTTAGACTATATAGAAAGACTTAATCAGACATTAGTTAACAGAATAAGATGCAAACAAAATGAAACTAGAATTCGAGCATGGACAAAAATAGCTAAAGAATGTATAGAGGAATACAATAAAACAGATCATTCTGTAACCGGATATAGCCCAGAATATTTGCTTTTTGGAAAAGCAGATCCGATTGTTTCCGAGTAACTGTGTGAGACAACAAATGTATCAAAATATAAAGAAATAGCCTATAAAAATTCGGTACGACATCATGAATATAATAAAAAACTGTATGATAAAAATAGAAAATCCTATGAATTCAAAGAGGGAGATTTGGCATATGTAGAAAATAAATCAAAACCAAATAGAAAAAAACTTGACGAAGTAAGAGTAAGTCCAGTTCAAATAAAAAAACAAATTTCAAATACATTATATGAAGTAGATATTGGATACAAAAAGAATGATATGAATTATTTCCATATTTCAAAATTGATGCCTTGTGATAAACCATATACTTAGATGGTTTATCATACCTTTTTGGTAGGGGGATGTAAAAGTAAACCTATGTTTATTTTAAGTGAAACAGCAGGGTTTAGTTATTTTTAGTTATTTAAAATTTTAGGTTGTATGACTGTTTAAGTTTTATTGACATTAGTTAGTAGCAGGGTTTAGTTATTTTTAGTTATTTAAAATTTTAGGTTGTATGACTGTTTAAGTTTTATTGACATTAACATATTGTAAATTGTATGGTACAATTGTCAAATTTCTTAATGGTGTAAGAAATAGCATTGTTCTTGATTCTCTTTTTAGGTTTGTATATTTGTTAAGTTATGTTAGTTATGTTATTATTGTTAATAATTTATATTGTAGAATTTTAACGATAATAAACTCTTTTTAGACGAATTCAAACTGCTATCTCTTCACATGAATAAGGGTATGATATTACACTTTATATATATATATATATATATATATATATATATATATATATATATATTATATATATATATATATATATATATATATATATATATATAAATTCTAAATGTGAAATTTTCGGTGATATGTTGTCACCTTCATCAGCACCTAAATGGAAAACCTATTATAGTACAGTGGTGGAAATCAACATTTAAAAACCTACATTGAAAATGTTCAGTTGGTCCTAGTTGTAAAGAACACTGTCACAAACATGTTACTCTTACTAGAATGTTTGACGGTGAGATAGGGTATTGTTTAAGAAGTTCTATGAAATGAAAAGAATGTTTGACGAAGGATAAAGCATTTTCGAGAGGTTGTAGAGTTTTGGCCAATCATTGTGTAGGGCAGTTGTATGCACTGACAATGGGACGTAGAGGAATATAGGGTTTTTGAATTTTGGGTAAGCCATATATTCGAGGTGTTCTCTGGAAGACTTTTCACGAGGAATTAGAGGTTGTTTTATGTCAACAGGAACAACTTTTGTTGTTTTCTCCAGATAGGTTGTTGGAATATAGTCGGGAGTATTAATGGATTTAAGGGTTTATTAATATAAGAAGTGTTTAGGATGACTGGGGTTCTTTCAGTGTTTTTTTCTCGGATTGGCTAATGTTCAGAGTATTAGGTTTTGAGTTTCTAAAAACTCTAGCAATGTATTGTCTAGTTATTTCACCATCTTTGAAAGGTAAACTGAAGATGATTTCTTTTCCTAACCCCGAAAATCTAAATGATTACTTTGTTAATGTGAGTAAAAATATAACCTCAACTATTTCGCCACATCAAGATCCAGTTTCCTATCTCTCTAATTCAAAAAACATTGCTGATACCTTCTTTTTAAGACCAGTTGATAAGACGGAACTCATTTCAACAATTCGTAGTATAAAAAGCACATCGTCCTGTAGTACAGATGGATTATCTATTAAAATTTTCTCAAATCTACCGCATAATGTTTTGGACGTCATGGTCTCGCTAGTAAATGATTCCCTTGAAAAAGGTACATTCCCTAACTGCCTAAAGACTGCCATCGTCATTCCTCTTCATAAAGGTGGAGAAAAATCTGATGCCTGCAACTATAGACCTATTGCCTTGTTACCAGCACTATCAAAAATTATTGAAAGACTTATAAAAGTTCGACTTATGCCCTTTCTCCTTAAATATAATATTTTATCGCAAAATCAGTTCGGCTTTTTGTCTAATAAATGCACTAGTGATGCCATATTTTCTGTGTTACATGATGTATATCTATCACTAAACAGTAACCTCTCCTCCGCCACCGTTTTCTGCGACTATTCCAAAGCCTTTGACTGCGTAAATCACGACATTCTATTAAAAAAATTAACTTTCTATGGAATTCGGGGTGTGTCTTTGAACTGGTTCAAAACTTACTTGGTAGGTAGGAAACAATTGGTTAGAATAAATGACACCGACTCTAGTTGTAAAGATATTGAGTGTGGAGTACCGCAAGGTTCAGTATTAGGTCCCATTCTTTTTTTACTTTTCATTAATGACATCACTTACTTGAAAATTAAAGGGAAAATTTTTCTATTTGCTGATGATACCAGTATTACATGGAGCAGCTCTGATATTTCAACGCTTCATTCAATTATAACCGATGATTTACTTATAATCAAGGCTTGGTCAGACTCCAACTTACTTAGCTTTAACGTGGATAAGACTGTAGCATTATCTTATAAAGGAGTCATGCAACCCTTGCTTTTGAATGAGAGCCAAATCAATATCGTAAATTCCGTGAAATTTCTAGGTATTCTCATTGACAGTGATCTCAAATGGTCCTTGCATACTGACTTCTTAAGGAAGAAACTAGCCTCAGCTTGCTTTGCAATAAGATCTGTTTCGAAGGAACTAAATTTATCTTCTGCCAAAATGGCATATTTCTCATTGTTCGAGTCCCATCTTCGATATGGGCTTCCATTTTGGGGTTCTAGTACAGCGGCCCAATTTGATACTATTTTTAAGTTGCAAAAAAGAGAAATCCGTTATCTATTTGGTCTCAAACAAACAACTCATTGTAAGACTTACTTCAAAAATCACGGAATTTTGACGCTTCCCTCTTTATTTATTTTGGAAACGGTTTGTTTGATTCGAAAGCATCTAAACATTTTTCCCGATAGACCTGACCATGGTTACTCCATTAGAAATTCGGATTGTAACATTTATTTGCCGATCCCGTCCACTCAGCTAGTAAAGAATTCTATTCTATATCGTGCAAAGAAACTTTATAATCACCTTCCAAGAGAAATTAAATCCGCAACATCCTTCATTAAGTTTCGTAAGGTGACAAAAATCTATCTCTCAGAAAGACCATATTACTCAGTTGACGAGTTTCTTAATGTATAACAAAGAAACAAAACTAGTATTGTTTATAATTACATTTGGGTGTCTCAAGCAGTGGCTACAATTTGTCTCATTTGTTGTTGTCTGTACAAATTATGTAGGTTATACAATAATTTTACTAATTTAAAATTGTGTTATTTTGTTTTTTACTATATTGTTTTTGTTTTATACTTTTTGTATTATTTGACTGATTTATTTTTTAGCTGTGTCCATAAAATTGTTCAATAATTTTCAGTGACAATAAAGCATATTTCTATTCTATTCTATTCTATGGCTTTTTCAGTTTGACAGATGATTGTCTCAATCGAAATGTGACTTGGGGTAACAGAGTAATTGAAACTTTTTGCTAAAGCTTGAGTGGCAATGGTTAAAATAGGAATATCAGAACAGTTATGATCCACTGTAGTAGGTTTCTACGTTGTGCTTTTTCGAATTTTTTCGACAATTACAATCTTCGTAACAAAAATAAACTTTTGGAGAACAAATCTACTGAAACTTATTCTGTTATTGATGACACCTATGCAGCAATTTCATTTAAAGGAACTTTGTACTGAGCTTGAAACTCATAAAAATAATAGAGAAAATGACCTTACGATCAAATATGTGAATGGCTGTCCAAAGATAATGAAATTTCGTTCATAATTTTCATAATTATATAAGTACTGTTCAACTTTTAAAATCTCATATTATTCTAACAGAAACGTAGCAGTAACATTGATAATTTTACTATATTTCGTAGAGATAGAGGGGAGGAGCATGCATCTATTTATCAAATGAAATAATAGACGTACCCGGTATAGAAATTATCCACTTACTTATTACTAATAACTCCTTCACATATAATATAGTTTTCATATACCGACCTCCGGATACAGTACTAACTCAGCACAATATGCTTATTGACAAACTTGAGGAATTAACATCCCTTGAAGGTCTCATTGTTGTTGGAGATTTCAATTTTACAGAGATTAGCTGGCCCATTTTTTCCAAAACTGATACTGATATTACAATTGATAATTAAACTACAATGTTTAGAGCCAACAGAAATCCTTCATTTTCCTTTCAATTTCTACACTTAAAGTGTCCTCTCTCGTGTGTCTTTCTGACCACTCGCTTATTACTGCTTACATTCAATTTATAACACCGGTTTGCAAAAATAATTTCTCTAATGTAAATTCAGTTTTATTCCAGTTAAACTGACAATCTATTTTTTTAATCACTCTGATCCATCGGCAATGTGGGACTCTTTTCTTCATACTACCATTACAACAATTTCTGATCATACAACTAAACGGCACCTATGCAGAAATCGACTAAAACCTTGGTTTAACATCTCAGCTACCCATTTAATTCGACATAAGCGAAAGATTTGGCGAACATATAAACTTACTGGTTCCCTTGAGAATTTTCTTGTCCATCGTAATTTTTCTGAGTCAAACAATCGTTGATAAAGTTAGAATATAATTTGAAGAATTTATCATTGCAAGTGGTAGTATTAATAAATGTGCTAATCGGTACATTCGCACATATTTATCTTCTAAAGTCTCCATACCATTACTTCAAAAAGCTGACGGGTCTTTATGTTCTTCGAATAACGAATCTTCGGAATGTTTATCGTTATTCTTTTCTCAGGTTTTCACAGATGAACCTAACGATACCATTCCACAAATAATTTTTGTCTTTAAACATTTGTCTAAAATTCTTGATAATATATTTTTCGCACCGGATGCAATTAAACATCATTTATGAATGCTTCTTTTAATCAAGGTTCTCTCCCCTCGTCCTGGAAATTGGCTTCGGTTACTCCTATATTCAAGAAAGGAAATAAACTTAATTGCAATAATTATCGTCCAATTAGCCTGGTTCCTATTGTCGGCAAGGTCATGGAATAGATTAGTTCGGAAGCTATGTCTGAGTTTCTTCTTCAAAAAAATGTCATCCCTAACCAACAGCATGGCTTTATCAAAGGTCGTTCAACGATCACAAACTTACTTCATTGTGTAAATGATTGGTCATTATCTTTAAACAATCGGCATTCTGTCGATGTAGTCTACTTCTCTAGACTTCTCCAAAGCTTTCGACCATGTTCCAAAATGTCGATTACTAGCTAAATTGGATCAGTATGGGATCCGCGGAAAGTTAAACATTTGGATTCAAGATTTTCTATCAGAAGATATTTCAGAGTTCGTGTTGGGGAAGCCCACTTACTAGATAAGCCAGTCAACAGTGGAGTGCTACAAGGACCAGTACTTGGACCACTGCTTTTTTGAATCTACACTAGTGATCTTCCGCTCATTGTATCCGGTAAGGTTTCCATTTACGCTGATGATACGAAATTATATGTGAATCCACCTATTAACCAACACTTTCTTCAACATGATGCAATATTCAAATGGTCCTAAGAATCGTTACTTCCGCTTAACATTGAAAAATGCGTTGTTTTACATATCGGCAAAAATAATCCTTTTAAGGAGGATGGATGGAATATTTGTGCCGATATGTAAAACACTTAAAAGAAAAACCTTTAATCAGTGTGTTTTGCCAGTGTTGACTTACGGTGCGGAAACGTTAACCATGACAACAAGAAGAGTTCGAAAAAAACCGTGTGTGTCAAAGGGCGATGGAGCGTGTTGTTGGGCGTTTCACTACAAAACAAGATCCCAAATCGCCAGCTACGACAAAGAACAGGAGTGGCTGATGCAGTAGAGAGAGTAGCAACACTGAAATGGAACTGGGCAGGTCACGTGGCTTGAATGACAGATAATAGATGGACAAAGCGGATACTGGAATGGAGACCAAGAGATGATGTCTACCGAAGTAGAGGTCGTCCACCAACACGTTGGACTGACGATCTAAAACGTTGTCATAGGAATTAGATGCAAGAGGCACAATATCGAAATAGATGGAAAATTATGAGGGAGATCTATGTTCAGCAGTGGATAAGCGAAGTTTGAATGATGATGATGATGATGAAAAATAATCCATCACGACCATATTTTATTAATGGACATCCCTTTTAAACTCGGTAACCTCCCACAACGATCTCGGAGTGATAATTTATTAATAGTGACTTAAATTGGTCTGATCACATAGTGTCACTAATCTCTTGGGATAAACAAAATAAAAATAAACAGGAAACACCTCAAGGAATTTAATCTAGGGCGCCACTTGAGGTGCCTAATTATACCTATTACAACCACTAATTGTAACTAGAGAAAAAATTATAAAACATCAAAAACCTATCTTTTTCAAATAAAACTCAAAAAAGGGTTAGTTCAAAAAATAAACAAAATGTTAAGAAAACAAAATTTAACATTAATTTTTGTGTCACCACAAACAGTTACAAAACAAATAATAATTACAAAAACAATGTTGCTATCGGTTTACAAATCTAGACGGTGGGGACACTATAAGAACTTACATTATTAATAAATTGAAATCATATAGATCTTTCAATGCAGTTTACATTAAGGTCAACATTAAAAAAAACAAAACAAATTCAAAACTTATGGTTAGTTCTGTGTATAATAATAATTATTATGACAGTTAGCCAAATCCTAATTTTTATAATTTTACTTATTACAATTTTTCAACTTATCATGAAAGCAATTATTGATGAAAAATGTCTATTTTTACTTAAAAAAAAAATAACAAAAAAAATACCTGATTTCACTAAATATTATATCTCTTTTAAAGGTTTTGGGGCTGGAACTGGTTTTCTAAACATTGCAAAATAACACAAATGCGTCTCCAAGCTTCAGAATGGTCTGGAATGACCAGGGACAAACAAATAGACGAAGGAAGTTGAAGTTGGGCTGGATCATCGGGCTTCGGGTTAAAAAAATTGCAAACTTCTAAGCTTGGCTTTGTAAAACTTCATTGAAAATACGATGGCCTCTTATATCTTCCATTTAGGACATAATACAACACATAACTTTCCACAAACAGGATCTGTCGGCTTTCTGAAGATTACACGCCGAGCTCTTAACTGCCACCACACTACACATTTTCCCATGACAAAAGACGAAAAGACAAAAAAAACGAAAAAAGAAATTATCTTTTAAAATTGATCGCATAACTTAAAATAACAAACACTTGATAGGAATTAAAACGCAGTTTCGGGCGGTTTTACGATCAAAGGAATATCGAAGAACTGTGACATAAACAAACAATAAAATGATTTATCAACACAAAAATCGACTTGGCGACGTGAAAAGAACGAAATAATTACATACAAATTCCGTACAAATCGGAAATTGAAACACATTTAAAAAATTCTGCAATTTTTCAAACATTTATGAGGGGTGTTTAATATATCACCTATACGAAAGGATTTCAATATATTTGAAAGAATCAATGAAATTGAAAATGCTACAAAAGGATGTGCTAAGGACTCCGTGAGTTGCAAAGAACACCTTATTATCGACTCAGTCATATATAACCAGGTATATACCAAAAGAAAAAACTTTTTTACTGCCTTCATTTACTACAAAAAGGCCTTTGATTCAGTGCCGCATAAAATCGTCGGGCTTCGGGTTAAAAAAATTGCAAACTTCTAAGCTTGGCTTTGTAAAACTTCATTGAAAATACGATGGCCTCTTATATCGTTGTAACACCTTACAAATCTTCCATTTAGGACATAATACAACACATAACTTTCCACAAACAGGATCTGTCGGCTTTCTGAGGATTACACGCCGAGCTCTTAACTGCCACCACACTACACATTTTCCCATGAGAAAAAAACGAAAAAACATTACGAATTTGAAGAAAAATTCGGACTGCAATAAAACTACAAACGCTCTTCACAGCGGTTTCACCTAAAGTAAAGAAATTATCTTTTAAAATTGATCGCATAACTTAAAATAACAAACACTTGACAGGAATTAAAACGCAGTTTCGGGCGGTTTTACGATCAAAGGAATATCGAAGAACTGTGACATAAACAAACAATAAAATGATTTATCAACACAAAAATCGACTTGGCGACGTGAAAAGAACGAAATAATTCGGTGTTTAAATACGTACAAATCGGAAATTGAAACACATTAAAAAATATTCTGCAATTTTTCAAACATTTATGAGGGGTGTTTAATATATCACCTATACGAGAGGATTTCAATATATTTTAAACAATCAATGAAATTGAAAATGCTACAAAAGGATGTGCTAAGGACTCCATGAGTTGCAAAGAACAACTTATTATCGACTCAGTCATATCTAACCAGGTATATACCAAAAAAAGAAACCTTTTTACTGCCTTCATTTACTACAAAAAGGCCTTTGATTCAGTGCCGCATAAATGGCATAGATATATTGAAAATATATAAAGTCGATGATAATCTCATGACCTTTTTGAAGCGTATAATTTCAGAGTAAAAGACTAAAATTCACATTCACATACCTGGTGAAACCTTTTCCAAGGGGACTCGTTGAATCCACTTTGGTTCTGCCTAGCGATGAACCCACTATCTCAACTGCTAAACTCTACTGACTCAGGATTTAGCATCAAAAATATCAATACTGTTTGGCGAAGCTTAGTCATCTGTTGTATATGGATGATTTGAAATTAATGGCTTCCACTCGAAACCACTTAGATCCGATGCTAAAAAAAAACTTTGACGACGAATGATGATGACAAATGTTCATATTATGAGTAAGACAACTAAATCGGTCATATCTTAATAGTAAAACATTGTGATCAAAAAGGGATATACAGAGTCTTCAGCGGAATGCACTTCTCACAAAGGCGCAAAAACACCATCTACGCAGTGTAGTAGAGAAAATAACATTACCGCGATATCAACGGGGAAGAGGACTTATGGACATAGGTGAGCAACTGGATAAACAGGTTGTTAATTTAAGAACTTATTTTCAGGTGCAAGCTGAGTAGATGATACAACGCCGCTTCAACTGGGGGAACAAGAAATGCGCATAAACGACCTAAGCAAGAAAAATGCGCACCTGGATGAGTAAACCTCTGCATGGGCGACATCTCAATGAGATTAGCCAAGAATATGTCGACAATACAGCGTCGTATTATTTCTTGACATCAGGAAAGATATTTACTGATGGAGACTGAGGGCTTTCTACTTGCCATTCAGGATTGACAACTAAAAATTATCTCAAATATATTGTTAAAGATCCCAAAGTCCAAAATGACAATTGTCGATATGGATGCCAAACCCAAGAAACTATCCAACATCTTACCGGGGGCTGCTAGGCGTTTGTCGGAACTGATTATAAGGAACGCGATGATTAGGAAAGATTATTCACCAAGAACTAGCTGACAAACTAGGACTTCTCCAAACCGACCATCTTCCTTATTATCAATACGTACCTGACACAATGCTTGAAAATGACAACTACAAGCTATAATGGGACAGCACTGTGCTCACAGCCAACCAGTAGCACATAATAGACCGGATATCATACTAGTTAATGAACTGAAAGAAGGAGAAAAGTACCCAGACAGTACCTATTATTCTATCTACTACTGGTGTTATTCCTAAAAACCTCCTAAAGAACATAAAACAACTGGGTCTGAATGAACAACTCTATAATTCCATGCAGAAAGTTGTTCTTCTCGCGACGTCCAGATGTGTACGAAAATTTTTGGGAGATACTCTAGCATACCAAGTCACCTAGGGCTCGATAACACGGAAAGAATCCCACTAGAGCTTAAGCCTTTAGATATCGTAGGTATCTGGGATGAGTGAATTTTCTCCTTAGAGGGAGTGTGAGCCGTACGGCTAAATCTGATGATAATAATAGTAATAATTAGATGCGCTAATTTGCGCTTCTGAGTTTCAGTCTTACATTTGAAAGTGGTTAGGGCTGTCTGTGTGATGATATGGTCGAAACTGTCCCATAATATAGGATGTACATTGAAAGAATGAATAGAAGAAGTTGTATTAAAAATATCTGGTTAACCATTGTCCAAGTATATAGCTAAAACTTTACAACCTCTCGCCGAAAATGCTTCATCTTTCGTCAAAAATTATTTTTATTTCATCGAACTTCTTAAACAATATCCTATCTCAGCGTCAGACATTCTAATAAATTGCTAATAAAGACATTACATAAGACATAATAAATTAAAAAATATGACGTTTTTAGATTCTTCTTTTGTTTGATACAATACAATGCAAACCCAATATCGCACAACTATGTTGTAAATTGAAAGATATCACCATTTTCATTCTCAAAGAGAACATGTATAACAATTATAATCCTTAACGGCATGAATTTGGTAGGATTTCAGTGAAACTACCGTCGAATCGTGTGGCTGGACATTCTTCGTTCAGCAGTTCTAATTTATGTAAATCTATTTATTTTTAAGCTTACATTACTAGGGATGGTACAGAATAGCATTTTTTGGTAATAGGTTGGAACTGAACCTATTCCAAACACCTAATGCGAGTTTCTGATTCCGACGTGAAAACACTTCATATTGATTATCGATCACCGTTAGCTTGTTCCTAGTTGTGCTACAACCAGTATACATACGTACCTACATACGTACCAGTATTGTATGGAATTTTTTTCCCGGATGCGGATGCAACAAAACAAATTGCTAAATGTAACATTTGTAAAATAGTAGCTTCGATGGTGATAATAATCACGATGGGGTTACAAAATGTTTGTCAGAAGCTTCTCAATAGGGAGATGTCACTGATAGCCAATATGGTCATTCATAAATTGCAAAGAGGCCTCAAAGAACGGACATCAAAAGTTGTTACATCATTTCTGATAAAGAAGCTACTTTTGATGAATTAGAGGAAAGACAACTTGAACAAGCATCCAAAGAAAAGCAAAATATACAACACAACGAAAATAAGTTATCTATATGGTCAACATTGGACAAAATTGTTTCATCTGAAGGTTAAGATGTTTCAAAACCTCGTGGACCTCGTAAATACGCATGCCCGAAAAAATAAATGGATCCTAAAAACATGCACCAATTTAATTTTATAAGAAATTGGGCGACAGGGTAGGATTTGCACGTGCTAATAATGTCGAGTATTTCGAATAAACATGACATATTATGTTTCTCTAATCTTAAACATTCCAGTTAGTCATCACATTTTTATTTTAGCTATAAAGATTTACGACTTTCCGTCTTCACCGCCGATAAGAATTGCTGTGTAAACATGTAAAATATTTACATTGCACTAATTTGGCTTGTAAATAAACCTTTTAAGAATTGAAAAAAATCTAGAGAACAAATAAATAAATAACAAATGAATGTATGATAGAAAAATAATAGGATTGTGGTTTTTAATTCAGCAAAATATGTTTATATACGGGACGAAAACCACAAATTATTTGGGAAAAATATTCGCATGAGATTTTTTGCATAATCAAAACTGCAAAATAATGTTCAAGATGTCCATGCCCATACAAAAAGTGGTCCTAATTTATTGAACAGTTTTGTATAAATTCATTTTTACATTGGAATAAGGGCCTCAAACAACTAAAAACAATGTTTTAAAATCAAAAAAGCCCAAACTAAAGTATCAGGAACTGATAGAACAAGGTTTGGTGAACTCAAAAATAATTGTGTTCTAAAACCTCAAAAATCATGATTTTTCGTTTTTGTTTTCAGTTTTAAATTTTTCGTTTAACGTTTAACAGAATATTTCTTGTAACTAAAGCGACGATATCGGAATCGAAACAAACCTTGCCGATGCGTTCTCTAATCTCTACATTCCGCTTAACTAATGTCTAAAACCTATTCCGAGCCGAGAAACCAGTTCAAGTTTCATTGTAAATTTCTTGACCGACCGAAGCGCAAAGTGTACTCAACTAATGCGGCGTCGATGGAATCGAAACCGATGCCGTTGACGTTTTGTCACTGGTGCGTGGAATAGACGGTTGAAACCTATTCCAAGGTACCCGCTCCAGTTCCATAATGCCATCCCTATGCAGCACGATAAGATCTTATCAACTAAACTAACTAATAACAGCGCGGCTAATATAAATACAAATATAGTTCTGGAAAGCCTCGTCTCTAAGATCTAAGCGTCTCGATCAGCATCTCCATATCTAGGCCCATAATGCTGGAATCTACAGGACTCTCCAGCTCTACGTAGCCCCCTCGAGAAGAAATCTAGAGTCTAGCGTCTTTAAATGTCTCTTCGGGTTAATGCAACACGCAGTAATTCGTATATTGGTTTTTTGGAAGATTACTTCAAGCTATCTTTGGTATAGCCACATGTTTGATGTCAGAATTGCACACAATTTTCTTCAAATTAGTTAGAGCACGACATATGTCCTCTTAGTTTGCCTTTTCTATATAAGACTTCCTGGTTCCCATATTCAGCAAAGATCTAGGACCATCTTCTAATCGCAGTACTCGTCCAACTTAAGGGTGCTGATTTTTTAACTCGTCCAAGCGACCGAACTTCTTATTGAATACCGATGAGATTTCTTTAGTCATCTCAAGGTCTTGGGCAACACAGTGGGCTAGAGAGACGTTATGCGGAATACTAAAAAGATCCTGCTGAACTTTTGTGGTCACGCCGAATTTAACACTGTTTCTTTCTGCGTAATGTGACATAAATTCATTAATACTTGGTGGTCGCACATATTTGATCTTATGCTGAAGGGTTTGTGCTTCTCGTGTTTCATTTGAGCCAGCATAAGGTGTAAGACGATTTATGTGAACAACTTTTGAATTAACTTTTTTTCAACTTCTTAATTCGGTATATTACGTCATTTATTTTCTTTTCAATTTCATATGGACCTTCCCATTGTCTTTGCAGTTTTGGAAGACAAGCCTGGACGACGTTGTGGATTATAAAGCAAAAGAAGATCATCTACTTCAAATCTTTCATTGTTGCATCGAGAATCATATTGATCTTTCATTCTATCGCTGGCTATCTGGATGTGCTGTCGAGTAAGTTCATGAATGTTAAAATCATGAATGTGTTGCTTGTGTGAGTCCATTTCAAATAGGTAAAGAAATAATAAATAAAACTTCTCACAATCAATGTAATTTAACATATTAGGGTGTTGTCTAATAAAGATAAACAAATTAGATGTTGTAAATTACAATAATTATGCCAATATTACATGTCTGTGGTGTTAATTTCAAAATGAGTAAGTTGAATAAAAAGGTATAAAAAGTTTTAAAAGTTTAAACAGACAAGGTAAGACCCACAAATTGTTATAAAATAGTCTATTAGATTGTAATAAATTATTAAATGAGCAAATAAATAAACATTACTTACATGCCGGTACTCTATTAATTGATGGATGATAGAACATGGTTGAAACTACTGTGTATTGTTGAATGGAGAACTCAATGCTGCTATTGTAGTTGTTTGAGCTTATACCCCTTAACACCCTAATATGGGTTTTTATCATTTCAGCATTTATTTAACTTTGTATCGAGACCTGAAGATGCTTTGCATATTGTAGAAAGCGAAACCGGTCGTCTGATAGTTAAATTAAATTGATTGTGAGTAAGTCTTATTTATTATTTCTTTACCTATTTTCATGAATGTTGTTCATTCTTACCTTCAGGCGGTCGACATATTTTTCGCTTGCAACATGTTGTTCGGAAGATCCGCAGCGAAATTCTAGGTTACAGGGCAAACGAACTTCACGACTCAACATTAGGCAGGTTGGGGTCTGGCCTGTACTTTTATTTACTGCCGAACGGTAGGCCATTAGGAATAAATAAATGTGCTGGTCCCAATCTCTTGATGTTCAGATACAACTTTGGACATGTGTTTACCCATCGTTTGCTTCATCCTCTCGACCATTCCATCAGATTGAGGATGCAGGGGTGTCGTTCTGGTATTATTGACTCAAATCAATTTACAAACGTTTTAGAAGAGGGTTAACTCGAAGTTTCACCATTGGTCGGAGTGGATCTACAAGGAAACGCCAAATCGGCTGAATTATTTAACAAGTAAGTCTACAACGGTAGCAACTTCTTGATTTGGTATCGCGTAGGCCTCAGTTCATTTCGTGATATAATCCATAGCTACCAGGATATATTTATTTCTATTATCCGTTTCTGGAAATGGACCAGCAATGTCGATTGCTGCTCTTTTCATAGGACTACCAACATTGTACTATTTCGTTGTACTCTGCCTTCTTCTTCTTCGGGTTCCTTCTCCTAGCGGAGGTTGGAAATCATCATCGCTATTTTAACTTTGTTGGCCGCATTTCCCTTGTATCTTCCCTTGCATAATCAGTACTCTGCCAACTGGGCCATTAATGGTTGTACGCAGTAATGGAACATTTCCGGCACCATCTTCTTATATTTACGGTTCACCCAATAGAACCGTTCCGGAATCTTTTGCAGAGTCGTCGAAATATCAAAGTGTCCACCTGATGCATTTTTATGGAACAGACGCAATACTTCTGACACCTTACTTTTAGGTATAATCAACTAAAGATTAGATTCTGTACCATCGTTCTTAAAGGTTCTATACAGAAGATCATCTTTTACTACTAGGCAATTCCATGGACTCCAGTAGTACTTAACTTCTAGACTAAATGCACTAATGTCTTGCCAAGAAGGTCTCTCACTTCGGTGCATCCAATCCAATACTCTTTTTATACATGGAGTATCTGCTGATATGACTTGTAGCTGTTGAGGCTGCTATTGATCGTTAATGACGGTGGTTCGTCTCACAGAGCAAATTTGTTCCTTTAATTTAAGACAGTGATTACAATTTGCTCTGCACGGTCCTCTAGAAAGCTCGCAAATGTAAATATGGAAATCCTCGCAAACCTTTACTACGCCTAACAAGTATCTCCTGGTAACGCAATAAATAGTTTCTTTCTGGTTTCGATAAGACTTTGCTAAAGTAAGCATGATTTAGGCCATCACCAAGCTACCGATGTCTCGGGTAGCTTAAAATGGGTGCACGGATCGGAGCCATTTGTGCTTGTTCAAAAACTTTTTGACACTCTTTACTCCATGTATATTCTTTGCGTTCTTCTGTCAACTTTGTTAAGGGCTTGGAAATTTCGGCAAATCCTTTAAGAAACCGTCGGTAATATGTACGTAGACCAAGGAAACTTCTAATTTCGCATCTATCTCTTGGTACTGGCCAATTCTTAATTGCTGTAATTTTTCAGGATCAGCTGTTACATCATTACTTGATACAATATGTCTCAAGTATTTCACTTCTCGTCGAAACATCTGACTTTTATTCTAACTTAACCTCATATGCGCTGCCCGCAATAGTTGAAATATTTCTGCCAGATTGTTGGCATATTCATCGAAGAATCTTTCAACCACAATTATATCATCCAAATAAACCAGGCATGTTTTTCATATCATACCTTTTAAAACTACCTCCATTATTCTTTTAAATCTGGCAGGGGCATTACATAAACCAAATGCCATAACCGTGAACTGTCAAAGCCTTGATCCTATCGAGAATTTGGTTTTCTACCGATCACTGGTTCCATGACTACTTGCCAACGTCCACTTCTTAGATCGAGTGTGGAGAACCAGTCAAAGAGAGTATCCAATGTATCGTCTATTCTGGGCAAAGGAACTATTTTTTTAATTACCGCATTAAGCTGGCGGTAGTCAATACAAAAACGCGTTGAACCATCTTTCTTTTTACTAGAACTACTGATAATGTCGATGGACTGTTTGATGGTTTAATGGCCCCTTGTTTGTTCAAAAATTTAATGATTTCTTCGGCTTCATCTTTTTTCGAAAATGGAAGTCGTTTAGGTTGTCTGATTGGCTGAGCGTCTGCGGTATTAATTTTATGCGTTACTATGCTTGTTTTGTCCTTACACTTCTTTTCAATGGCAAAAACATCTTGAACTTCTATCAGCATACACTTCACTTTTTCGAACTGACATATTAGCCTCGCCATATATACACTCTGGGCGAAAATTAACCGGCCACCTTAAAACCATTTTTTTTTATTCGCTTATGTTGGATGATACAAAAGTTAGGTGCTTTAACAATTAGACATGATTTTTTATCAATTTTTATCTCCGCGGAAGAGAACAAATAATCTTTTTGAAAAAAAGTCATTTGTTACAGTAAAAATCCAATGAATAAAATCTTCGAAGAAAATTCAAATAACACTATTTTGGAAATCAAAGTGTAATTGAAAAAAAATGGGTATTAATAATGGGTGTTGCCGCCTCTAGCCCTTAGGACTTCTTGGAGCCGGTTTGGCAATACATTCATGATATCCTGAATATCAGATTGGGGGATATTGTGCCACTCCTCTACCGCAGCTGTCTTCAACTCTTCAAAGGATGTAGGGGCTGGTACTGTTGCTCTTACTTGTCTTTTGAGGTTGTCCCAGATATGCTCAATTGGGTTAAGATCGGGACTGTGTGCTGGCCATGGTAAAACTTGAATCCCGACCTCATTAAGGTACTCACGGGTAGATCTTGCTGTATGGTAACATGCATTAGTCTGAAGTTATCACTAATGAATGGTGCAAAATGCATGACATGGTCTTGGAGAACTTCTTGCACGTATACTTGGGCATTCACACTGCCCCAAATCATTATTGACCCTCCTCGGTAAGCCACTGTTTTGGTTATGGCGGATGCAGAAAACCTTTCATTTTGACGCCTATAGACACGTTGGCGTCCATCTGGACCTTTTAGGGCTATTCTGCTCTCATCTGAGAACTATATCCTTCCATTCCGCCATAGTCCAGTTAGCATATCCTCGCGCAAAATGAAGTCTAGCCCTACGGTGTTGTGGGAGCAGTTGTGGTGCGCAAGCTAGACGAAAAGCTCTCAAGTTTTTTTCTTGCAGTCTTCTTCTAATCGTTTGTCTACTCACACTAACGTTTCTCACCTCAAGAAGAGACCTACGAGCTTCAGGAGCGGTGCAAAAGCGATTTCTCAATACTTTAGTGACAATGAAGTGGTCATCTAGAACTGAAGTGCATCGTTTTCAACTTTGACCTGGCCTGCGGTTGTACGATCCTGTCTCTCGAAATCGTCTGATGGTATCTTGTACAGTAGTTCTGGGTACATCGAGTACACCAGGGATATGACGTTGACTGTAACCAGAATCAACTAAAGCCACTGCCCTAGCAGCATCAGATGGAACCAGTGGCATTTTTAAAATTACAAACAATAAATAAGCACTAAAATTTCAACTTAAACAATACACGCTCACAATGATATAAAATTACAACTTTAAATTGTTAATTTTAATTAGAAATTTAATTTTAATTACAAATTGTTCAAGAATTGTTATTAACACGGAAACAGATTTGTAACAATGTCGTACAACGACTATATGTCTAAAATCCTTCGATGATACAAATTTAAAAGGTGGTAGGGGTTAAACAATAATAAAGGTGGTGGGGTTAATTTTGCTGGTAGTTAAATCGTCTGTATTGATGGAAAACATGGCTAGTTATTAAACTACCTAACTTTTGTATTATATAACATAAGCGAATGAATCAAAAAACAAAATGTTGAGAAGACATGAGGCTATAGTCAGGTTTTAATTTCAATATTTTGAATTTTTACACAATAAAATATTTCTGTTTAGCAACCATATTATTAAGGTGGCCGGTTAATTTTGGCCCAGAGTGTATTAATTAGCTCACCAGTTGTTGTTATAAGCCTTAATGTTGCAGGCGATAATTTAAGATGGCCTCGTACTACTTCCCAACGTGCAATAATTTTTTGCAACGATCTACATTTATTATTGATACGACCCTCGATGTTGTGTCTACCGGTTCTAGTTTTCCGATTGTTTTATCATTTTCTTGCAATTAGGGCGAATGTGGCCTACGTCGCCACATTCCAACATCTGGACTCACGTCTCTTCGGCATCGTGGTACGAACTATTTTTCGTACCATTTTCTCCAGACGTTCATCGTTTTTTTTTGTCGCCTTTTTCAATGGTTTCGTGAATTTTGGCGAGCTGGTTCGTGTTCCAAGTCATCTAGAGCAGTGAGCGCTTCATCTAGAACTTTCGGTCTAGCTAGTAAAGCTTTCTATAATTCACTTTCTTTCAACCCATTGACGAAGATATCTACAGCAATTTCTTCCAAAATGTTGTCTGATGCCTCCGGAATAGTAAACCGCACTATACTAGCAACATATGCTTCAAATTCTTGTAAATTGTCACTTACTCGTTAAATTCTACTCCTTAGTTATGCTTTGTAGACTTTTTGTAGATGGGCATCTCTGTAGTGTTTATCTAGTCGAATGAACAAGATTAGGTAAAGTTTTTCTTGATCCTTAGGAATCGATCTTAGGATATCCGCAGCATCACTTCGTATAGCAGAATCAAGGAAACAGCTTTTTCTTGTTCGGTCCACTGTTGTCACAATAGCTTAAAATTTTCCGGTATATGTACTAAGAAGACTTCCCCTGAAAGTGTGGCAATTTAAATCTCATATGATGTGTCGTTTTCAACTACTGCATTAACTCGTGGTAGCACTTTCATAGTAGTTATCATGCCCTCTGACTGTTTGATCTTATCTTCTACCTTATCAAATGTTCTAGAAACTTCTTCTATCTCTCAATGTTCGGTCTACCTATTTCCTTAATTAAGCTGCTTCTTTAATAATTTGAGAATTTTCTTTAATCATTTGAGAAACATTTTCGAATTTTCCATAAATTATTTTCGTTAAAACTGCTTCTTTTGCTTACTTAAACTGAAACGCCTCTGGGCCATCTCCATGCTTGTTAAGAAAATTCCTCAGTTGTTCTTAAAGGATCTTCCTGGACCCTATTTGGTCTTCATCCCGTTCTTCTAGTTGTTCACGTAACTGCTTTACTGAAAGTTCTATTTGCAGTTTCTTTGCTCAGGCACACATGTACTTTCCAAATCTTCTTTGTTATAAAAATCAGTATCGAACTACGCGGATATTCCTGGCGAACAATACTTTTTAAAAGTTTAAAAGCCTTTATAAAAGTCACTCTTCAATTTATTTTTAAATTAATAAATGATCTCATACCGTGACACCACTGTAACGTGGTTAAAAGTAAAACAATCGGTTCTAATTTATTTTTAAGCTTACAGCACGATAATATATTATGAACTAAACTAACTAATAACAGCGCGGCTTATGTAAATACAAATACATAGTTCCAGAACTTCTCGAATAATCCATCTCTATCGTCGCTATTATGAATTCCAAAACCTCGTTTTGAAGATTTTGGTCTACGCGTCATCATTCTGAGATGCAACCGTTATATGGTATTCGTCGAAATTAACTTTTTCGTTACAGTAATAATATTTTGTAACGCTGTGAGAGCGTGGTTTTTAGGGTCCATATTATAGTTCTATATGTATGCATGAGTAGTTTTAAGTTAATAATAATTATACTATTGGGAAATTAAATAGATAAATATTCTTCATGAATTATTATCACTTTTCTATGAAATTAATGATAATGATCATTTTATTTTATATTTTTATTGCTCTGATCTCTCTCTCTCTCTCTCTATCTCTCTTTCTCTCTCTCCAAACATGTATGGATGAATATTATGTATAAAAAATGTGGAGGGAGTGTAATCGAATTTCGTTAACTTATAGTATACATATATACTTATAACTATGTTAAAATATCTAGAATTAGTATGTATACTTTAGTGAAATTACATCTTTTTATTAAAAAAAAAAATATCTAAAAAAATGCTACAAAACGCTACAATTCTGACTTAAGGCCAAAAAATTTGAATTTCGCGCCAACATTTTGTAAATTACCTTGTTGGAGGCTATAAAAAAAACCCTAAAAATTAAAAAAAAATAAGTTTCTACGATGATTAGAACCGAAGGTGTCGTCAAAAAAAGAAAACAAAAAAAACACGTTATAATTTTTTTGTGATTATTTTATGTCCAGGGGTTTAACAATTTTTTGGTCGAATACTTTTTGATGTAGGACATCATGGTCCAGTTTTTACTAAAAGTATACGTACAAGCTGAATTTTGCTGAGAATGTTAATTTTGCAACCCCAAAAACATGTAAAAAACTTTACCATTTCTATCCCCGGCTTCCCCCTAAACTTAGGGGAGAAAACGGAAAAAATCGATTTACTATCAATTACTATCGATACTACTAAGAATCTGTGCACCATAGAAAATATTTTAAATCAAAAATGTAGCTGAGATAATTTTGATAATTTGTAGCACTTTTTGTGTAGAATGAACCGTACTCTCAAAAACGTTTGAAGCGACCGGCGATTTTGAATGAAATTACTATTTAAATGGGAATAAGCAACAATTAAAGGTTAAAGGAAGTTTATTGACGTTTCCAAAGTACCGAAAGTTCATAAAACGAATATACCACTTAGACCCATTTGTAGTACCATGAATTCTACTTGTAGTGAACTATCAAAATTTTTATTAAATATTATACAACCATTTTCAAATAAAAATGACACATTTGTAAAAAATATCCAACAAATTTTAAATAAATGATCAAATATTGATCAAATTTAAATAATA
This sequence comes from Diabrotica balteata, assembly GCA_918026665.1. Taxonomy (NCBI): domain Eukaryota; kingdom Metazoa; phylum Arthropoda; class Insecta; order Coleoptera; family Chrysomelidae; genus Diabrotica; species Diabrotica balteata. Next base: position 69,024,532 of record OU898284.1, on the reverse strand, counting down.
TTTTGGTAAGTTTTGACACAAAAAATTTATTTACGAATGTGCCATTAGATAAGACTTTAAATATAGCCAAGACAATATTAGAGAGTGATGATACATTGGCAACTAGAACAACATTTAGCCTAATCTTCAAAACCTATAACATGAAATTTCGATTTTGAGTTTTGGTAACAAATATGAGGCATGTAGAATATGTCAAAAAACGCAGAATTTAAACTTTTATATTACAAACGATCGCACGTCACGGGAAATGTATCCACGAAGACGGTATTGGGCAAAATATGTAGCTGAGGATGTGTAGTTTTGAAAAACGTACTTGTGTAATTGGAAATAAGCAGCTTTAAACGTTTTAGATAGTTTATAATGTAAAAGTTTCAATTAGTTTTTTTTGGGCATATTTCAAGTGCCTCACACTTGTTGCCAAAACTCAAAACCATAATTTAATGCTATAGTCCATTTCCATCATATTGATAGCACATTATGTATGCAAATCCCTAAACTGTTGATACGGGTGACTCAATGAAAAATAGATATTTGTCAACAAGATTACAGAAGTATATAGGAAAACAATTTTAAATTGAGTGTGACCACCAGGTCTAAAAGTTGAAGCAGAATAGAATACAATAGTTTTGAGGGTTACTAATCCCTTAATAAAGTTGCCAATTTCGGAGTGATGGAGATTAACAGGTACTAATGAATTTGTAAGAAATGTAAGATGTTTATTTTATTGGTTATATATAAAATAATTTGTGGCCGTAACAGGGGCCGATTTGTAAAAAAATGAATATTATTTGAATCAAATTCCATTTCAGATTCACTGCTTTCTTCAGAATCTAAGGAATCTTCAACTCCAATGTTAATTATTACCGGTTCCAGCATTGCATCAGTCATATTATCCAAATTCCACATTTTATTTTCTTCCTTGTGAGCATGACTAACAGCATTTTTCAATTTTCTGGAGTTACTTTTGATAAGGAATGTTCTAATAATTGTTGTAAGTCTTCTAATTTAAAAGTTTTGTTGTTGCGTCCGACTTCACCCTTTACTTGAGACCATATGTCATTTCATCAATTATATATTTTTTATAAGCTGCTTTATGTTGCGTTACACTAGGTAATAATTCCTTTTTTGTCGAATTCTCCTTGTACTCAATTGCGTGTTTATCCAACCATTCGATTATCTCTCCTTTTTTCCATGCCGTTGTTGGCAAATTTTCTGCTAGTCTTGAATGGTAACTAGCATTATCTATGACTATAACAGAATTTTTTGGAATTAAATCCAACATTTGCTCAAAATATTTTTCAAAAACGTCATCAGTCATTTCCTCGTGGTAATCTTTGGTTGATTTTAAGGCAAAACTTAATAATCCACCATTAACAAAACCGTATTCGTTTCCAATATAGGTTATTATGAGTCTGCGTCCTTTTCCAACGGGAATATTGTTTATTCCAGTAGATACATATTCGATGAATGCCAGACGGGAACTTTTCACATTTGTATCAACCCATAGATACGGTACAGTATGCCTTCATATAGTCAAGTCTCGTCCAAATAAAAAATTGTTTTCCCTTCTTCTCGGTACTTTTTAATAGTTCTTAGATAGTCTCGTCTCCAACATACAATGTAATCTTTTTCAATTAAAACGGATTTTCTTCTTTTATTTTGCCAACGAAATCCCATCTCTCTCAATAGTCCTCATAATTTCTTGTTGCTTATGATTGGTAAGTCTTCGGTTTCTCTAATTAATGTTTGGATTTTATCCAATGTTGAAAATTATTTGTTAAAAAAGAATGAGTGGACGCTGCGTATTATCATGTTTTTATGTATTTCTTCAATTTCCAAGGGTTTACTCCCTCCACTCTTCTTGGGAGATGAAACAGTTCCTCCCTTTTTTTCTTTTAGGAATCTATAAATTGTTGCTTCTCCAACCCCTGTCATATTTGAACACATGTTAAGGTTTTCACGAACATTACTTAAAGGGCGTTGATGTATAAGTGCATCGTGTACATTTAATATTATATTTTTCTCTCTTAGACTGAAGGCACCTTTAAAACTACACTTAGCCGGGATAAAACCTGTTGTCAACGTCATTTTTAAATGCAAATAACAAAATATCGACACCAAAAACGTAGGTAGGTAAGACATACACAATGTACATCTACAAACTAAATGGAAGATGCAAACAATTTCTAATTTATATTATTGACATAAGATGTAATGTGGCATAAAAACTACTTAAACTATCATTAGTGAAGCCTTATCACTAATGCCAGGTAATCGTTCAAAGAAGGTATTCTTTTTGTGTCAGGCGATAACTTGTATAGAAAACAATAATCACCTTTAAATTACTGTTTACATTAATTTATTTCGTGAAACGTTGAATGCTCTCGTTAATCACCCGTGTATAATTAACAATAATTGTGTGGCATATATACCGATGTTTTTTACGCACAAAAAAGGTATAGTGAGATTAGTGGACACTTATTTTCCAAAAGATTTTTTAAAAGATAATGAATTGTTGACGGCATCTTAAAATATTAATTTTTTTTATTTATTTCAAAACAAGTATAGGGTGAAGCCTATGGTTTTTTGACCTGTTGAGGATTTGCATACATAATGTGCTATCAATATATGGAATAGGACTTTATAGGTTTTATAGATTAGGCTTTAATAATACAAATTTTATAGTGATCAGTCAATGAAAGTGATAAATTTTATTGACCGCATGAGAAAATCACGCAACGTTTATTTATTTAACATCTTTATAAAAACTGACTTAATTTGCGGAATAATACAAAAACTGGACTCTTAACACTTAAAATACATTTTAATTTTTGTCGATAGGATACTGATACAAACATATTTTTACCGTCGAGTTGATACAATTTTTTTTAATTGATTTCGCGTGTGTAAATGACATTCAAAATCGCCTATTGCTTCCAGTGTTGTTTCTGAGAAAACGGTTCATTCTACATAACAAGTGCTAATAAACATTTTTGTTTAAAATTATCTCAGCTATATTTTTTATTTGAAACTTTTTTTGTACGGCGTAAAGATTCTTGGTAAATCGTTTTTCTCAGTTTTTACCTCCTAAGATGCAAGTTTTAAAAGGAAGCCGACTTATTGTATACTGCAGACGTACCATTAATACGACTTACCACTGTTGTGACAGTTACTGATGATACAGTCATTTTCGCATCCCACACTGATCCCACATTAGCCTCTAGGTACCTGCAAACTAGTCTGAACAAGTCCAAAACTGGCTAAAAAGAGGGCGTATTAAAGCAAAAGAATTGAAATCAACACACGTGACGTTTACCCTCCGCAGAGAAATGTGACCATCCGTTCAGTTTATTGTAAACTTCCACAATATGATAGCGCCAAATACCTCGGCATGCACCTGGATCGACGACTGACTTGTACAAAACACATATTCGGTAAGCGCAAGCAACTAGGCCTCAAATTTGAAAACATGTATTGGCTCATCGATCACAAATAATAATTGACAATAAAATGTTATACAAAACAATCTTAAAACCTGTGTGGATCTACGGCATCCAGCTGTGGAAAACTACTAGCAACTTATAGCTACGCATAACAACTGCAAGGATTTTATTTTTAAAACGATTCTAATTTAAAGTAATTAAAGGCAAGAGAGACACATTTAGTGTCCAAGAAGTAAATAATAATAAAAGTTATGTAAATTAGGGAGTGGTAGGGTATTCGATGTGGGTAATATATAAAAGGTGTTATAGTGAGATGTGTTCAATGGTAGTGCCATTCGACTAAAGAAATAGATAATTAGTGTGTGGGATGATAATGAAGGGTTAGTTAGTTAGTCTTTGTGAACTTAAGGGGATTTATTTATTTATTTATCGTATGGCAATTACAACACATTTAGAACAAAATTACAAACACTAGTAATATAGGTTTATCATTTTTCGTTGGAAGTGTTGTTTGGTCAGGAGATCCTAAGGATTGTCTGACTGCCAGTATGTGCTAGTTCATTTAGCATTACCCAGGGTGCACGTGTAGTATTCTACTACGGACGCGAACTAGCTCTACACCCCACTTAAGGGGAGACGGGTAGTTAATTATAGTTAGTGTGGAACACGGACACAATAATGTGAGTTATGTGTGTTTTGGTAATATATGTCGAAAATCAATAATTATTCTCTTTAAAAAAAAACAAGGCCACTATCAACAAAATTGAGCTTTCAGTCCACGCAGATAATTTAATGCAGATAATTTAATAATTTTCTGCCGAGGCAAAGAGACTGTTTCCATTTTCAAACTGATTCAGAAAGATACTGACCAATTGATTTAATGGTTGTCTTTATGACTTAATGATTTCGTACCTTTTCTGTTAAGAAGTCATTAAGTTTCCTCTCACAAGGTCCAGCCCCGCTGACAGTTTATAGAAGCCAATAAACTTCCCCTCTGGCTACGTGGCCGATTAGTCAACTCCTTTTGAAATATTTAGCTCGAATATCAGTTAATACAGAAAATCTAGCATATAATTTACTTAGTAATAATGTATTTTACTATCATTCTCCTATAAACTTCAATTTCTACCACATCACTAACCGCTTATGAATATTATATAGATTAAATGAATAGTAGATTTTAATCTCTGATAAGCATTAAATTAATCCCCGATATCTAACACAAACATTTAAAGAACTAATTACTAACACGCACTAAGTCTACTAAGTGTAGACTACTTTCGAGTAGTCTACACAGATGTTTCTAGGGACCCGATAGCTGTTAGATGTGCTATGACTTCAAGTGCAGAACTAATCAAATCTGACACTCTCCCGATCTTTAGTTGCATACATTCTGCTGAATTATTCTCTTTTATTCAAGCTGTGAACTGTATTTCGAATAAATAAAAATAGGTTAGGTTAGTAATTGTTTTACTTAATTTAATTATTGTATAAATTCGTTAATTGTACCAATACTCAATGTAGTTTTTCTTTGTCCATTATAATGTAACTTTGTATTCTAGTAATCTAATAAAATTTTATCTGTGTCAGTGCCCTATGAATTCTTAAAATTTTCAAACAAAACACATTTTTATTGAGCAATCAGAAGATAAATCTGGAATTTTCCTAGTAGAAATTAGCTTATTAAATTTCTTGTGTGTTCTAGTTAAAAAATTATTTCCTTTCAGATACGAAATTATTTGGTGGCAGCCGGAATGAAAACAGTGGGAATTGCGGCAGCTGGCGGAGTTGGAAAGGCCACGGCGGAAATTATAGTTAATGGAGATACAGAATTTGATATGTACGAATTAGAAGTTTCTCGATTTCTAGGATTGCACAATAATAGAAAATTTTTGAGAGATCGGGTCAAGGAAGTTCCTGGTCTCCATTACGGATTAGTATATCCTTTTCATGAATTTGAAACAGGTAAAAATATTGTGGTTAAAATACTTACACTACAGCAGATAAAAACTAAATAAAAAATCAAAATTTAACACAACAATTTTTTGTTAAAACAATTGTATAACAAAAACTATACACCATTTCAGCCCACACATTGAGATGCCTTTTGTGTATGTTGTATTTTTCGGCATAAACTTCAATTGTTTTTAAGAGTGTAAATATGTTGCCCGTTTTCATTATAGGCTATTGATTATGTTAAAAAAATAGGGCCAATCGAACTACAACGTTAAAGGGATTTTATTGTTTCATATAGTCAATGGACCCCCAAATATGGGAAAACCGCGGAGTGCTACCATTTAATAAGATGAATTTGAATATATATTTATATACAGATTGAACGAATTTAAAACGGATCACACAATTTAATATATATGTCTGTTTGAACTGCATTTGAAATAGTGGACCAATATAAAACTTGAACAAAAAAAATCAATACCCGGTAATAGACATTGTATAAAATATCGTTCAACTATCCATCTTCTTTTAGAACGCACCATAGTCTAGAGCGCAGCCCAAAGTCAATGTTGCCAATCGCAGTGTAATAATCCGATTTGCGGACCTTTTTGAGAGTTATATTTTTTTCGTATCTTTAAATAAATCTGATATTTGCCTATATTTTTCATTGTATTTATCAATCTACTACAACAGACTAATAACAAAAATAAACTTAATGGTTTGTAGTTATTTCAGAAGTGTGTAGTTATTTTAGAAACATTTAGAAGAATCATATTGGCAACACCGCTCAAAATCTATCTCCGATAAACGAAAGAGGGGCTTCCCTAAAGCCGGCCACTCACGATACAGCGGCGTTGTTCAACTTCGTTTTTAACTACACACTTGCCTTGATCATATTATAGAAAATCGAAATGGCTTGATTTAGCGAGAATTTTTTAAGAGAGTTTTTTGAATTATATAAAATACAAAAATGCTTATAGCGAATAAAAGGTAAAACGTATCACGATAGAAACGTCCGAAAACAGGCAATGGACATTCTAGTTTTAAAGTTCCAAGAAGTAAACAAAAATGCGAATGAAGAGTATGTAAGAAAAAAATTAACAATTTTAGAACATCCTATAAGAGAGAATTAAAATTAGTATTGCAGTCCAGTAAATCGGGTGCAGGGACAGACGAGATTTATTTTGCACCAAAATCTTGGTTCCCTTGCACCAGAATCTACGTTTTATTATAGGTTTCTTTTTACGCTTAGTTATACACAAAGTAAGAGACGCTAAAATGATTGTTTGATTTGACATGGTCGAGAACCGAACAAATACTGTGGCGCAGTATGGTGTGTGGGCGCATCAGATATACGAACAAATTGAACAACACCTCTGTCCGATTATGTCGAACAACACCGCTGTACCGTGAGTGGCCGGCTTTAGGAAGCGATACGTGGTTTGACCACCTATGAATGAGTTCTTGAATTAGTTCAGAATCCAGCAGCCCGCTGAAGTATTGGATTTTTATAATATAATTATTTGACAACCTTTTGTTGGCCATGTATATGTATATATATATATATATATATATATATATATATATATATATATATATATATATATGTAGGTCTTACTTAAAAGTTCTTTTATTATTTCAAAGGGAACTAACGTTAGAATAAAAGTCCCCGATCCAAACAATACGCCTTTATTACATAAAAATAAACTGTACGGATGGTATTTACAGGTACACACACACAAAATTACAAGATTACGGATAATTGTCGGCGAATTAAAAGATCGGACAACGCCGTCGTTAATTGTTTTCGTCGTTCGTCATTCCTCTGCCGGGCGTTGCACAATAATTAACCTTCACAGCTCGAGTGCCAAATATCGAATCCCTTTTAGGTCAGGCATGTGTGATTTTGTCTATATTTTTCTGTCCCCTTTCCCCGCGATGGCGACCTGTCTGGGGCGCCTTAAGAATAAGGTTTTAGTGGTATCTCGCAGTGGCGTAACTAACAAATAAAACTATGCTAAATACTTAATATAAGAAATATTTCCTACATTCGGCCATCCTGCTAGGAATCCTACATATATATATATATATATATATATATATATATATATATATATATATATATATATATATATATATATATATATATATATATATATATATATATATATATATATTTATATATATATATATATATATATATATATATATATATATATATATATATATATATATATATATATATATATATATATATATATATATATATATATATATATATATATGAAATAACGAGAAGCCGCAAATTCAAAGCCTCTTGCTAGAGGCTTTCAACGACGCTAGAAGTACATTTTTACTTCGACATGAATCTTCGATTCACCTTTTAACTTTCTTTTTTTCTTTTTTCTTTTTTTTCTTTTTAGCTTTAACTTTCATATATATATATATACTTCTTTGGAGGGTAACTTTCGGGAAAGCATCAAAACAAGGATCAGCTAGAGATGGTATAAGCCAGTTTGGTGTAGAACTTTATTCTAAATGTGAAATTTTCGGTGATATGTTGTCACCTTCATCAGCACCTAAATGGAAAACCTATTTTAGTACAAGTGGTGGAAATCAACATTTAAAACCTACATTGAAAATGTTCAGTTGGTCCTAGTGGTGAAGAACACTGTCACAAACATGTTAAAAATATTAAAAAATACATTTAAAACTTTGAATAAAAACATTACAACACAACAGGGTATTATTTCAAATACAAACATAACAAAAAAAATCTAAAATTTAAAACCTACAAAAACTGCAACTTCATGTTAAAGGTAGAAAAGAAGAATTATTCTTCTTTTTTGATGACATATTTCTGATTTCTGTCAATATCCGGGTGTCATATGTAACGAGGATATAAATTTCACGTTTGCACCTCATGGATATGGAAAGAAAGAACCCAAGGAAACATAATCAGCAGGGAAATGAAGTCTTTTCTCAAGTACAGGTAGGTAATCTATGCATGTTATGATAAGTTCCCTACATTCTCCAGTTTGTTACATCTTGTCAAGTCCTGTTGAAGTAGAAAGGAATAAATACAACTTCAGTTTTCAACATCTTTCTTACAGTTCATAGAAGAGCTGCAGTTATGGATGTAGCACATTTCTATGAAGTTTCTCTTAAATTGGTTGTCAACCCTCTTTAGTACTTGCCCATTTTCATAGTTAGCAATGTGTCCAGTATTCTTAATATGTTGGCTAAAGGCTGTGCAGGTGGGCTTCCTCACTACATCACTCTTGTGCAAAGCTATTCTTTTTGAGAGTTTCTGGCTGGTTTGACCGACATACAAAACACGACACAAGACAAAAACAAGAACGACACAAAACAAGAACCACATAGAATAGAATACACTACATTGAAGTTATCCAGTTTTTTAACTCTTTCTGTCAGGTGAGTAAAGTATGTCCCTAATCTTTTGTACACTGAATTTGCTATCACTATGTTGAACTGTCTGAAAAGGTTTGTGATCTGTGGTGATAAACCTCTGATGTAAGGCAATCTCCCATAGAAAACTTCTACTGTTTCTCCTTCTAATGTTTGTCTTTGGTGTGTCCTAACTGTTGGCATATCTTGGAATAGCAGTTTATTAAGAAGTATCTTAGGGTAGTGATTTTTTCTAAGAATCTCATACAATAACTTGATGTTCTTATTGTAGTTAGAAGGGTGACAAATTCTTTTTATTCTGTTTTTCAGACCTTTGATGATGTTAATCTTCTGCTCGTCTGGATGATACGAGTGAAAAGGCACATATCTACCTGAGAATGTTTTCTTTCTGTACCAATCCAACCTTACTGTGTTGTCCTCATGTCTGGTTACATAGGTGTCGAGGAATGGAACACTATTATTTTCTTCTGTTTCAACAGTGAATTGTAGGTGAGTGTTATATGAGTTAAAAATGTCAAGAGTGTAGTTGATTTTGTCTGCAGGGACTGCACATATGAGGTCGTCTACATATTGGTAAATGAAGGGGAACTGGAAATCAACTTCTTGAGTACAGTAGTGAAGTAGGGAGTTCATTACAATTTCTGCCAAAGTTGGGGATATAGCTCCACCCATGGGTGCTCCTTTTATTTGGACATAGAATTCATTTTGAAAAGTGAAATATGTATTGTTGTATAAAAAGGTAATCAGTTTCAGGAACAAAACTTTGGGAATTGTACAGTTCTGTTCAATAAGATGGTAATTAGTTGTCAGAATAGAAACTACCAGTTCAAGAGGGATGTTGGTAAACAAGGAAGTAACATCAAAACTCACCAAGACATATCCTGAAGGTAGTAAAAACCCATTGATCTTATTTGTAAATTCAAAAGAATCTTTAATTTTGTAGGTATTATGAGAAGAAAAAGAAGTGTCAATAATACCTGCCAGATATTTAGCCAAGGCTTAAGTGGGGGCATTCTTACAAGCAATTATAGGACGTAGAGGGCACCCTTCTTTGTGAATTTTTGGAAGTCCATAGTATGTTGGGGTGGTACCGGTGTAGTTGGTTAATTCTTTTTTTGTTTTGGTGGTAATATATCCTTCTTCATGTAGTTGTTTTATTAGTAAGTTGGTGTTTCTTTATATTGATGGAGTCAGATCTTTGGGGATTTTTTTATAGGAATGTGGGTCATTGAGAAGTTCAAATGATTTGGTGATGTACTCGTTTCTGTCCATTATGAATGTAGTGTTACCTTTGTCTTCTCTTGTTACTATAATATCAGGGTTGTCTTTCAGAAATTTTCTCGTTTTTGTTTCAATGGCCATGGATGGACTGATGTAATAACGGTTGGTTTTGATGTGGTTGGTAATGATATTCGTGATTTTTGAACGTTGCAAATTCTGTGAATCTGTAGGGAGTTTCTTAATACAGTACTCAGTGTCTGCTAGGTATGTGTACATGTCAATATCTTTCACTGAGATTGGTAGTGAAAATTTTGGACCTAGTGATAGAAAAGATTTTATGCCTTGAGGCAAAGTCACTTTGTATTGAATGAAAATGCATGGTTGGTAAATCAATAAATAATTAAATATGTCATCAAAAAAAGAAGAATCTTTTCTACCTTTAACATGAAGTTGCAGTTTTTGTAGGTTTTAAATTTTAGTTTTTGTTGTTGTGTTTGTATTTGAAATAATACCCTGTTGTGTTGTAATGTTTTTATTCAAAGTTTTAAATATATTTTTTAATATTTTTAACATGTTTGTGACAGTGTTCTTCACCACTAGGACCAACTGAACATTTTCAATGTAGGTTTTAAATGTTGATTTCCACCACTTGTACTAAGTTTTCCATTTAGGTGCTGATGAAGGTGACAACATATCACCGAAAATTTCACATTTAGAATAAAGTTCTACACCAAACTGGCTTATACCATCTCTAGCTGATCCTTGTTTTGACGCTTTCCCGAAAGTTACCCTCCAAAGAATTGTATTCTTAGCTTCGTTATACATATATATATATATATATATATATATATATATATATATATATATATATATATATATATATATATATATATATATATATATATATATATATATATATATATATATATATATATATATATATATATATATATATATATATACATATATATATATATATATATATATATATATATATATATATATATATGTATATATGTATTATATATATATATATATATATTATATATATATATATATATATATATATATTTACATCCCGCCATCATTTTAAACTCCTTTCACGTTGCAGTAATTTAGCATCACCAAGAAAATCTATTATTTTCTATATATAAGTCGTGTATGTTCGTTTAGTGCACCTCTGTTGGCTTAGCAGCGTTGTCGGTTTTTCAATATTCTGATTTTTTTATATATTTAATTTTTTACATCAATCCTACGTTTTAACATCGATCATTTAAAATCACTGTATTTGCTATCATTTTAAAGCCAATAGCTGTTGCCGGTATTAATACTTAAAATAATATCTAGGTACATAAATATCGATCCGTTTTCGGTCAACCTGCCAACGTCCTGCTAACAAGTTGCGGTCTTAACTGGTTTTTTCTTTGTCTAAATGTTAGGTATATTTATTTAAGGTAGATATTTTTCTCAGAGAATTGTGTAGGGGAATATTTTACATAAATTTCAATTTACAACCTGTTTAATCCAAGCTATCGGTGAATAGTTTGAGGTAAATAATATGTTTTTATGGGATTACGCCTCAATTATTGGTTGTAATTGTGATAAGAATCACATTTTTAATTAACTTGTGTTTGAAATTTTGATTTCCATTCCGGAAATGGTTCTCAAAAACGTTTTTTTGTACAAAATGTGTATACACATTTTAGATAATTTGTACAATAAACAATAAATATTAGTTAATTAAAAATGTAATTAATATTACATTTTTATATACATAATATACATAAAAAAATAATATTTAACTTAACCATGCAACAAGAAAGTATTTCACAGAACCTCGGTAAATAGTTTTTAAAAATCTTCTACGGTTATTTAAATTCTAAATAGTATGAGAGATAGCTGATGAAAATTCGTAAAGATGTACAGATTATGCTTTGTTCTTTTTTTTTTAAACAATCTTAAAAGATACAAAAAAAAAATGTTTTGTATCTTTAAAACGTGCTTGTAAAACGTTTTTTTTTACATTCTAAAGAAAAATGATTCAAATAAAAGTTGTAGACCATAAAAGGTTTTTTATGTTGAGGGATACCAAATTAAAATATATAATTAATTGAGCGATGTAATTGCAAAAAACCCTAAACTCTAAAATATTATGTTTTTAGTAATTTATAAATGGTAATACCTAATTGAATTTTTTGCCCAACGGCAGATAATATAGCTACTTCAAATTATGGCAATTAATGGGTTTTTAAGGTGTGCTAAATATTAAGCAAATCACTTTGAACTTGTCCAATACTTGTATGTACAAGTATTTTGTAATTTGCAATCTTTATGGCTTATAACAAAACAAAGAGACAAAAACAGAACCATATTTAACCAATAAGAACTAAGATAACATTTAATTCTTAAAATCATATTTTCATTGTTTATTAATACAAGATCCAAAAATTTAAAGGATTTTGAATTAAGATTTATAATATATGATCGAAGTTATAGATGGCTTACGCAGTAAAGGAGTAAAATGTTATAACCCATTAAAATAATGGTATTCGTAAATTACCGCCCCGGAAAAGTACCACGGAGGTAAGAACTGTCTGAGCTTGTATTTTTTTTAGATTCGGACTTTAAATTGAAGCACGCTTGCAAAATATTTAATATCTCGGCTTCTGTGGCACGTAGAACCTTCATTTCTTTACTAGGGTAGCTCAACAAAATAATAATAATTGTGCTATTTTGACCTATCTTAATTTTTCCGTTGAAAGTATGAACTCTTATAAATGCGAGTTCGATTTACAGAATACACGTGTGTATACAGAGTACAGAGTGACTATCTGGGCAAGTACAGTCGTTTAGATAATCGCTCTTTGGGATAAACAAATTGGATAACTTTGTGATCTATGTGAAATATACCACACTTTAATAATGTATTCTTCTTCTCTTCTTCAATCTTCATTTATCCAATGTTGGACATAGGCCTCCTCCAATTGCTTCCACGCTTCCCTATCTTTTGCAATTCTCATCCACTGCTATTTGTTTCTCGAGGTCTCCAGAATGTCACTTTATGAGACCATCTGTTGGTGTCTTGTCTTGCTACATATGCTACCCATTGCCATCTCAATGTCGCTATTTTTTCCAGGATGTCGGTTACTTTAGTTCTTTGACGTATTTCGGTGTTAGGAATTTTGTCTCTGAGGCTTATATTTAACATGGCCCTCTCCATGGCCCGTTGAGTTACTCTTAATTGTTCTGCCATTTTTCTTGTTATTGCCATAGTTTCCAATCCATAAGTTGCAACTGGTAGTATACAAGTGTCATACGTTTTTCGTTTTAAGTAAATTGGGATTTTTCTGTCTTTTAAAATGAAGCTCAACTTACCAAAAGCAGCCCATGATATTTGTGTCCTTCTTTTAATTTCTAGTGTTTGATTTTCCTTTTCGTTTTTAATTGCATGTCCTAGATATATATATTGTTCTACCTTTTCTATATTGATGTTATCTATCGTGATGTTTTCTAGGCTGTTGCTTAATATCTTTGTTTTGTCGAGATTCATTTTTAATCCTATTTGATTCGATTTGTGATTTAAATCTTGTAGCATTGATTTTAGTTCATGGATATCTGTGCTTATTAGTACTATGTCGTCTGCAAAACGCAAATGGTTAAGATATTCTCCATCTATTTTTAATCCATTTTCGGCCCAATTTAGTTGTTTGAAAACATTTTCTAATGCCAAAGTAAATAACTTGGGTGAGATGGTGGCGCCCTGTCTCACACCTTTGCCAAGGTCTATTTTCATAGTTTCCAGATCATCATCTATTTTTACGTGAAAAGTAGCATCATCGTATATATTCTTAAGGAGGGTAGCATATCTTGAATCTACTCTGGAGTCGTCCAATGCTGTTAAGAAAGCCCAATTCTCGATACTGTCGAATGCTTTCTGATAATCGACAAATGCCAGATGTGGAATGTTGTACTCTATTGTTTTTTCAATAATGGTCCGAATTGTTTGCAAGTGATCGATAGTGCTAAAACCCTTACGAAAGCCTGCTTGCTCCACTGGTTGGTATGCATCTAGTTTAGCTGTCAAGCTATTTGTTATTATTCGGGTTAGTAGTTTGTAAAGGTGTGACAATAAGCTTATTGGTCGGTAGTTTTCTATATTTGCGGCGTCCCCTTTTTTATGGAGTAGAATGACTTCCGCATTTTTCCATGTCTTCGGTATTTGTCCTTCCAATAGGCATTTATTAAGTAATGCTCTTATTGCCTCTTCTGATGCAGTGTCTCCCATTTTTAGCATCTCTGAAGTAATTTTATCTTCTCCTGATGTTTTTCCATTTTTCATTTGTTTTAGGGCGGCTCTAATTTCTGATGTTATTATTTCAGGGAAGTCCTCTGAGCCCACATTTAAGATATGTTTTTTTGGTATACCGGGGTTCGGAATAGTAGAAGTATACAGCTTCTCATAAAATTTTCGGATTTCTCTAACGATCTCTTGCTTATGCGAGCACAATGTTCCACGGTCGTCTTTTATCTTTATGATTTTATTCCTGCCAGTGAATTTACATGTTTTTAGTACTTTAATGTTCTTATTGTTTTCTATGGTTTCAAGAATCTGGTTTGTTCTATAAACTCTGAGGTCTTTTCGAATATTTTTCTTAACGCTTCTGTTGAGCGCTTTATAGTCCGTTATCTCTGTTCGTTCTTCTTCTTTTCTCTATCTGTTCTAGAGTTTCGGGTTTTAGTTTAGCTTCCTTTTGTTTTCTTATTCTGCAACAAAGTTTTTTAGTGACTGTTTGTATGTCTTTAGTTATTTTCTCAGCTAGTTCATCTATATTCTTGTGCTCAAAGGTATTTGCTACTAGTTTTCGTGCTAATTCCTCTTGGTATTTCTCTTTATTACTGGCTAGGATGTCTGCTGTCGGTAAAGGGTTTGTTGTTAATAGTTTTCGTCTTTCTCTCTATACGTTAATACGTATATCAGCACGAACTAGTCTATGGTCACTGCCGGTGTTAAATTTGTTCAATACCTCGATGTTTATAACGTATTAACGTTATTATATATATTAATAACGTATTATTAATTATATTAATAACGCATATATTAATAACGTATTAACTGCCCCAATTTAAATTAGTTATATTAAATGCCATTATGTACAAACGAAGCTATTAACATTTATAAATTACTGCAAAATAATTGAGGGTTTTTCGGCAAAATACGAAAATACGTTTCTATTTTGAGAACAATTTCCGAATTGAAAATTGAAGTGCCAATAAACGTACTTTAACCTTTAATTGTGGCTTATTCCCATTTAATTAGTAATTATGTCTTGTTTATCTCTGCACTTGGTCACACATATTCCTTCAGGACTGTAAATACTGACCACTTTACGTTTTTTTTTTAGTTTCTTTGACAAGTGGGGATTGTCTATTCGGTTATTTCTTAATATGGGCTATCAGTAATTGTCTAGTAAAGTCAATTACTGATAGATATATTATAGAAGTTACCCATACTTTTCCAGTAGTCATTTAGACGGTTCATCTTAATTGTCCTCATTTGGAATATAAGCCCGAGAAAAGTTTTAAATTCTGTTTGTGTTGTCTGTTTTCAAAACGCAATCCTCGATTTTTCTAAACGACTTTGTGCAAATATTTCGTTCAGAGTCACTTCCACCATTCATTTAATCTACATCATCCTCGCCAGATGCTTCTAAAAATGATTGTAATTCAGCAGTGGTCAATCTACGTTTATGTTTACGTCTAGCTTTTTTAGATGTCGAACACATAATATTATTTACATCCATTTTTTTACAAATACTATAACTTACTTTAACATACGTAATTAACAATGAAAACGTACTACTAGAAACTATCAATTTACGTTTTCCAATACTATAAGGGCACTTGAGGCACAACACGTTTTTACTCAATAATAGTTCCTGTATAAGTAAAATTGCTTTTTAATGTACTTCATTGAAGCACACTAGACATATTGCAGTTTTGCCATCACATTATTCACAGTATGTTTTAACTTTTTTAATTTTTCTATCGGCCTTTCTACTAGTCACGCTTATTCTTAAAATGTTGTAACCTCTTGTACACTTCCTTCTCTTTTTATTATCTACATCGCTTTGCCTGAGATGGTATTTTTTGGGTGTAATTAGTCATCAGGGTTTCAACATTTCTTTATTTGCAAACGCCTTCGCTAATTCCAGTCTGAACTCAAGGATAGGTTGTCGCTTTTTTCGCGTTTTCTATTATTTAGCAACTAAGTATTGACTACTGCGGTATTAAATATTAATTCCACTGCCACTTTCCGGTACCACTTTAGTATTTTGCGTATTAGGCTTTTGTAAAAAGCCATTTGATCGCTAAAATCAACTCTTTTTTCACAACGTTATAATCTAGAATAGTTTGTGGTTTTAGCACTTGTGTCTAATTTTTCTTTCCACCTGAATAAACCAAGATACAACTATTATGTTTAAATGTTGTAATAATTAAAACTGGTTCTTTGTCGACCCATTTTATCACTTGTGAAATCAATAATGGGGTGAAGTTTCAGTATAAGTAGTTGCGACTTTTTTAATCTAGATTTTGGTTTTGAATTTTTTGTAGTAGAACATCTGCACATAAATTCGTTTCTTGAACTATGATTTGAATCCATCGACCCATATTCTAAAAGAAATGTGTTTTTACGTTGTCGGGAATATTATAAATTGGTTATCTTTCACAAAGCATTCGAAATATGATTTATATTCTATTTCAGAAAAATTTTTTACTGCAACTTTTGTTCGACCTAAACTAAATTATTACACAAAACAAGTAATCTATTTTTTTTATAGAAATGTAGAAATAGAATTTTCTGTCGAAGTTTTATGTGTGGCATGAGTCACTGGTGTCTCGTATATACGGTCCTCTTATCGCATTACAAACATAATTCTCAATTAACAGTGCGGTACAAGATATATTTAGGTTGTATAATCAAGCCGTAATACTTGTCGTGAGACCATAAGACCGTATGTTATAAATAAATATATTCCTACAAGAATTATCTTAAAAAATGAGAAAAATACAATAAAAAAGTGCAATATGAAGTGTTATTTAAAAAATGGCAAGTCATTCACGGGCGGACAGTTAAAAACAAAAGTTTTCAGTGTTCTATTGCTTGATTATTATTATCTGGTTGGTATATTTTAAAAATACTAGCCAAGTATTCTAAAAATGTTGACTTTTTTCCTGGTCTGATCTTCCTCAACTAACGTTATCTTTTTTAATTGGTGAGTTGTGTTCTTTAGGTCTCTTTAAGGGTTTTTGTTGCTATCCATACTGCATGATCTTTAGACAATGTACTAACGTAGTGTTCAAATGTGGCATTGCATGCATCATGTAGCGCTGATCTTAATTGTCCGATTAGTCGATTATATGTGTGTTTGTCATTAGGATTTTGGCTTCTTTGCCATCTACCTCTGGCTCTTCATTTTCCGACTATTAGTTATATAAGATAATCCGGAGTATTATTTGTGTTTTCTTGATTTGGAATTCTTGATCGTGTAGCTCCATATGATATGGTAGACGATGAAAATGGCAGCATATTCATCCATAAAAAAAGAAAACGCGATAAAGATATCCGAAACAACTGTTTTTTGTTATAAGAGATGAAATAGCCGAAAATTATCAAAACAGATATACAAGGCACCATACAGAGGAAGTAGAATGACCTATGAAACACCTTGAATGAAGAAAAGAAGTAGACTTAGACCAAATACCAGCAGGAATTATTTAACTAATTGTAAAAAAAAATTAAATGGATAACAATATTCACCCCATTTACAGAAAAGGCGGTGATACGCGAAAATTTTAAAAACTTCTGTAATAGCCTCCAGTCAACAATTTTCTAATCATGTTTTAAAAACGTACCGAATGCACTGTGTATACTAACGCAAGTCGTCAACATTCGTGTTGTTGCAGTTATGTATTACGATCAATTTAAAGGTTATGCATGACTCCATGACTCCCTTTGTAAAAGGTTCATAGGCGTGCTCCCATGCGAAACCGAAAGATTTGTCATACTGTCATACCGTTACATTATATCATATTATAACGTTAAATATTTTATGGTGGCCTTTGGGTACAACGAATGATCGACATTTTCCCGCACATATGCAAGCCTATGTACCTTTACAAAGGGAGTCGTTTGCTGGGTATTAAAGAACCATCTATGGTCATTACATAATTTTACGCCAATATTTTACGTTCTACGATGCATTCCACGTATGATACACTGTCTTCTTTAGTTTTCTGTCATTCTGTTTGTTAAATCCTATCCCATTCACGTCACAGCGTCAAGGAGCAGTTAACGGGAGGCATATATCTAACAGTGAACTTTGAAATTTTTTGCGTTTATCATATGTAAAGTAGTTAACTAAAAGTGGAGGTGTGCAAAGAGATGTATGACGTAATCGTATACTATTCGCTAAATCCTGTCATAATAACAAATAATAATAATATCACCAAAGTAATATGCCATACACCTCTGTGGGTTAATACGTTTTATTGCTGCCAGTTTACGGTGTTATTACATGCCGCCATGTTTAATTTGTCTCCACCATCGTATTATCTCCGTCAAATCCTATCATTTTAAGCTCTATATGTCATGATTAGATCTATAGGACCGGAGATACGTGACTAAGGCTTTTTTGACACAGCATATATAGGAGCAAAGATATATACCTAAGGTTCTTTTGACGTGTTGCTGTATTTGATTTCTACGTCGTAGTATTTTATTGGTTATATGCTATCATTTGAGGTACTGTACGTCACGATTGGACTAATAGGATAGAAGACACATAACTAGGCCCTTTCGTCACGCTACTCTATTTGATTTTTATATCTTATTGTATTCTATTAGTTAAATTCATGATACTATGAACCTAAACTACTAAAGATAAACCTACGCGCACGCGATCAGTCTATCTCTTTTGCATGTGTGACGTCACTTGGCGACAAATATCACCAGAAATGTTCTGTTTTGCATGGAGTTTTGTCAGATTTAGTATTGTTTTATCGTTTATCTTGTATGTTGACAAATAAATGTGTGCACTTTATATAAAACATAGTTCAGAATATTAAATTAAAGATAAACTTTTATCGCCAAGTGACGTCATGCGCATCGACGTACAAAATTCGATTGCGAAGTGGTTTTATCTCGGAAGTCATAGAATCGTGAGTTAAATTCTATCATTCGGTACGAAACGTCACGATTGGACTAATAGGATTCCAGAAACATAACAATGGCCCTTTTGACATGCTGCTGTATTTTATTTTTCTTTCTCATTGTATTCTATTGATTAAATCCTATCATTTGAGGTGCTCTAAGTCACGATTGTGCTACTAAAAAGAAGATACGTAACTAAGGCTCTTTTTACGTGTTGCTGTATTTAATTTCCAATTTTAAGTTATTGTATTCTATTGGTTAAGTAGCGTTAAGTAAGTAATAGGTAGCGGATAGGAACTCCTTTCGGATAGTCCTATCAGGGGAAGTGAATCAATCCCTGCCTTCCGCATATTCCAGGTGTTTCCTGACCCGGTAAACTAGAACCTGCTAAGGGTCCCTTGTCCAGGGTCACGGATGAAGTCCACAACGGTATCCAGGGCGGAGAAGAAGGTCTTCACAACGGTCTGGAGAGAGGAGGTGGCAGCCCAATGGTTTTAGGGATTGTATAAAACTAGCACTGGAAAGTGGCAGCTAGCTGATCCAACACTAACCACAGGCAGACTGAAATGGCTGTGAATTAGACAGCATGTGGCGTGGTGACATTCACAGTAGCGGCACATGTACAGCGGTGTAGAAGGCAACGGGAAACCACTACACTAATATTTCCCCAGCAAAATTACATAATGCTCATGGAACCTAAAACAACGGTCCTCAGTCCCGGGCACCTCTTAAATGAGGAGATGGTGCTAAGAATCCCCCGGAGGAAATCAAAAAGAATAGGCACATGGAATGTGAGAAGTCTATATGAAGCGGGAAAGGCCGCAAATTTAATTCAAGAAATGGAAAGACTTGATATCGATATACTGGGATGCAGTGAGGTAAGATGGCCAAATACAGGTACCTGTGTGATGGGCAACTATACAGTATTCTATTCTGGAGATGAAGGCACTTAAAATAAAAAGGTGTAGCAATAGTTACATCTAATGAAATTGCAAAATTAGTTTCTGGATTACTACCAACATCAAATAGAATAAAGCTAATAAAAATAGACAGCAAACCAGTCGATATGAATATTATCCTGGTATATGCCCCAACTAGTCAAAGCACAGAAGAAGAAATAGAACAGTTTTACGAAGACCTAAACAAAACTCTACTGCAAACAAAGAAGCATAAACCAACATAATATTAGGAGACTTTAACGCCAAGATTGGAAAAGGAAAAGAAGATGACACGGTGGGGGAGTTTGGCCTCGGAATAAGAAATGAGAGGGAAGATAGACTGCTTCAGTTCTCTTAAGAAAATCAGTACAGTATAATGAACAGCTTTTCCAAGTTACCACCCAGACGTCTCTACACGTGGAAATCTCCAGCAGATGGAATAGAAGGACGCATCACAAGAAATCAGATCGATTACATAATGATCAACAAAAGATACAAAAACGCAGTAAAAGCATGCAAGACATACCCCGGAGCTGACATCTCCACCGACCGCAATCTTCTTCTTACAACAATTAGGATAGAATTTAAAAGAACAAAAAGAAATAAGCAAATAATAGCTATTAACCCAGATAAGCTTAAAGAAGAATCCACTAGTAATAAAATACGGGAAGAAATACATAGACACTTGAATAACAGAACAGTACAATCGACACAAACTCCCGAGGAAGACTGGCACTATATTGAGAAAACACTTACAAGAGTAACAAACCATGGATGACAGAAGAAATTCTAAACATGATGGACGAAAGAAGAAAATACAGAGGTAAAAATGAAACAGCATACAAGCAAATACACAAGAATATCAGAATAAAGATCCAACAAGCCAAAGAAACCTGGCTAAGTGAAAGATGCCAAGGAATTGAAGAGTTGGAACAAAGACATGATACTTTCAATCTACATAAAAAAGTAAAAGAAGCCGCTGGAATATTTAAACAAACTCCTACGTCTTTCATCGAAGATAAACATGGGAACCCGCTACTGAACAGAGAAGATCAAATAGGTAGATGGAGAGAATACGTGGAAGAGATGTTTCAAGACCGAGAGAGGACGAACATTTACATGCAGGAGGCATCGACTGGACCTTATATCACAAAGCAAGAAATTATCAAAGCGGCAAATCAGATAAAGAAAGGAAAAGCTGTTGGGGAAGATAATATCCCAATTGAAATAATAAAGATATTACTAGACGAACACATCGAAGTAATGGAAGATATATTTAACAAAATATACGAAACAGGCATAATACCAAATGATTGGCTGACATCGGTGTTTATACCACTACCAAAGAAGAAAAACTCCAAGAAATGTGAAGACCATAGGATTATTAGCCTGATGAATCATATATTGAAACTTTTCTTACGAGTAATACACAATAGAGTATACAATAAACTAGACGAACACACTGGTCAAACTCAGTTTGGTTTTAAGAATGGGTTCGGAACAAGAGAAGCACTTTTTTCAATACGTGTGCTAGAAAGATGTAGAGATGTCGATTCTGATGTATACTTGTGTTTTATATACTTTCAGAAGGCGTTTGACCTGGTGAAACATTATAAACTAATAGATGTTTTAAGGTCATGTAATATCGACGATAAAGACTTAAGGATCATTTCAAACCTCTACTAAGAACACAAGGCTAAAATCAGAATAAAAAGCGAAACATCTGGAAAAATCAATATCAAGAAGGGAGTAAGACAGGGATGTGTCCTATCACCTTTGCTGTTCAATGTTTACTCTGAGAAGATATTTTAGAAAGCTTTGGAAGGCACCTCGGATGGTATAATTATAAACGGGCAATGTATAAATAACCTGCGATATGCTGATGACACTGTCATACTGGAAAATATTGCTGAAGCCCTGCAACGCTTAATGGACCGAGTAACGACAGCCTGTAGAGAATTTGGAATGAAATTAAATACAAAGAAGATAAAAACGACGATCATCAGCAAGCACCAAAAGAGAAGGGTGAAGGTCAAAGTCGACGGAACAGATCTGGATAGAGTAACAAGAACAACGTACCTTGGAAGTAATCTTGATGAAACTTGGGACCACTCACTAGAGATAAGAATACGCCTGGAAAAGGCACGTACAGTGTTTTACAAAATGCAAAAAGTTCTATCAACCGCCAGCTGGGCATGGATAATGACAGAAGCAACACAAAAAAGAATCCAAGCATTCGAACTCTGATGTTACCGTAAAATGCTCAGAATATCCTACAGGAGCCATACGACGAATGCGGAAGTTTTGCGGAGGATGAATAAGGAAAGAGAGCTTATGCTTATAATAAAAGAACGGAAAACACAATATTTTGGTCACATCATAAGAAGTCAAAAGTATGAACTGCTCCAACTTATAATCGAAGGCAAAGTCAATAGCAAAAGAGGACCAGGAAAAAGACGCAACTCTTGCAAAAAAAACTCTTGCAACTCTTTCTAAAAACCTACGGCAATGGACGAACATGACCTCCATAGAACTATTCAGAACTGCTACAAATAAGATTAAATGGGCAAATGTAATGGCCAACGTCCTTAAGGATAAGGCACCGTAAGAAGGAGATTGGTTAAGTGCTATCATTTGAGATATCGTACGTCACTATTGGCCTAATAGGACCAAAGGTACATAACTAAGGCCCTTTTGACATGCAACTCCATTACCTCATTGTATCTCATTGTATTTTATTTGTTAAATCCTTTCATTTGAGGTACTGCACGTCATGATTGGACTAACAGAACCGAAGATACACAACTAAGGCCCTTTTGACATTGTGCTGTATTTCATTTTTCTATCCCATTATATTCTTTACGTTAAATCTTATCATTAGAGGTACTATACGTCACGATTGGACTAATAGGATCAAAAATACGTGACTACGGCCCTTTTGACATGTTGCTGTATTTGATTTTTCTATTTCATTGTTTTCGATTGGTTAAATCCTATCATTTGAGATACTGTACGTCACGATTGGACTTATAGAAACGAAGATATATAACTAAGGCCTTTTTGACATGCTGCTTTTCTGTCTTATTGTATTTTATTGGTTAAATCCTATCATTTGAGGTGCTGTACATCACGACTGGACCAATTGGAGCAAAAATATGCAATATATACCCCTTTATATATACCCAATATGTAACCCGTTATTTTTAATCAAACAAGATGCTAGAATGATTTATGAATGAAAAAAATATATATAAATTCTTAAATTTACTATTTTGTTGTGGGTAATATTATATTCAAGAGCGATGCCAAATTTCTGATGCCAAAATGATTGATAATGAAAGTGCGATATACATTTTCATGTATATAATGGCAGCGAGTAAACGGTAAAACCCTGAACTAAATATATATAATATTTTCACTGTACCATCATTTTAGACTCAAACATTTCCTGGAATAAACTTATATAACTCAGTAAAAGATAAAAAGAGAAAGCAGACATTTTAAAATACCAACACGGTATCAAATCTCTAATCATTGAGATGGTTAAAATTCTTGTAACAAGTACAGGAAAAAAGTTATTAAGGTCTTGTAAAGTAGCGTCGACATACACATGCTACTTTGCAAGACGATGCTAAATTGATGGTAAAAGCATAATGTATCGATGCCAAAATGATAGTAGGATGTATATATATATATATATATATATATATATATATATATATATATATATATATATATATATATATATATATATATATATATATATATATATATATATATATATATATATATATATATATATATATATATATATATATATATATATATATATATATATATATATATATATATATATGTTGGGCTTTTTGGTGAGAAAGACGATCGAAAGTGTCCCATAATAATGGGTGAATATTGAAAGAGTGAATATCATTCTAGGTTTAAGAAGTTGGGAATTTGTTGAATCTAAATTGCGGCGTGTGGAATGAATTGAATTTCTAAGAAGCGAAAAACCAGTTGCTCTAAGGATGTTGGAGATAGATGGAGATTTAGTGTGATGTTTAACTTGAAGAGATTTCGGAATGACTTGATGGTCACGACAGCATTTAAGAAAAGCAAGATCACAGAGAAGACGGTATTTGCGTGTTAGAAGATTAGAAAAGGATTTAGTGAGAATCAAAAATTACTCCCCGTAGAGGCGAATAAAATGTTCGGATAGATTTCCGCGGTCAGATGAATGAAAATCACTAGGTTCTCGGGAAGAACCGCGTTGAGAATTTAATGCTCGACGTTTCGGCTCCCATTTTGGAGCCATAATCAAGAGGGAAACGGTTCGGTTCGAGTTCGGGGTCTCAATCTGCCTACTCCCCTCACTCGAAACGTACCAGTATCGTGTTCTGTATTATAAATACAAGAACTGTCTCTCGGCACTGAGGTCTCAATCTGCCTGCTCCTCAGTGTCGAGTGACAACCGGTCTTACCCTGTGTCGCTGCTTTTATACTCGCTGTACGCGAGGGAATGGTATGGACTGACATGGTCTGAACTGACGTGGCCTGAGCGGTGTGGGCGGTAGGTCGCTGAAGTAGGGGTCGCCATGTTGCCGGTAATCGTTTCGCGTCACCGCGCGTATTTAAGCTGTTAGGCCGTTTTTCGATTTCGATAGCTTCACGAATGATTCTTGATTTTAAGGAGCGGATGGGGGCGATGGTTTTTGCTTTTTAGAAGTCTATTTTGTGGCCTGTTTGAATATGATGTTGGGCTAGGGCTGAAGTAGTATCAGAATGTTTGACTGATATAGAATGTTCGTAAATACGGTTATGGATTCGTCGGTTTGTCTGTCCGATGTATGTACGTGGGCAACTAGAACAAGGTCTCTCGTAGACACCATGGTCTTCATTAGGGATTTGGTCTTTTACGAATCTGACGAGATTGGACAACTTGGAGTGAGTAGTGAAGATGATTTTGATGTTTAGAGGAAGAAGAGTTCTACTGATTTTGTCAGTGACACCTTTAATAAAAGGTAGAAAGATTTTGGGTTGATCCGGCGGCAAGGTTTCTTTTTTGGATGGAATGGGGTTTAGATGTTTTTGAATGCTCTTATTGATTTGGGTTTTGTGGTAGCTGTTTTGTAAGAGTGTTTGCCTTATTGAATTGATTTCGGATGACCTACGATTGATGTCGCTAAGTCTTAAGGAACGAGAGTAGATATAATACAAGGATCTGGGCTCATCCCCTAAATTGCAACCCCTAAAATCGCAACCCCCGATTGCAAATGCCAAACGGCTTAATGTAGGATGACGTACGAGGGCTCGTTGGAAAAGGGATGAAAAATGGGGTTGAATGAAATATGTGCCGTGCGCCTCGGAGCATGCCAAAAGGTCATTACGTCATATCTTTGTTTCTATTGGTCCGATCGGGGCGTACGAGGGCTCGTTGGAACGGGGAGAAGGCGGAGAGACAAAAAACAAAGATGGCGGCGGTGCCAAATGGGCGTTAAAACGTATCTTCATTGCTATTGGCCTGATTTTGACGTATAGGGTGTCAAAGCGTTGGTGACACACACACACACACACACACACACACACACACACACACACACACACACACACACACACACAGAAGCCATGGCACCGCTTGAACATTCTTCTTCTTCTTTTCCGTACAGTGGCTAAGAGAACGTTGACGTAGGACGTGACATTCGACACAGAACGTGAAATGTCGCGTGAATAACGTGACATTTGACGCAGGACGTGACATTTATGTGACATTCGACACAGAACGTAAAATGTCACGTGAAATGACGTGACATTCGACGCAGGACGTGACATTTATGTGACATTCGACACAGAACGTAAAATGTCACGTGAATTGACGTGACATTCGACGTAGAACGTGAAATGTCACGTGAATTGACGTGACATTCGACGTAGGATGTGACATTCGACGTAGGATGTGACATTCGACAAAATACGTAAAATGTAGGAATGACGTAACAGTTATGTGTCAGTCAAGATGTCGCTTGACATAAAACGTGACATTCAACATAGGACATATTCAGTAGTACTATGAATTCCATCGAGTACATACATAGGATTATAAAATTTCAACGAAAACTTATAAAGTGAAGTGCATCATATGAGAATATAAAACAAATTAAAAGACAATTAGATAGCCTGCATATTGAGGACAAAACGTGGAAACCAAAAGAGTTGAATCTACAGCAAGACACCTGGATTTTTACCTTTAGAAAACTGCCACCTGCTACCTATCCATTGAGACATATTCAACCAATACCACGGGCACCTTTAACAACAACAACACCAGCGAGCATATGAAAAGTCAAATAAACAATGTCTTTGCAATGTCTTGTGTAATATTAGCATTTGTATTTATCTTAATTTTAAAAATTATTTTTGAAATTGTAAGGAGAAAATTTGAATCTTCATGTAATATAAGACTTGATCAATAAATGTGATAAATAAAAAAGCGTTTAGTTTCTAATATATTTATTTATACATAAAATTATACAGGCATTATGTTATTGGCAAACCAGTGACGTAGACGATCCAGATTTCTTCCGGTGCATGAAAATAATCCAGCGGCATGACATGGGTTTTGCAGTAGGGCCAACGTTTCCAGTAGCATGAGGCGTACCATCAAACTTGCAAATATCAATAATAAGGGAAAAAACTCCAAAAATGTGACGTTTCTTATCCAAATATTTTGCTTTTTGTTAAACTCGAACGTAGATGTAATCTGCTGCATACAACAACTTGGTTTCTAGTATTTCATTGATTTTGGACAATTTTACTTGTCCATCAGAGTATCGAATTCCAAGCAGTTTTTTCTCCACGAATGATGCAGTCTTCTTATCCCCACTACTTAGCGTATTAAAAGGTTTTTAAGGCAAAAAGATGTAATGACTTCGTTTAAAACCTATTTCAATGGTAAGTTCTTTGGGAACAAACCATCCGTCCACATCGAATCCCTGAATGTCTACGAATGCTACTCTCATGATGACTGCTCGTGTACTACTGACAATTTATGCATCTAATTTAGACTTTTTACAATTTCGGTGAGAGGGAAGTGCTCCATTACGCAGTCGTGAATTATAATGC
The DNA here is from genome assembly GCA_918026665.1 of Diabrotica balteata. Taxonomy (NCBI): domain Eukaryota; kingdom Metazoa; phylum Arthropoda; class Insecta; order Coleoptera; family Chrysomelidae; genus Diabrotica; species Diabrotica balteata. The sequence continues at coordinate 68,997,218 of OU898284.1, read as the reverse complement.
AATAAGCCTTTCTTGCTTTCATGCTTTCTTCTTGTTTCGAACAATCGATGACGAACAATGTGTGATGTGCGAAACCTGAGAAATCGAGCAGAGGACGCTTTTGTTGGGAATGTATGTAGCTAGGATAAAATTCGGTATAATTGAAATAGGCCTCATTGTAGTCAGTTTTGCTAAAATCCAACTGCATTCTCTCGTTCGGCCAATATTCTCCATTTAAAGATAATCTGATACTTTGTATGTGGATATTGTCAAATAAGGTGGGATCGGCGTCGCTTCTGTCACGTTTATTGGTTTGAAAGAAAACAATGACATAACGTGGTCTTTCCACTGCATTGCTAGTTTTTACAGCCCAAACTTCACGTCTAGCGCCTTTGGTAAGTGCTGGTAATTCATGCAATTCCCACTTTCTAAATGGAAGAACTATAGGTTGATCTTGTTGAATGGATTTCATAAGTTCCAATTTAATATCATCATTGGGAAATATGTGCTTGACTCTGAGCTCAATATTGGTAATGTTAATCTTAACAGTTTTAACATGACCTGGAGTTTTTTCTTTGACAATTATGCAATCGTTGTCATTTCGAGCTCGAACTAGTCTTATTGTTTGACGGCCACATCTAATCAAAGGATAATCATTGAAAATGTTGAAAACATGCTTAAGAGGCATCTGTATGTTGAATGAATGATTAGCAGCGTGTAGAATTGGATCCTTAGGGTAATTCCAGCCCGCCATTGCCATATGACTGGAATCTTCTTGAGTATAACATGTCATTGCACGTACAGCGCTCACGATACCAGAATCCCGCACTGTTTCCATCTCCCTTGCGCTTTCGCTGTACGTACACGAATCAAAAAGAAAAGCACCCACATTATTTGCTAGTTTGACGTCACCAGTTCCGTTTATTGCAAGCGATCCTTTAATGCATAACAAGGTTTCGCTCATTGCAAAAACCGAGTCGGCTTGATTGATGCTAAATTCTACAATGTCATTGCAGTTGAATGATTTGATGAATGGTGCATATGTTCGGTATTCGGCCTTTCGAATTGACTCGTGAAACATCGGCTTACGATAAATATCAAATATTGGAGGCATTATGCTGTTTGAACGAGATCGTTTTCCATACATGGTTGTCATTTTTTCAGCTTAAAACCAAGTGATTGTAAAAACAATTTGTTTGCAAACGTAAGATGTTGCCGCTTAGAAGAGGACGTAAGATGTTGTCGCTCAGATGGCTGCAGAACTAATGGTGTACTATGGGCAGTAGATTGTCTTATTACTAATCCCATTTCCCTCGTGATCTAAGTTCCAGTACCAATGTGCTCTGTTCTCCTCGAAATTTTACAGGGCGTCCTTCTTGATCGACAGCCAACACAGTGATATTGGTAATTTCTCGTTGCGGTACAGCAGGTAAATACAACAAATTGTGTGGAGTTTCGTCAATTGTCTACCCAGGATTTGATTGTATGACAAATTCGTAGATCGTGTGAGCAGGTCTGTTACCATCGAAGGCTCCGGTACTAATGTTGCATTCAAAGCGTATGCTAGATACTTTAATAATCCTAACAGGTCGATCTGAAGAATGTGTCTGTCCTGGATTGAGAATTGCAGGAGAAAACCCCAAAACTGTACCAAGACTGTCAGGTTGCGTAAACGAAATCTTAAATTTGCTGAAAATTTGACACTGCAACGTGTTGTGGTCAGGTGTCAGACTTAATATCGTTTCCGGCTTAAGCACATTATCAGCACCCAATTTCTTTTGTACATATTCTTCAATATCGGCAATTTCATAACATCCATCGGGGAAATTAAAGTTGTGCAATTGGTTTTTGTCATTGTAGTAATAAAACTTGTTATTTTCAATGTTTGGTATACGGTTGTAGGAATGGAAAGCACGAAGAGCGATTTCATAATCTTTTTCGGATCCAACACGGTCGGTGTGGGAGGTTGAAATGAGAATATGTAATTGGTGCTGTCTACTCACAACAACTGCGACATGATGACTGACTCACGTTAATCTATTAATAATTTATTATATTAGAAAAAAAAACAACAATATTTACTTTAATAGTTTTATTTATTCCAAAGCAAGTTTACATAAATGACATGAAGCTTGAGAATCAGGTGGACCATCCCAGTGAGTCTTCCAATCCGGTCTGTTGTAATGTACGAAGCAGGGAAGTAGTATCTGCAAGTTAAATTCTCCTCGATATTCTTCAGGCAATTTATGCCATATACTTAACAATTCTGAAGGTCGTACAGTTCGTATAAGATAATCTAGCGGTATGTATTTTAGTTCTTCTTCACTGAATTCTGTAAAATATTTTTTGCGAAACATATGGTCCATAAGCAGTTCCGTAATTTTAGTAGGCTCCATTATATAAAAACTTTAAGCATAAATGTCCACAAATAATTGGATTGTAGGTTTGATACTGATGGTTATTATAGGAAATGTTGGCACGTGCACCACCCAGATACTTAACAAGTTCTTTGGTCGGCTTCAAATTACCAAATGAATCGAAATACTCTACGTCGCTGTTTATCTTTCTATATGCTACCCAATGTGTTCCGTTATGTGTGGACACATCCAAGTTTACTATTGCACATTCTCGTTGTCGAGGACCGTCTCTAGGCAGAGCGTTATTCATGAAAACGCCTCGAAAATGTGGTATTTTAAGTATTTTCGCCTAATGTGCAATCTCCACATCATATAGCGGAAGATTGGGTAGCTTTATTGGAAGTCTTTTTTCAAATACAAGCCGAATCCACCTCTGGGTTTCTTACGTAGGTACAGACTCGAACCGATGTGTTCCATTGCTTTATTATGACGTATATCTTCCAATTTCTTTTGGGCATTCTTTGCGTCGACTACTGTCTTGGTTACTCCTGCCGCACCCCCCGCTAAGGCCCCCAAAGCGGAAAGACCTGCAAATAGAGGTATGAGAGGTAGGAAATCGCCAGATTTTAGTGGTAGTACTCGAAGAACATCAACTTTTTTACAAACACCAAGTCTTTTGATTATGGATTTGGCTATTCGTACAGCCGTCAAAGCAGTATCTGTTAACGATGCTCCCCTTTTCATGGACTTTGCAATTTTTGAGACAACATCTCGATTGAAAGAGTAACGTCCCCGTCGTCCACGTCGACGAGAGCATCCCATTCCCAACTTTCTTTTTGTCTTCATTCAGCCAGTTACAATTAAAGCAGCACTTTTTCACCAATGCTAGCGTCGTTCGACTTGAAGCGCTCCCAGGCTCTATCTTCCAATTCTTTATCGGCCTTGTGACGTTCTTCGAGAGATGAATGCTGCGAATAAGCGATATCGTGTCGTCTGCAAGCTGCGTCTAATGGATTAATTCCTGGATCACCACGTGCAAGACGTTTTTGTAGTTTTGTTCCGGGACCACAGTACTGATAACCAGGAATATGTAGTTCAATTGGCGGTTTATTAATTAGAGAGTTAACGAGACCTCCTCCTTCGACGACCAACATTGGACTGATACCATGCAAATGGAGACATCTATAATATATTGTCGTACATATGTACTACACTTGTCACACGATGAAGATCGTTCAGCAAGAGCAGACGCTACCAATTGATAATCTGGACATTGTCCAGAAAGTGACAGTCATTAAACGTGGTAAATTACTACCAAACTCGTTTAGAGCCATTATTTGCGGTCCAAGTGGATGCGGGAAAACGAATGTCATGCTATCTCTTCTATTCAATTCGAATGGTGCCAAGTTTAAAAATGTCTATGTTTATTCGAAATCCCTCTTTCAACCGAAATACCAATTACTTCAAGATGTAATAGCGCAAGTTAAAGGTGTAGGATTTTATCCGTTTAAAGACAACGAATGAAAATACTTATAGAACGAGCAAATGAATACCACATTCCTCTATATATGGCGTTCATAGATTTCGAAAAGGCTTTCGACAGTGTCGAACATTGGGCAGTGAAAAGTTCTTTGATTAACAGCCGAATTGACCACAGATATACGGAACTAATAACCAATATATATAAGGAAGCCAAAACAAAAATTAAAGCATATGAAGGAACAAAATCATTACAAATAAGTAGAGGCGTGAGACAGGGTGATACAATATCACCGAAACTTTTCAATCAGGCTCTTGAAGATACTTTTAAAAGATTAGAATGGGAAAAAAAAGGTATAAAAATTTGTGGACAACGCTTGAACCATCTAAGGTACGCTGATGACATCGTATTGATAACCGATAAAAAAGATGAATTATTTGAAATGATGAAAGAACTGGACGTAGAAGCTGAAAAGATAGGCCTTAATATGAATTACAGCAAGACCAAAACTATAACAAATACAGATGAAGACATCACAATGAGAATCGGACAAGATGAAATAGAACAAGTTAAGGATTATATATATCTTGGTCAAACTATAAAACTTAACAAAGAGAACCAAACAGCAGATATCAAGAGACGAGTTAGACTGGCATGGGCGGCATTTGGCAAACTAAGCTACATTCTTAAAAACAAAAGATATCCACAGCATCTTAAGACCAAAGTATATAATCAATGCGTACTCCCTGTTCTTACGTATGGCTCCCAAACGTGGACATTTACAAAAGCAAACATGGACAAAATCATAAAAACCCAAAGAGCAATGGAAAGACAAATGTTGCACATAAGACTAATGGATAAGAAGAGAAACGAGTGGATAAGAGAGAAAACAAAAGTGAGGGATGTTAGACAGGAAGTTGCAAAATTGAAAGGGAGATTTGCCGGACACAATATAAGACAAAAAGAAGACCGATGGAACAAAATTCTTATAAGTTGGAGACCGTGGGAATATAAACGAAGCAGAGGAAGGCCCCAAATGAGATGGGCAGATGATATCAAGAAGCACGTGGGCTCTAGATGGATGACTGTTGCGACAGACAGAGAAGAATGGAAAAGGATTGGGGAGGCCTATGTCCAAAGATGGACTGAAGAAGGCTAATTAGAAAAAAGACAACGAAGAAATTATTAGTCCCAGCGACGCTAAACCCCACTCTGTGTTTTTATTTGACGATGTTGCATGTGATGGTCAGCAAAAGATTCGCGAGTATTATTCCATGTGCAGACATAAAGATATCGATGCCGCTTATTTATGTCAGACATATTCAAAAAAACCAAAGCAGCTAATTAGAGACAACTGTAACATGATTGTACTATTCAAGCAAGACGAGATAAATTTGAAGCATGTATTTGATGAGCACGTATCACCAGACATGACATTTGATGAATTTAAAAAAATTTGTTCTGAATGTTGGTGTGATAGTTATGGTACTTTGGTAATTATAAAAGATTTTGCTCTCAATAATGGCCGATATCGCAAAGGATTTGATAAATATATAAAATTATAAGGTGATTGGTTAGAAAAAGATTTTGCTCTCAATAATGGCCGATATCGCAAAGGATTTGATAAATATATAAAATTATAAGGTGATTGGTTAGTCGTTAACAACATGTCAGATGATGCGGTTGCCATTGCCCTTCGCAAGGAGAAAGTTGCTGAATTGGCTAGATCAATTCGCAAAAAATATTTGGCATTAAAATTAGGCCGAACAGAACAAGACGAGTCCCTAAATAAACTGTTTAAACTACTCTCGAAGCCTCTCAAAGATATTGCACAATCATCAAAAACGTTACACCATGCTATCACTAACAAGGTTGAACAAATTAAAAAAGAAGAGGTGAAAAAGGAGGACGGAGAGGAGGAGGAGGGGAACGAGAATGACGATGTATTTCTTGACGCACCTGATCAAGCGATGTCTGATGAAAACATTATTCAAGAACCAATCTCTGACGAGATTTCGATGGATGCCACAGACGAATATATGGATCAATATCCTCCAATAAGTTACAAGTATATAAAAGAATATGTGAAAAAAGACGATAAAATTGATACAAACTATGGTCTATTTTACGATTCTATTAGTGGTTGGATAATGGGAAAACGTCGACTAAACTTTAACAAACGCAACGGAGACATAATAATAATTCAAGAACGTAATTTAGAAGAACGTAGGTTAGGTGGTACGCCAGGTCTATATCAACTTTTATTTTATGACAACCCCGAACAGTATAATGATGAGGATTTACAAAAGTATAAAACACTGTTGAAAAACACAGAGATTCATCTGGATACCTTGGGACGTCTTAAAGGTTCCAGCGGAGAAAAATACCATTCTATTATTAAACCTCTATTCAAAACATCTGATGCAGCCATGAAAAATCATGCACCACCTGCAACTCGATCCAAAAAGAACTCGAACACAGAACGAAAACAACAACAACAAAGGATTTACAAAAGTATAAAACACTGTTGAAAAACACAGAGATTCATCTGGATACCTTGGGACGTCTTAAAGGTTCCAGCGGAGAAAAATACCATTCTATTATTAAACCTCTATTCAAATCATCTGATGCAGCCATGAAAAATCATGCACCACCTGCAACTCGATCCAAAAAGAACTCGAACACAGAACGAAAACAACAACAACAAAGGATTTACAAAAGTATAAAACACTGTTGAAAAACACAGAGATTCATCTGGATACCTTGGGACGTCTTAAAGGTTCCAGCGGAGAAAAATACCATTCTATTATTAAACCTCTATTCAAATCATCTGATGCAGCCATGAAAAATCATGCACCACCTGCAACTCGATCCAAAAAGAACTCGAACACAGAACGAAAACAACAACAACAAGATCATCTTCATCTACGGCCAAAGGAACTGGATTGGATGACTCTCGATTAACATACAACACTGCACCCATGGAGTATATTTATTGGGATTATCCAAATGAGTTAGTTGAACGTCTTAAACTGTTGGTGGCTTCGAAAGACGCCGGCAACACATCTCTCGATAACGAAATCGTAGCCATCATCAATGAACTAAAAGAAGCCAATATAATAGAGAAATATCTAATGTCAAGGATGCATCAGACAATGGCGATGCTGCAACAAAAAAATACGTTGATGGACAAATCAATGAGTTGCGTAACCTACACTACCCATTAATTCAAACACATGGTGTGCTAATATAGCAAAAAACTGATGACATACAGGATTTAGCCACTGGCCTTAACGATGTGAGAAAGGAGCTTCATAAAACTATAGTTCCACTTCCCGAGCAAAAATTGAAAAAACTAATCAAAAATGATCTGAATGCACTGACAAAAGATACGAATAAATACGTTGATGAACAAATTAATGAGTTGCGTAACCTGCACTATCCATTAATTCAATCACATGGTGTGCTATTACAACAAAAAACTGATGACATACAGGATTTAGCTATTGGCCTTAACGATGTGAGAAAGGAGCTTCATAAAACTACAGTTCCACTTCTCGAGCAAAAATTGAAAAAAATAATCAAAGATGATTTGAATATACTGAAAAAGGATACGGAAAACAATCTAAAATCTGCCGCAGAAACAGTTGCAAAGCATACTATGTACGATATACAGATGGAACAGCGGATAAAACAAGTGGAACAATCATTAAAAAGCATAGTAGATAGCATTCATTCATGAGATATAGACAAACGTCTTACGGTAGTGGAAGGTGCGTTAAAAAAATGTCTAAAGAACAGCTGATAAACGAATTGCATAAACCAGCACGAAAAAACTATCCTCGTCGACGAACAATAATCAAAGCAATCGATGACTTGTGGCAAATGGCTTTGGCCGAAATGCGTCCTTATGCACATCAAAATAAAAATTACAAACTAATACTAGTTGTAATTGATTGTTTTTCAAAATTTGTGTGGACACGACCTCTAAAAACGAAGACTGGTGAGGAAATTACTCGGGCATTTTCGGATATTCTCGCTCATACTCGACGACATCCGAAGAACCTACAATCTGAGCAGGGAACCGAATTTTACAACAGAAAATTTCAAAATTTAATGACAAAACACGAGATTAATCATTACAGCACCTACACGACCAAAAAAGCTGCCATTTGCGAGCGAGTTATTAGAACGTTGAAAGCAAAGTTGTACAAGTATTTCAGTTTACATGGATCTTACAAATGGTTAGATGCTCTACCCATAATTACCGAGGAATACAACAACACAAAACACAGTAAAACAGGATACAAACCGTCTCAGGTTAACACATCTAACGAAAAAACCATTTTAAACAAAAATTATACTCATTTAAAGATTGCCGGTCCACGAAAGTTTAAAGTTTATTCGAAAAGGCACACACGCCCAATTGGACTACTGAATTATTTAGAATTGTACAAGTTAAGATAACAAATCCTATAACGTATTTGCTCGAAGACATGCAAGGTGCGCCGATTAGTGGTGGTTTTTACGAAGAAGAAATGCAGAAAACATCAAACCCGGACATATACCTGGTCGAAAAAGTACTCAGACGAAAAGGCAATAAGATGTATGTGAAATGGTTAGGAATCGACAGCAAACACAACAGCTGGATAAATAACTCGAATATAGTTTGAGGATCTATATTTTGATACGCCGCGTAGACATACATTTTTTGTGAAAAGGCCGATAATTAACCACAAGAAGTGGGGGAAGACAACAAGAATAACTACGATAATAGGTTCAGTTTACATCCACTTCGTTAACGACGTTCGAAACACACACAGTAGTACCATGAGCTCTCAAGATAGCGGATACGACAGCCAGCCTATTAATTTCGATGATGATGATAGCAGTGAATTTAGTATAGAATTTAAATATGATGAAGACAGTCAACCACCACCACCACCTAGTCCTGGCGCCGAATTAGATCGAGTATTAGCTACATATGACGCAGCTGCTGCAAACGAGCAATATTGTTTATTGGAAACTACATATCCAGTCACAAGCTCTCTCCACATAAAAATTGGTCTAGTTTTAAAAGAATCAGTTTAAGTATAAGCGAGTGGAACGTCATAATTGTGTGGTTAAGAGAAAAAATGAGTGACTTTTCCATGCTACCTATGTGGATGAGTATGTTCCAATCGAATTTATGAATGGTGATTTTTGCAAACTAAGACAATTGGTAAAAGAAAATGTAAAGTTGCTGACCATTGAAAAATTTGGAGTCGAATATTATTTACAGGAAGATGACGTCTACCACATTTTAAACGCAATCTACAGAATAATGTACCATAGAGTGGCAATGTTACAGAGTTTACATCATCATCATATAACGGGGGTCCTACGGCGATTGCCGCTTCCTGCATTTCAGCCTCCATCTTTTCCTATCTCCCCAATCACAGAGTTTACAATTCCAGAAATACTATCTAAATATTTCAACTTTCATTAAGCAAATTTTTTGTGCTAAAGACTCTGTACATGGACCAGTTGCAGCCTTCGCAGCATATATCGATTTTTGTCCAAACACTTTGTTAAGTTTAGTTCTAAAGGAATATGTATATTATTATGAACATAGACATGTAAATCATTTAACTGAATAAATATAATTTATTTGATATGTTGTCTTTTATTTTTAATCTATTATAAATAAAACCAAAATGTAAGATTATACGAGTTTTATTATTATTAATAAAAATTACATTATAAAATTCTAAATTATAAAGTTCTACTGTACTAGTTAAATCTACAATTTACAAAAAAAAACTACTTTGAGATAAGTGATCGTTTCTCTTTTTTGTGTTCTTATAAGTAGCCATATACTAAAAGAAGAAAATTATTTATAATAAATGTTATTCAACAAGAAAATGTCCCCACGGAAGCGTATTAAATGATTTTGGTATTAAGTACCTCTTATCGTCATAAGGACTTAGAGCCGTTTTGGATTGCTCGATGCTAAATACAGAATGTTGGTACGACCGAATATGACCATCTATAACCAATACATCTACATCTACAATACCATCTACAACCGAATATGACCATATATAATGACCATCTTTGGCTCGCGGTTTGAATTTTAAATTCTTTAAGACATTTTTCATAGTCTTCGTACGTAATTTTATTTCGAACAACGTTATATTTCACTCCTTTTGCCTTTTTTGTTATTCCCAAATTTCCTATGTCACATTCAATTCTCTCTTTGTTTAGTTGTTTTCTTTCTAGGCGCTGTCTTTTTTTCCCTCTCCTCGTCAGTTATTTGCAGTTTAAATGTGTACATTTTTGATCTTAGCCCAATAAAATATGTAATTATTTTCCCATTTGCCTCGTCCTTTATTAATCCGGGGATTTTTGTTTTAACCGTTCTCTCGTATGAGTTATTTTCGGCATAGTCGGAGGTATCAAATTTACTTGGATGCGCTCTTATAACCTCTCTATATGCACCTGAACATTGCAATTCATAAATAAAGCTGTCTGTGTCCATGTACAACAATGAACAGTTTTCCTCTCCCATCGTTAGAAGCATAAAGTTGTAGTGAAAATCGTACATACATAATTTAGATATATCTAGGATTGCTGCGCCTATATACAGGGGTTTATTAAAGCATACTTCTGATTTCTTAAGTTCGATAGCTACCAAATTTTCGCTAAAGATCGTACGACTGTGAAATCGACTACTCCCAATCAAATTTTGGCTCCGTACCTTCCATGCCATTTTTATATAATTTTACAATACTATGACGTCTTTGATTCTGTAATGTCTTCCCGAACACTGCATTGTTCATTAATTTATACAAATTTTTCTCGAAACTATTCGTGGCTGCCGCCCTTAAAGTTGTATTTAACTCAATATACGGTTGCAGCCACGCAGATTGTTTAAATTTCAAAACTCTATGTACCTTTGTTAAAATTAACCCGTTTGCTAATGCCTGTTTAAGAGTTCTATAATGCATAATATATTTGGTTTTGTGATATAAGGTTGATATTAACTTTGGCAATTTTGAACCGGGCGGAATGCGGTGTTCGGCAGCAAATGGAAAATCTTTATGTTTGTCGTGTAATTCACGTGGATACTCCAAGTCAACTTGGAAAAAATAGCCCTCCTTTGCATCATCCGGTATTGACATAATATCTATATGGCTTTCGGGAAGATTACCAACACCAAATTTGGTAACATCATCGATTCACTTGAACCCTCCATACGGAAGCAATTGTAACATTGCCCAGCCATACAGATTGTTCACATCTAAATAGAGGATGTACTTAGAGGGCCGTGTGAGATCATAAGACGAAATGTATTTGTTGTTGGCCTCCGAATATCTGTTGCTACAAACAGATATTCCACCTCTTATGGCTTTTTCCATGAACAAGATCATATCCACATCTTTTAGCAATTCTAATTTACATTGTGTGTATCTCAACATACAATCCCACGTGTATCCTGGCATGGTATAATACTATGCTGGATCTAATTTATATGTGTCTCGACATTTTTTTCGAAATTGCTCAAACACATCCGCCAACAGCAGAATATCTGTTTTCAAATACAAATCGCTATATTCACCCAAATTTTTACAATTAAATTTCTTCCAAACATTTTGCGCATGAGCATACTTCTCTTCACTAATGTATTCATTATTTAACTTACTATAAAAATGGTTAATTTTGGGTAAAGAAGTTTCATTCAATTTTTCCAAACTATCGATATAATCATAACAAAATACTCCTTTACACGTTAACAAATTAAATGTATCATTATCTAATTGACTAAATTCTCTTTTTAAAATCTTCTTTTCAGATGTATCTAAAAGTGATGCCAATTCATCGAGTGAAGCTCCCATAAATCTAAGTGAATCAATAAATCGTAATTTAATTTGATGTTCGTCAGATTGTAATGTAAATGAAATATATTTTTCTTTATTAATGGGAAGTAAGCTCAAGTGCCCATGCTTGCAAATATCTATAATCATAAAATGCGAATCGGAACCACTAAAATTGTGAAATACAATTGGGACGACAAACAATTTTTTAAAGTTCAAATTACATGCTTGGTGCGCAAATCCCCGTACTTGTCCCGTAAAATGGTCGTGATCTACAACAATTGTATCTGTAACAAAAAAGCGTTTCTCACAAATATGGCAAACAGTTGCTTCATTTGTGTTAAGCTTTTCGACCATAGGTACAATTGTCTTTATTTTGGAATTTACAAATTTGGAAATTTCGGTCATTTCTTTTGCGAACCACTCCATGCAATTTTCATCTCTATAGCTATTAAAATACGATAAACTATCATCGTACGCACATTTCAAATAATAACCTGCACTGAAAGGTACATGTTTCTGATATTTTGCTGTTTTACTTAATGTGACATTAGAATCTGTAAAATTATGTAATTGGCATTCAAAATCGGCATAAACTATAAACGGAGTTGTTTGTTTGTATGTAAAATTGCGAAAAGCCACATGGTCATATTTGGGAACAGTCATTTTACATTTATTTATATCTGAACACATTTCTTCGTGCTCTGCTAGTTTGCTTTCACTGCTAAAATAGTTTAAACATCTATCACATATATATTTTTTCGAATTGTCTTTGTTTCATTGCAATCTCACTAATTTTCCTAAATCTTTAATCCAACAATAATGAAGGCGTATTTCAGTCTGATCATTATCTTCTGGAGGAGCATCGTAATCGTGTAACTTTGGGAAATATTTATCCTTATTAAGAGCAAATTCACATGCTTTTCCATCTTTTGCGGTGTCAGTCTGGGTGGTTCTACTTCGTAAAATTGTTTGTCCTTCACTACGTTTAATTGTAATGCAAAATCATTGACAGATATAGCGTTTGATTTTTCAAATTTTGAAATTCTAATTTGTCTGTTTACAAAACAGTAGAATAATGAGGATATTTCGAAACTCTACCGGCATTTTTGCTAACAGGACACAAAGCGCTAACAATAGACCAATAAAAACAAGCCTGATCAAAGTTATGCACATTAATGCACTCTCGTTTTTTCTGAATCTCTATTGGTAAGTCAATGAACGATGAACCGTTTCCTATTTCTACTTTATTAATATTAACTTCTAATGAGATTACTTTAGTCAGAGCAGCACCCGAATATTTTTCTGCAAACTCAGACAGCTTTGTAAAAATTTTATCACTAACATTTTCACTAAACCAAAGATGTAAATCGGTCTGTGTATCTATAATAGCATTTTTAGTGTTAAAATATTTTAAATCTAAACTTTCGCTATCACTCGATTTTTTAATGAATTCGCCGCAAAATGTAGTATTGACTTTAAGAATTCTATTTGTTTTTAAAATAATTTTTCTACTAACAATAATATAACAATCATTTAGGAACTGTGTTAAGTCCTTATGCAATAAATTAACTATAACTCCAGTTTTAATTCGACTAGCAAAACACGAAATGACATTTTCCCATTTAACTCTAGTGCGTAATTTTGAATTAAGCCCCAACCCAACGTACTTATTATTGAAATTTAAAATAATTCGCCTAAAATGTCCTATGTAAGTTTTGATTATTTAACCGTCTTGTCCAAACTTTACGATCCCTTTCAGTGAATTTGTCAAAAATTATTTTACTAAGCTTTTTAATAATGTGCATCAAATCATCAGACTGTTTAATCACTTGTTTATGCATGGCTACGCACACAAACGAAAAATAAGAAAAAATCACTTACCATTTTTTCTTTATTCTATTATTTCAAATTTTGCTGCTGGATGAACACCCCCAGTGTTGACTAGTCCTCGGAATATGATGGAATACTTCTTAGTTGCGAAGTCTGAGATGAATGGACTATATACGTCTGTGACTCTATGTGGCAGAAACACGTTTTCCTCCAGTTCCAGCAAAACTGCTTGACCAAATTTAGCATTTACCAGCTTGGCGGCTAGAATTTTCTTCGGTTCGTTTATTGGCAGTTGGTTTAATTTTATTGTAGCTTTTTGTTCTGCAACCAAAGAAACTGCGTTTATTTTTACTAGATCCATCTACAACAATAGAACAAACTATAGTTTTTCCGCTTAACGTAAAGGAGAGATGCAATACATACTTGGGAATAGAGAAGAACCATATACTACAAGAAATCGAAATACGAACAGAAGAGAACACTTCTTATAAAAAATAGCAGTCGTGAAATGATTTACTCACATAGATAAAAAGGACATAATAAATACAAAAAAGTATACATTTTTTATAAACTACTGCATGAAATACGAACAGAGATGTATAATTCTCATAAAATACATTGATAAAAAGGACATAATAAATACATAAAAATATAAAAAGAAAAAACCGCTTACCTTTATCAAATATGTAAGACACTGCACACAGGGTTTGAATACTGTGAAGTACTTGTTGAACTACTTGTTTTAGTACGTTTGCGAAGCGAAGTGTGACAACGTATGCGCTCCTCGGCCTTTTAAAGAACAGAACAGCATGTCGCCCCACGCGAGCCCAAGTTGCTTCAACCTAATGCGCCTACGATACCATCAACTGATTCGTTTCATAGATAAGCAACGTGTGGTGTTCTAACAATGCTAATATTTTTATATTTATTTTTATTTTTTCAAATAATTTTTATGGTGTACAATAAATAGATATTGCGGTAAGAGGATCGTTGTTATCAATTTAGAATTTTGTTGATGTGGTTGCTGATATCATCATACATTTTGCAAAATGTAGCAACTGCGATTTTCTTTCCGGTGGACTTGTTTTTCCAATTATTAAAATAAAATTTGTTATCAAACTTGTTTACGTGTTTTTAACCATGCGAGGTCATGTTATCACTATGTCTTCATCCGGTTTTGCTAACAAATACACAATTTTGAATATTATTATATTTAAATATTTCTGTCTTAATATTTCTGTATATAATATTAGTATTTAAATATTTCTAAATCAAGATGCTGGTCTGTTTACATGTCTTATTGCTGCCCTCTGTATCTCTGTGTGTGTGCAGAGCACTCTGGAGTATGCTGGTTCTTTTCTTACACGTTTCGGATATCTAAATACATCAAGTGTATTTAGATATCCGAGATATTCAACTAAGGCCATATCTACACTATTTCTAGTGTAGATATGGCCTTAGTTGAATTTCAAGAAAGATACTCTTCCGGTGACCGGAACATTAAATAATGATACTATGAATATGATTATGAATACGCCTCGATGTTCTGTTGGCGACAATAACTATGCAATTCGTTCGAAGTGGAATAAAACGATTTTATGCTGGTATTTCCCTCGTGTCGCTATATATGTGTCATGTGAAGGTGTCTGCATGTCTCTGTTATGACGCTCTGTTACCCCCTGTGTACCTCTGCTACCCTCTGTTATTGTGTCTCTGTCTTTTAAAATGTCGAACGTCACGTCAAAACGTGACACGTCACGTAATTCCTACATTTCACGTCTTGCGTCGAAAGTCACGTCATTTCACGTGACATTTTACGTTCTGTGTCGAATGTCACATAACTGTCACGTCCTGCGTCGAATGTCGCGTTGTTCACGCGACATTTCACGTCCTGCGTCGAATGTCACGTCCTGCGTCGAATGTCACTTGACATTTTACGTTCTGTGTCGAATGTCACATAACTGTCACGTCCTGCGTCGAATGTCATGTTATTCACGCGACATTTCACATTCTACATCGAATGTCACGTTCTGCATTGAATGTCACGTTATTCACGCGACATTTTACGTTCTGTGTCGAATGCCACATAAATGACACGTCCTACGTCGAATGTCACGTCCTGCGTTAAATGTCACGTGACATTTCACGGTCTGTGTTGAATGTCACATACCTGTCACGTCCTGCGTCAAATTTCACGACGTTTCACGTTCTGTGTTAAATGTCACATAACTGTCACGTCCTGCGTCGAATGTCACGTCCTACGTCATCGTTCTCTTAGCCACTGTACGGAAAAGAAGAAGAAGAATGTTCAAGCGATGCCATGGCTTCTGTGTGTGTGTGTGTGTGTGTGTGTGTGTGTGTGTGTGTGTGTGTGTGTGTCACCAACGCTTTAACACCCTATACGTTAAAATCAGGCCAATAGCAATGAAGATACGTTTTAGCACCCATTTGGCACCGCCGCCATCTTTGCTTTTTGTCTCCCCGCCTTCTCCCCGTTCCAACGAGCCCTCGTACGCCCCGATCGGACCAATAGAAACAAAGATATGACGTAATGACTTTTTGGCATGCTCCGATGCGCACGGCACATATTTCATTCAACCCCATTTTTCATCCCCTTTCCAACGAGCCCTCGTACGTCATCCTACGTTAAGCCGTTTAGCATTTGCAACCGGGGGTCGCAATTTAGGGGATGAGCCCAGATCTCTGTAGTATATCTACTAACGAGAAATGAGAGTGTTGCACTATTTAGCCGCAAAAGCTTCGTCTTTTGTCAAAAACTCTTTTCATTTTATTGATCTTCTGAAAAATATTTCTATTTCCCCCTCAGATATACTAGTTAGTTTTGGCATTGTTTCTTTGTTCACAAACATTCCCATCGATGAAACCATTTCCATCTTGGACTCTAAACATCAAATCCCCCAAGACACACTATCTCTTATAAAACACTGCATGTCTAATACATACTTTTCATTCCAAAATCATTTCTATCGTCAAATCAAAGGTGCCCCAATGGGATCTCCCCTCTTTCCCGTAATAGCTGATATTTTTATGGAACATTTCGAAACAGCAGCCCTGTCCTCATCAAATCTTAAACCCACCTGCTGGTTACGGTATGTTGATTGTTGATGACACTTTTGTCATTTGGCCTCATGGTAAGGACGCGTTAGATCTCTTCCTTTCCCACCTGAATGGAATACATCCTAGTATTCAATTCACGATGGAAGTCGAGTCTGAAGCGTCTTTGCCATTCCTTGATGTCCTTATTCAGAAAAAACTTACCTCACAGTTTTTCCTATTCCGTGTACCGGAAACCCACTCATATAAACCGATATCTTAATGCCCAGTCACATCATCACCCCGCCCAACTCAATTCAGTGGTCAACACTCTCATTTCTCGTTCCTTAAGACTTCAATCATAGGTCATCCGAAATCAATTCAATAAGGCAAACACTCTTACAAAACGGCTACCACAAAACCCAAATCAATAAGAGCATTCAAAAACATCTAAACCCCATTCCATCCAAAAAAGAAACCTTGCCGCCGGATCAACCCAAAATCTTTCTACCTTTTATTAAAGGTGTCACTGATAAAATCAGTAGAACTCTTCTTCCTCTAAACATCAATACCATCTTCACTACTCACTCCAAGTTGTCCAATCTCGTCAGATCCGTTAAAGACCAAATCCCTAATGAAGACCATGGTGTCTACGAGATACCTTGTTCCAGTTGCCCACGTACATACATCGGACAGACAAACCGACGAATCCATAACCGTATTTACGAACATTCTATATGAGTCAAACATTCCGATACTACTTCAGCCCTAGCCCAACATCATATTCAAACAGGCCACAAAATAGACTTCGAAAAAGCAAAAACCATCGCCCCCATCCGCTCCTTAAAATCAAGAATTATTCGTGAAGCTATCGAAATCGAAAAACATCCTAACAGCTTAAATACGCGCGATGACGCGAAACGATTACCGGCAACATGGCGACCCCTACTTCAGCGACCTCCCGCCCGCACCGCTCAGGCCACGTCAGTTCAGACCACATCAGACCATACCGTTCCTGCGCGTACAGCGAGTAAGAAAGCAGCGACACAGGGTAAGACCGGTTGTCACTCGACACTGAGGAGTAGGCAGATTGAGACCTCAGTGCCGAGAGACAGTTCTTGTATTTATAATACAGAACACGATACTGGTACGTATCGAATGAGGGGAGTAGGCAGATTGAGACCCCGAACTCGAACCAAACCCTATCCCTCTTGATAATGGCTCCAAAATGGGAGCCGAAACGTCGAGCATTAAATTCTCAAGGCGGTTCTTCCCGAGAACCTAGTGATTTTCATTCATCTGACCGCGGAAATGTATATATATATATATATATATATATATATATATATATAGTATTCAACTAGTGAATTCAGAGGTTTATTCGGTCAGTCAGGTTGGCAAAATAAAAAACAAAAATAAAAAAAAAGTCCATTGGAAGAATGTGAAGAATAACCATTGGAATAACCATTGGAAAGTTATTCTCCAAGTCCAAAACTCCACTAAGCTCGTTAGAGCACACTAATGTTGTCACAACACGCCATTTCCACCAAACATCATATTGACTTCTCAAATACTAAAATACTGGCCAAACAAAATAACCATCAAAAACGCTCCTTTATTGAAATGTGTGAGATCCTAAAAAACCCATCTGCAATAAGCAAAAGAACCGACATTGACAATTTGAGCCAGGTTTACCACTCTCTCATCTTACGAAATAAATAATACCAATATTCATAATTTGAAATAGCCGTATTTTCCATTCAAAACAATAACATAATCATCCCAGATCTCTAAAATTCATTAAAACATAAATTACAAAAAAAATCATATCAAATTTTTCCGTCATACAAATCCATCCGTCCAACTATTCTTTCAACGACCCCCGTAGAAGTTCATAATTGTCTCAAACCTTGGAATTTGTTGAATATATGGCCCTTGAAAAAATTTTCGGTATCGCTTCACGTCGTTTTGCGTCGATTGCAATAAATCAGTGGTTTGTTTGTCTTCATTGGAGAACCATCACTAAATGAAGCCAAATGTACGTTTAAAGTTTTTGTAAATCTTCGTTTCTGCGAATATTATTTTTTGCATGTTTCTGTTAAATTTTTTTTTAAGTTAGTTCTAAATTTATGAGTAAACTTAAGTACATGTACGATAACATCTTTAATACTACATATTGAGTTGTAAGTAATAAATTATTAGATCTGTATTTCTTATAAACTCTATGTCATCTTTGTATTTTAGAGAACTGATGAAGCTTTAGCAGCATAAAGCGAAACGTCTTCTATAAACTTATGAAGTAGTTGACTTCTGTTTTTTATTTTGCCAACCTGACTGACCGAATAAACCTCTGAATTCACTAGTTAAATACTTTATTAATATATATATATATATATATGTATAAATATATATATATATATATATATATATATATATATATATATATATATATATATATATATATATATATATATATATATATATATATATATATATATATATATATATATATATATATATATATATATATATATATATATATATATATATGTATAATATATATATATATATATATATATATATATATATATATATATATATATATATATATATATATATATATACTATAATAACAACAACAACACACAATAAAATCGTAAATAGGAGTTAGACAGAAAGACACGCTCGCTCCAAAAATGTTTACTCTTTAATTAGAAGATGTGTCAAAGAAGTCCCATTGGGAATAAGGCAGAGTTATCAATGGCAGGTTTTTAAGTGATAAGATTTGCCGATTATATAATACTCGTAAGCAACAATATAGAGGAACTACCTTGCATGCTAAATGAACTTAAACGAGAATCTGGAAAAATCAGTTTAAAAATCTATATAAAAAGCTAGGACGACAACCCACACTGTTTGTCTGGTAGAATAACTCCTAGCGCCACCTAGCAAAGAAATGTGAACTACCAACTGACATTGCAACCATATTTTGTTCATGAAACGATACGGTTGATTTATTGCTAACAATTTTGATTAATGACGTATAATATTTATTATACCTTGTGCGTCACGGCTTTATAAATTTATAAAGAAATATTTATTAAATAAATATATTTATTTAATAAAAAAATAACATTGTTTATAATCCTTCTGGAGTTGTCTGTCCCCCATCGGACGCGTCCCTAGGTGGTGGATAGGGAAACGCCCTAACCGGTCCTAAGACCGGTGGGTAGCTGTGAAATAAAAATACCAACCGCGAACCCAAACAGGGTAAGGTATGGCAACCCTAACAGAAGAGTTCCTGGCCCTCCAGGTGCAAGTTGGGCTAGAGGCCGACAACCTCTTCCTGTAAAAAGCATATGTTACGGAACCTAAGGAACTATTAGTTGGGCGGAACTCACGACGATGACTCTGCAAACGAAATATGGAATTGAGATTAGGAACATGGAATACCTAAACCCTGTAGCGAACTTGAGCGCTCACATCTTTACTAGACATAGTGAACAAGTACAAAGTAGATATTTTTTCGGCACTGCAGGAAATGCAGTGGACAGGAACAGGCACTCTTGACAAGAGAACCCATTTCATATATAATAGCTACAATGAAACAGATGGAGGGAGTGGGATTAGTTGTAAACCAAAGAACAAAAGGCCTCATTATTGACTTTAATGGCTACAGTCAAAGATTGTGCTATTTGCGCTTAAATATTCTTTAAATACAGTTTGCTCAGTGCACATGCCCCAACTGATGACAAACCAGAGGAAATATAAGATAATTTCTTCGAAAATCTAGAGCAAGCATACAGACTATGTCCCAGGAATTGTATTAGATGATATGAATGCAAGAATAGGATGAGAGCGAGTTTTCATGCCCACGATAGGAAAGTATAACCTACACAACATCAGTATCGACAATGGAATACGACTGGTAAACTTAGCAGGACCACCAAATTTCACAGTCGCTAGCACCTATTTTAAAAACAAGAACATCCACAAGGTAACGTGGACCTCTCCTGATGGAAGAACAACGAGTCAGATTGATCACATCTTAATAGATTCAATTCATGGAAGAGGCGTAATAAATTGCAGAAGTTATAGAGGCGCAAACATAGATTCAGATCATTGCCTAGTTATCTCAACATTGAGGGCTAGAATTTCAAAGACTAGTAAAGAAAATAAAATGGATAGAAAAAATGGAATGTTCAAAAGCTCAGAGATGCGACAATTGCAGAACGGTACCCGGAAAACATCACCAACAGGCCAAGGAATCAAAATGTAAATGAAGAAGACCGGACAGATATAGACTTCTTGAACAAATTCCCCTTCGTTGGCTCAGTGAAGATGTTCGTTCAGTTGTAATGGAAACACAAAATAATAGTAGCAGAGTTTATTGACGAGACGTACACTATGGGTGTTGACCTGGGATTACTTTGAGTAGAGACTGTTGCAGTTGAGCGTTGAAGACTATCACGTTGGTTGAGTGAATATTGATTGAATGCTTCTCTAGGCAAGAGATTTTAGTTTTATATAAGTTTTCATCATCATCACAGTCATTAACATCTTAGTAGATGTGTTGTGGTTCATAATTGGGCTTCAGCAGCTCGGACAGTTTGATTGATAATATTTCTCCACTGGTCGCGGTCATCAGTTATATGTATTGCCTCAGTATACTGTTTATTGAGAAGCTTTTTAGTAATGTCCGCCCATCGCTGTGGAGATCTTCCGCGTTGGCGTTGAGTCTGAGGCCTTCCTTGGACCACCAACCGCTCCATAAAAGTTTTAATTGGGTCAATATATTGACCTAATGACATGTGTTTAAGTTGTGTGTAAATTGTTTAACTTTCGTCAGCACTTTCGACTGATGTCCAAATTTTATTGTTGATAATTGACCAAATCTAATGTAACCTAATTAACTACGTGTGTGTATTTAATAACAAATACATTCATTCGGTCTACTGGGTGATAAAATTATACTGTCCAATTTCGGATATGAATTCTGAAGATTTGATATTGGACATACTGCGGAATCGGACAATCTGGCCCAAGTGTCAATACTCAAAATTTACATATAAGTATTACATAACACAGTAAAATTCAAACATAATAAATTATAAATAGTTTAAGAATAATCAATAATCTTCCAACCGTACCCTAGCTATCAATGTCCGACTCTATCTCTAGATTAATATTAGGGCAATTGGATGAAAATGTGAAGAGTGGGATGTCGGCTTGGGAAGTCGACGGTAAATTGTTGTGCCGATTATTAACTAATACAGGTACTTCCTGTTCGTTAGTCTGAGTTTGTGGATTACCTGAACGACATAGTCGTGCAACAGGACGGTACTTCCATAACGTGAGTATCCCAATTATTACCATTATAGTAATGGTCCCGGTGGCCACAAAATAATGCCAATTAGATTCGTGAATCGATCGCCACTGCGTATGCGTCATTTCTTGTTCCAGACTCTCCTCCTCAAGTAACACATGACGTAGCTCTCCTCCTGGTATGTCAAGGTAGGTGTTTAGAGGTGTGTTAAACCTGCGAGGTGTCCTCGCCACCAGTTGGGCCACAGGAGTGATTGGCGACTTCAGGTAACTCGTCACCGCTCTGTCCACCCCACTGCTAGTGGGGAGTAATGTAATATTTTTCGTATGGGCGATACGTTTGGGTGAAAGCTTCAGGAATGTGACTCGTTTCAGTACTCTTTCGCTCCGATTTCCATTGCAAATAATGGATATGTGTATCGTGACTGGCGTGACAACTAGCCAGAGGTTGGGAGTACCCATCTTACTCCATTGAGCTGTCTGTATTGTCCTGGCTACCAGTGGACATGTGCTATTCTTAGATCGCTCATAAATTTCTTCAAGTATGCAATTTGGGTGGGTATCCATGTTTCTTATAGCCGTTGGTGAGCACGCTATCTGCGCCTTTGTCAACAGTAAGCACCTTTCTCTATCTTCCGCGGTCAATTCGAAGTAGTGCAGTGTGTTATAATCTACGACCAGTAGATTCCTTGGGGCGACAAATGTGCGCAACACCGACCCCTCAATGTTAAGTGGTATGGCCGCGACTTTGAGCATGCTGTACTTATTTTTCTCTGTCACTATAAAGTAGCCGATGACTATTATAAATCTGTCGTCATGACTGACTTCTGTTTCTATAATGGGTTGTCGTATTTCGACCCCTTGAGGCAGTATCTGCCCTGCTTTCTCTATTAATTTGGTTATTTCACCCTGTTTCACTATATCAATGAAGTGTCTGTGGTTATAGTGAAGGTTTAGGATTCCCTCGTAAAATTGAGTATATTCGTTATGAACTCCATAACTTGTAATGCTATCGTTTGTATTCGTAACGTGCTATATTCGGTTTCTAGTCTTTCTAAAATGGCTCTAGAATGGCTCTCGGCTTTGGTACTGCTCTCGGCTCTAGTATGGCTCTCGGCTTTTGTATTGCTCTCGGCTCTAGTATGGCTCTCGGCTTTGGTAACTGCTCTCGTTCTCCCGGGTCGAGTGGTCTCTCTCTGCTACTGAGGGTGTTGCTGGCGTGGACTGTATAGGCTTTCTCAAACTTCCTTGAAGTATTCTGTTTCTCGATAGGACCATGAACAAATTCCCCTTCGTTGGCTCAGTGAAGATGTTCGTTCAGTTGTAATGGAAACACAAAATAATAGTAGCAGAGTTTATTGACGAGACGTACACTATGGGTGTTGACCCGGGATTACTTTGAGTAGAGACTGTTGCAGTTGAGCGTTGAAGACTATCACGTTGGTTGAGTGAATATTGATTGAATGCTTCTCTAGGCAAGAGATTTTAGTTTTATATAAGTTTTAATTGGGTCAATATATTCGCGGACCTAATGACATGTGTTTAAGTTGTGTGTAAATTGTTTAACTTTCGTCAGCACTTTTGACTAATGTCCAAATTTTATTGTTGATAATTGACCAAATCTAATGTAACCTAATTAACTACGTGTGTGTATTTAATAACAAATAAATTCATTCGGTCTACTGAGTGATAAAATTATACTGTCCAATTTCGGATATGAATTCTGAAGATTTGATATTGGACACTTCTACTGGACCATAAAAAGGTAGACATTGAAGCAGCTGCGAAAGATGAAATAGGAATAGAAAGTTGTACCCGTAAAAATCATAACGATGAATGCAAGAGTGCAACAAAAGAAAAAAAATAAGCCTCCAGAAAGATGGTTACCAGAAGTCAGAATGGCGACCTATTAACAACAAGGAAAGATGGATGGAATACTGTAACCAGGCACTTAACATAGAGAAAGAAGAAGAAAACCTGGAAGACAGATAAAAAAATATGGACACAGAAATCCCTCCCCAATGATTGGAATATTGGAATACTTTGCACCATACACAAGAAACGAGATATCTTTGAATGCTCTAACCACAGAGGAATTACGCTGCTAAATTCAACGTATAAAATATTTTCCACAGTACTATGTTACCGTATGGCACCATATGCAGAACGGATAGTAGGAAAATATCAGGTTGTTTTCAGAGGTGGTAAATCGAGAATTCATCAGATTGCAATCCTGAAACAAATTAAAAAAAACACTAGAATATGGCATTGATCACATACTTACAAAGCAGCCTACGACTCTGTGAATGTAAGATAAATTTTCAAAGCAATGAAAGAGCTAGGAATACCAAATAAGTTGGTAAATTTAACAAAACTAACTATTGAAAAAGGTGAATGTAGAGTACGAGTTCAGGGGGAACTGTCTGAGCCTTTTAAACGAATAACAGGCTACGCCAGGGAGACCCTCTTTTCAATCTTCTGGCTCTGGAAAAAGTAATATGTATATTACAAATTACAACCACTGGTTCAATATATAATAAATCAGTGCAAATCCTTGCGTATGCTGATGGTATCAATATTGTTGGGAGAACGGAAAACGCTATACGAGAGGCGTATGTAGCATTAAAAGGATCAGCTACAAAAATGGGTTTTATAGTAAACATCAACAAAACGAAGTATATGAAAATAAGCACGCAACCACAAATCCTACGACTACTTGTCATAGAAAACGACATCATCGAAGCAGTGAATAAATTTGTATACCTAGGAGCGCTCCTTAACACTGAAAATACCTCAGAGTCCTAACATATGGTTCAGAAACCTGGACTCTGAAAAAAAAAAATAATGAAAACATGTTATGATGTTTCGAAAGAATAGTACTGAGGCGAATCTATGGAGCAGTGAATGACAATGGAGTGTGGAGAAAATGATATAACTTCGAACTGTATAGAATATATCAGAAACCTGATATCGTAAAAAAATATTGATAGGGCATTGGTCAGAGAAGAAGAGGAAGATCCAGAACAAGGTTCCTTGTTAACTTCGATAAAGAAATGAGAAATATGGGAAAGCGTGCTTGGCGGAGGAAGGCGATGGATAGGGACGACTTAAGAGAAATTTGTGAGGGGGTTAGGACCCACACAGGTTTGTAAAGTCAGAATGATGATGATGACATTGTTTATAAAAAAATGAGAGCTTTAGAAAATTTATAAAATAATATGCATTGTCTTTAAATGATCAGAAGGATGTACTACAAATGATCAGAAGAGTACCAGATCATACTTTATATTTACTTGGTTTACATGCAAGAAGTTTTTTATTATTTGAAAAATGCAATGAGTGACTGTAGGTGGAAATTGAAATTTCCGCGGGAGTTATATCTGGAATCTATGGTTTTCCGGGTTTGACTCCGCATTGAATAATTTTGGTTTTTATAAAAACCATTATTTTGACGACGTTTCGGCAAGGTCGCACTTGCCATTGTCAAGTCAGGTAGTAGCGCTTCTTTCTGCTGCTTGAAGTTAACAGTTAACATCTTTTCCATCACCTCAATATGATCCATGTCAATATGCTCTTCATTTTCTTGCTTTCCCAGGAGAGTTTGGAAATACGTTTTCCAAACTGATTTTATTTTTTTAGATCACTGGTTATTTGCCTTTCTTGATTTTTGCATAGATTTGTTCGGAGTTTTTTTCCTTCTCTTAAATTGCGTAGATATATATATATATATATATATATATATATATATATATATATATATATATATATATATATATATATATATATATATATATATATATATATATACGCTTCCGTTATATCGTTGCTTTAGATTTTTTTTTAATTTTTTTATATTACCCTTATCGTATTTTCTTTTTCTGTTCTACATATTTTATGGGTCCTCTCTCTTGCATCTGCGTAGCTTCCTCTTCTTTCTCTGGTTCTTCTTTTCATATATTTCTTGTGTTCTTCCTTTCTTTTCTGTATATAATATTTATATATATATATATATATATATATATATATATATATAAATATATATATAAATCTTTTAGCGAAAGCCGCTATCGCTTTATATATCAAATGGCCAACTATATGGCCTAGGAGACAAATTCGTTAAACTTCCCGTGGGAGACATTCGTTAAACGAATGTCTCCCAAATCTTTACTACTGTAGTATACAGTCAGAATACGAAAACGAAACGTCTTCAACAGCCTATCAACTTTGTCTTTTATTTCTCCACCTTGAGACCGATATAAGAACCCACCACTCGTCTGAGTGATCCTTATTATATATTATATATATATATATATATATATATATATATATATATATATATATATATATATATATTGTAGTGAGAGCAGAAATGAAATAAATTAACATAGAAATATATACAACCAGATATACAATGTTAAATTTATTCAAATAGTAATTAAAGACATAATTTATAAGTTATATACTAGATAATATTATTAAAAAATAATTATATGAGGGTATTTTTGAGAATTTAGCATAAGAAGTTTAAGAAGTTTTTTTTTTATGTTATTTTATTTAATATTTAATATGTTTAGTCATCCATGTGCATATGCAACCAAACATACACTGTAGTGTCAAAGTCAACAAGTTATTTATTTTTGTAATGTTAATTTAGAATATAATTGTGGATGTAGAATAGTAAAAATATATTTCATATAAATGTTTAAGTTACATATAATAGTGTAGTTCTGATCTGGAGAGCCTAAAGTCAAGTAAATTGTAAATAGAAAGTTCTAGAAATGTCAATGGGACTATTTGCATAATACATCACAGACAAAAAACGATTCCAGAACATTCAGATAGAACAAATAGAATGATTCGAACATTATTTATTGCTAGATTATTCTGGAGACAATGAAAAAGATATAAAAAGCCATGTAATTTGGAGGTCAGTTCAGTTATCAGTATAATGAGTGATCAGTCAGTATGTTCAGTTATCAGTTAGAGTTATCAGTTAGAGGAAGTCAAGTACAGATTATTATTAGTCAGTTAGTTACAGATTATGATTAGTTACAAGAAGAATATTTATCAGTTAGTGGAGTTAGTTAGAAGAAATTAAATTAGTTACAAGATTATTAAGTGAATTAATTTGAAGCTAGAACAAGGCATTGATTAAGTTAAATGAAGTACAGTAAAATAAGTACAAAGAAGTACAGTTAAATAAGTCAACTACAGTAGTTGGAGATTAATTATTACTACAGTAATATAGTGATAGTATGAAGTTAATTCATTGAAGTAAGCATTCAATAATGCAACCACAAGATCCAGTATATTTGAAAGTACATTATATGGAAATTACAAGGATATAAATTTATCTATTTATATGGTGAGTGGAGATAATTAAGAAGAAGCATATTAAAATTGTTGGATAACCAAGGCAGAGTAAGAAAATATCGAGTGGCGATAATAACTTTAATTTTGGAAAAACTTTAGGCGTTCAGTGAAAGAAGGTACCAAATTTTGTTAATAATTTAAGAATTGTAAGAATTTTTAAATTTTAGATAGATTGTTTTAAATTGATATTGCTTATATTAGATAGATAGGTTGATGTTTCATAATAGTTATAATAAAGATAATTTAAAAAAGTACTTACAAACTAATTCTTTGAGAACCGCGATAAAAACCCTATACTTACATATACCATTCAAATTTACTCATAGCTCATCCAACAACAACACATCATAAGAATATATATATATATATATATATATATATATATATATATATATATATATATATTGGAATAATAATTAGATATACAAGAAATTAGCATAGTAATATTATGATGTTTAACTAATAAAAGAAATAATTTATAAGTCATATACTAGCAAATATTATTAAAAAATAATTATATGAGGGTATTTTTGAAAATTTAGCATAGGATTAAGTTTTTAAAGGTTTTTTATTTTATTTTATTCTATAAATAAATATATTTAAGTGAGCCTTGTGTATAGGCAACCAAATATATACTGTCTATGACATGACGATGCCTACTTTTGAACTAAATAAGTGACAGATGAAAAATGGGGTTAAATATTAGTTTGGAATTTTAATTTAAATATTATTACGGATGTAAAATAGTGATAATATAGTAGTTTAAGATATTTAGTTTATGTATATAATAGTGAATTCTGATCTGGAAAGCCTAAATGTCCATAAGGTTCTCACTAGAATTTTCAGGAAAATGTCAATACACAAGACAGTTGTTCCTATTTGCATAGTAGATGATTCCAGAACTTTCATCTATGGATGAGATGAAAAGTTTAGAACATGATTTCTTTCCCGATCATTCTGGAACCATGAAAAGAGATATAAACGATGTAATTTGGAGCAAGGGGGGATTATTAAGTAAGTTACAGTTGATTCGTGAAGTTAGTAAAGTTAGAAGATCATTCAGTTACAGGAAGTCATTAAGTTACAGTCAATTATTCAGTTACAGTCAATTATTAAGTGAATTAGTTAGAAGAATTTAAGTATTAAGTTACATTAAGTCAGTCAGTCAGTTACAATTGATTAAGTGAGAAGAAGTCAGTCAGTCTGGTACAATTAAGTCATTAAATTAGATTTATCAAGAAAGTTAGTTCAATACAGTTATAACTAAATTAAATAAGAAGAAAGGATTATCTTGGAAGAATTCATTAAGTCAGATACAGTTGGAGAGTAAATTAATTCAACAATATAGACATTTCAATACAGGAGTATAATATATTATATGGAGATTACAAGAATTTTAAATTATAATATCTATATGCAATTTCACAAATACAAGGATAACCGAAGCTGATTAAGAAGATATTTAGTGGTGATTATAACTTTGATTTTTGAAAACTTTAGGCGTTCAGTGACAGAAAGGTACCAAATTTTGTTCATATAATTTAATAATTGTAAGAATTTCAAATTTAGATAGGTTGTTTTAAATTTATATTGTTTATATTAGATATATATGTCTGTTTCATAATAGTTATAATAAAGATAATTTAAAAAGTGCTTACAAACTAATTCTTTGAGAACCGCAATAAAAACCCTATACTCATATATTTTATGTTAAACACTCATTGCTCATATACAAAACAAAACATTATAACAATTTTGGCGCCCATCGCGGGGCTCTCTATTTAAAAGAATTAGTTTGGGAAGATAAATGCTCTCATATAATTAAATTAATTTTTATAATTAAATTAATTTTTATTAGAAAGAGAAAAATTATAGCTTTTATTTTTAATTATATTTGAATAAGTAAAGTCTCAAAATGTCTCAAGAAAGAGAGGAAAATATCAGTATGGCAGCTTTGATGTCATTAATGATGCAGATGAAAAAGACAATGGAAGAAAATACGAAAAAATTGAAGAGAATTCAAAAGCTCAAAGAAGACATAAAAAAATGGAACAGAAATTGAAAGAGAATTATCAAAAATTAGAAAAGAAAATAGAAGATAATAATAATAAAATTGTAAAACAAATAGATAAAAAACTTGAAGCTGCCGAGAAAAAAGTAGCAAATGAAATAAAAAATATACGGCATGACTACAAGAAAAGGATAGAAAATGAGAGAACAGAAGTAAATAGGATTATTCAAGATAATAAGATATATAGAACAGAAAATAGAGAGTTGCAGAAATGTAACTTAGAAGTTAAAATTAACGAAGACAGGAGAAAGACAGAAAAAAAATTAGACGATATGCAACATAATATCCAAATAAATAGTAATCAAATAAGAAATGTGGAACAGAGAATAGATGATATTTCACATATCACTCTCAATGAGAGACATAGGGAGACCTTACTTAAATTTAACAAATTACACTGGGATTAAATTCTCTGGTAATATCAAAAATTCGCATCCTAGAGTATACATAAATAGTATAAAACATATTATATGACATATTAGAATGACATTAAGTGACAATGCGGCAACTTGGTTTGCCAGTGTTGAGAATGATTTGGATAATTTTCAAACATTTGAAAATAAATTTTTAAATTATTATTGGGGTGAATTAGAGCAAGCTAGATTTAGGGAAGTTCTCTATTTTGGAAAGTTTAATCATAATTTAAGATCAAACATGGTAGATTATGCATTAAAGCTGATAACAGTTGCAAAATATTTAGAACCACCACTTAGAGAGGATGAAACAGTTTTAAATGTATCAAGACATTTTTATGCTGATGTTGTACAAACAGTAACTGTGCAAAATATTCAAACAATAGATAGTTTTATTACCTAATTTTATTCAAAGAATACAAAGAGGTAATATGACAAGTAATAATGATAACAATGATATTAGGATGAATAATAATAATAATAGAAAAACAATAATAACTTTCAATATAATAGGAATAATAATCAACAATATAGACAATTATATAATAATAATAGATATGGTAATAATATACAAAATTTTAATAATAATACTAGTTACACTAGACAAAATGTTAATAAAAATACTAATTATAATAGACAAGATTTTAATAATAGGAGAAATACAGAACGACCTAATTACAACAGACAGGTAAATCATGTACGAAGGAATAGAAACTGCGAAGATAGTGAACGAAATACTACAAGGCAGGAAAATATGAGTAGAAGTCATAATAGTGAAAGACACAGAGCATTAGATCCAAGTGGTCAGACACAATCTGACAATTCTAACAATCCAAATTTTGTGCAATAAACTTTCTGAATTACAAGTTGGGCCACTGTCATTATGAAAAACCTTCTGAATTTATTTCTTTAGATAAAGATAAAATTATTGAATCTATTAATTTAATTAATATAAATGCTATGGCCAAAAATAAAATGATTAAGGTTATGATAGATACTGGTTCAGAAAGTACTTTAGTCTCGGAAAATTTTATTTTTAATACATTAAAACTATCAGATATAATAAAGATAATTTAAAAAAGTACTTACAAACTAATTCTTTGAGAACTGCGATAAAAACCCTATACTCATATATATTTTATTTTAAACACTCATTGCTCATATACAACAAAACATCATAACAATATATATATATATATATATATATATATATATATATATATATATATATATATATAATATATATATATATATATATATATAATATATATATATATATATATATATATATATATATATATATATATATATATATTATTGTGATATTTAAAGTCTTAGTGCGCCAAGCAATTAATTAGCTAATTAATTAATTAATTAAAATTATTTAAATGATATGACTATGATTGTATCACACTTTTTAATTCTCTTATCTCAGGGTTATATTCGTGCTTCAATATCTATGCTTTACATGTGAAAGGTAAGGTCCAAAGAACACCGGAATAATAAAAAACATATAGGATCTAACAGTATATATGGAAATAAAATAATGAAATAAAATTCACACTCAAATGTTTTCAATAAACAATATCACATATAATGATTCTCAAAATCTTGTTCTACATACGTGAACTTTCAAAATTAATGGTACAAACAATATTAGTTAAAATCTCAAAATCCCAATTATTATTCTAAATCTCCTAATCAAAATATTTATATCTTTTCCAAAGTAATTGTAAAAATTGTGGTATCAATGAAAGAAAAACTGCAAAAAAACAAAACTATCTCTCTATGATGATGAGTGGTCTAAATCCTTGTTCCTTGTAGCCTACACTATCTATTCTTAGCAGCTCCCTAGGTAATCAGCAATCTTGCAACAAATTATTGCAAGTTTAACGTCCTGAATGATCTCCTTCAAATGCACGAATCGTTCAAATTATGCTAGCTTCTTCTCCCTCTCAATAAACTGAATCTCTCGTTGGCCTGAGTGAAAAATGACTCTTGGAATGTCTTCTCTTTACGATAAACTTAATCTCTCGTTTGCCTGAACAGTGACTCTTGGAATATAAGTAGAAAATTAAATTAACAATCTTTTACTGGATCAGCTTCTGTCAGATACACTAACTACACGAAAACTCACAAACTTAACTGCTACTGCTTCCTACCTCTGGGAAACTACCCGAGAACAACGCCCGTTCGCCTTCCACTCTTGGAAACCAACTGACTATCTTTCTTTCTTCCAAAACTAACTAACGTCTCATTCTCAAACCACCCATCCCACCTTTTTCAATCTCATCCAATCAAAACGCGTCATACATCTCCCATTTCTTCATTTCGATAACACAAACAATTTTTTACCTACAATTATAAAATTTCCTAAAACTTATTTACAAAATAATCTTTTTCTACCAATTCTTATGAACTAACAAAAACATATCTTTCTAAAATCTATTCTATTGTCCTAATTACTGCACAAATTTATTTGGAAAACCCGCTTCCATTGTCTAGGATTTCACCAAAGCTTATGCGGGTCACTCAAATATATTTTAACAAAGAAAATAATTTATGCATATCTTACGTTTTGTTTAATACAGGTAATCCAAAATTAAAAGACTTTCATTCTTCGAAACGTTTGTTGTTTATTATCCTACTTATCTGAATTATTTTAATTTTTTGGAACTTTGAAATATTTTAAGCAAACCAATATTTTTCTCGATTTTACATATCATAACAAATCCCCGCCATTTGATCTGCCGAAAACTCTTTGTTAAATTTTAAAAATGACAAAAGTTTTCCAGGATCAAATTATTTCACTATGTTATTAAAATCTACTTATGATACTGATAGATGTCGTGAATGTTAAAATACCCCGTATATTGCCTGTCTTTATACGGGATTGGGTATGTTTTCGATTTAAATTTTTCCAAAAGAATGTTCATAATTTTTAGCCACTCGGCTTTCTTCATTAATAAGATCTCCATGATTTTCTAAAATCTTCTCTATTTTCTTTCCCATGTTTTCTCCACAATTTATTTTTCTTTCATCCTCATTCTTCACAAAATTCTGGATTCTCGTCCATAATTGCCATTTCTTCTCTGTCCTCTTCCGTTATTTCTTCTTCTATTTTTTCTTTATCTTTAATTTCTATCTGGTATTCCGAGCACCATGTTTCGGCTCCTTCCATTTTTCTGATTATAACTTCCTTTTCTTCCTGCTTTCTTTTCGAACTCGTCTTCTTTTTTTTATTCTCTTTTCCTCTTCGGATTGATTTTTTTCTTGAACTTTCGATTTATCCTCTACCGTCATATTGATTTCTTTCTGTTTTTCCTGTCCATTTATCCTTTCAGAAATTTTTTTCTTATCTGTTTCCTTTTCTTCTTCCGTGTTGTCTGGCTCTGCTCTGATTTCCAGTTGATTTTCCGAAAAATTGATGGTGATATGTTTTTCACTCAGTTCATCAATTCCCGCTATCATATCATGATTTAGATCTTCGATCACCACACATTGCATAATATAGAATTTGTCTCCCACTCTGATCCGTACTCCCAAACCTTCGTTTACTGTCGTCAATTTTTTATTATTTGCACCCACTAAAGCAAACCTAGGAATCTTATACACAAATCTGTCCAAATTTAATTCTTTTACTAGTTTTTTATTGATTAGCGATATCTCCGATCCAGAATCAATCACAACTTTAATCGCTTTATGTTTTATAAATGCATCTAAAAATATTAGATTAGAATTATAAATTTGTCTTTCGTTTCCTATTGCTACATGATTCATCTCCCTTCTATTTGTTGTTGGAAGCTCTGGTTATTTCTATCGTCCCTTTGTTCGTTCGTATTTCTATTCGGAGGATTTTGTGCAGCTCTATTCCTGTTGTGATTTTCATATGTTCTATTTTGTGTGTCATTCCTGTTATCGTAATTGTGTTGTCTATTGTAATTATTGAAATTTCTCGGCCTATATTCGTTTGTTGATCTGGGATGTCGGTTTCTCTGGTCATAATTTGATGGATACCTTCTCTCCGGTCCATTATATTGGTCATGTTGTCTTCTATTTCTCGTTTCTCGTCTTTTCGCTTCTTTTAATTGAAGGAATTGGCACAAACTATCAATATCTTGATAGTTTCTCAAAATCACGTGATTTTCCAAAGTTTCCTCAAAATGTCTGCTGATCATTTCTACCAGCTGTTTGGTAGAATATTTGTATTCCAGATATTTTGAATTGTTATATATCTGCAAAGCATATCTTTCTTCAGATATTCCCATTTGTTCGTGATATTTTCCATTCTGTAGCTCTTGATTGATTTCTCTCTGTTTAATTTTCAAAATCTTGAGCTTTTCAAAATTGTTTCTTTGCAATCGTCAAAATATCTAACATGTAACAAATGGTACTGGGTGTGTTTTCCGAATATCCCCGCTAAATTGTATTTTTACCTCGCTTGTTCTCTGGATAAACATTTCCCTTCTTTTCCCGGAATTTTGTTCCTTTTTGATTTCCTCCATTTTTCTTTCTATTTCTCGCATGTCTTGTTGTAACGCGTTTTCAAATTTTGTTTCTAATTTTTCTAATTCCTTTTTCTGGACAATCTTGATTTCCTTCATCGTATTCTGGATATCTTTTATCTCTGTCTCTTGTTTTGCATTCTTTATGGTTATTTCTTCCATCTGTTGTATCAGTTTTTTCTTTATCCCCTCAACACATCCTTTAATTTCTTGTTCATAGTTTTCCCAACGCTGCTCTATATTTCTATTTAGTTCTATTGCTTGTCTTGTTTTCCGTTGGTTTTCATTGTTTGTTTTGTTTCCCTTTGATTTTTCTCTATTGTCTCTTCCATTTTCTTTGCTGTTTCTTTCATTGTTTGTTTTGTTTCATTTATTTTTAGTGCTGTTTCTTTTTGGTTTCTATCCATTCTGCGGTTGTTTTCGTCCATTATTTGTTTTGTTTCCCTTTGATTCTCTTGTATTTGTTGTGTCTGTATTTGCATCATTGCTAATAATTTTTCTATTCCTGATGATTCTTTTCTCTCCTCAACTATTGTAACATTTCCTTCATTATCCGATCCTTCTTCAACAATTGTTTCCTCTTCTCTGATATCATCCTTCCTTTCTTGCATTTTGCTTTGACTCCTTGTGGTCGACATGTTGTTTCTTTTCGTCTTTTCGTTGTCGTGCAGGACACGACAATATTTCTCCCCAATTGTAATACATTTTCACGACAAATATCAAATATGCAATCAGTAAAATTCAAATAATTCAAAATAAATATCAAATGTACGATTGGTAAAGAAAATAAAAATCAAATAATTCAATAGCAGTAAATATCAACTAACTACGATCAATCAATAAATCAAATTTTTATCCACTGGAAAAAATTGTCAAAATACTTTCAAATTCAAATTCCCTCAATGTTATATGTTTTTATCTCTGGATCACCTGTATTTACTCCAGATCTCTTTCCCTTCCTTCAAATGTAAAGCTGCGATATTTTCAAGCCCCACGTTTTGGAAGCCAGTCATTGTGATATTTAAAGTCTTAGTGCGCCAAGCAATTAATTAGCTAATTAATTAATTAATTAATTAAAATTATTTAAATGATATGACTATGATTCTACCACACTTTTTAATTCTCTTATCTCAGGGTTATATTCGTGCTTCAATATCTATGCTATTACATGTGAAAGGCAAGGTCCAAAGAATACCGGAATAATAAAAAACATATAGGATCTAACAGTATATATTGAAATAAAATAATGAAATAAAATTCACACTCAAATGTTTTCAATAAACAATATCTCATATAATGATTCTCAAAATCTTCTTCTACGTACGTGAACCTTTAAAATTAATGGTACAAACAATATTAGTTAAAATCTCAAAATCCCAATTATTATTCTAAATCTCCTAATCAAAATATTTATATCTTTTCCAAAGTAATTGTAAAAATTGTGTTATCAATGAAAGAAAAACTGCAGAAAAACAAAACTATCTCTCTATGATGATGAGTGGTCTAAATCCTTGTTCCTTGTAGCCTACACTATCTATTCTTAGCAGCTCCCTAGGTAATCAGCAATCTTACAACAAATTATTGCAAGTTTATTGCATATATATATATATATATATATATATATATATATATATATATATATATATATATATATATATATTCCTAGGTCATATCCAACTGAACAAGCAGAATCAAATGGCAGAGATCTCTAGAAGAATCCGAATGATTACAAAAAGGATACCAATAAATTAAAAGAAAAGGTTATTAATCAGTATTCTGCCAGTTATGACCTATGTAATGGAGACCGTGACATTTATAGTTATCAGCGAATAGATTAAAAACAACGCAGAGAACCATCGAACAAGCTATGTTTCGAAATTCTCTGAAAATACATTACGAAACGTTTTTTTACTTATGTTTGTCATACAACAACAATGACCGCCAAATAACTACAAAACTGATTTACCAAAAGATGTTTGGTGTAGAAGATATTTAAATTTTAATACCAATGTCACCATCTCACATAAAATAAGTGTTACATTTAATCCAACGGACAGAGTAATTAATTATACCTATAGTCACAAGTCATAAATATGTTGAAAAAATAATTACCCAACGGAATTTTACAATCCCCTTATTAGAAAAAGAAGATTTGCCATCAAAAATACTACGTATACCA
The DNA here is from genome assembly GCA_918026665.1 of Diabrotica balteata. Taxonomy (NCBI): domain Eukaryota; kingdom Metazoa; phylum Arthropoda; class Insecta; order Coleoptera; family Chrysomelidae; genus Diabrotica; species Diabrotica balteata. The sequence continues at coordinate 68,960,793 of OU898284.1, read as the reverse complement.
TAAATGTTGGATGTAAATCACCAATAAATACTTTTTAAAATTCAAACCTATTGTCTATGTGATGTATTTTATAAAATAAATTGTAAAGGTTGTAACTCATCATGTATTTGACAGTTACATCAATATTTACATATTTACAGACGAATTATTGCACATAAAAACACTATAATAAATAATAAACCCAACACTACAGCCGTATCCACACTTTCTGTGGAAAATAACTATTATTTGACTTAAAAATATATAGATAATTTTTTTTCTTCTTCTTTTGATGTAGACATGACTCTGTCTGTCTTGCAATGTGCCTCCAGTAATTTGTTGTTACATCCTTTTCGTGGTTTTCCTACTGATCGTTTTCCTATTGGGGAACCATCTCTTGGCGTCTTTACTACTCCATTTGTTGTCATTCAGCTTATATATATGATCGTTCCATTCTACTCTTCTATTTCTTATCCAGTGCATATCTGCTATTTCTAACATCATTTTTGTCATCTGTGTTTCAGGTCGTGTTTCTAATGCGTATAAAATAATTATATAGATATTAGACAAATTTAATATAACAACAATATATATTATTTTAATAAATAATTGTAAACTCATTTACTACGACTGTTATAGTTTACACGTTGCATATATATAAACCATATGTACCATTCTTTATTAAGGAATTTGTCAGTTTCTGCTTAACTTTATAAAGCAATGTAAATTGTAATTAATAAAGTGATATAAATTGATAATGGTCATTCGTCTAAACCTTCTTTATAATCCGAAGAGTTTTAATAGTCCTAGATTGATAAACTAAGAAAATTTGGACAAAATTAATATTTAGAATTCACTTCAAAATAAAATGTATACGCTCCCGGCGTGTAGACTTTCGTCAGTCATTTATTCGTAATTATCACTCCGGTAAGTGTAAAATATTTTGTAAGTGAGCCATTTTTAAAAACAAAAGTTTTCAATGTTTTATTGCTTGGTAAAAGTAAAGAAGCTATGCCACTACGCCGTATTTCTCCATGTAAAATCCCATAAGAAATCGCCAAGGTTCGTTCTGCTCATTTTTTAGCTTTTTGTGGTGGGGTAGACCGGTTCATCGGATCATGACGTGCGAGATGTCATGCGACCAAATTTAACGAATAGAATTAGATAACTAAGAAAAATTAAACAAGGTGGCATACCAAAGGGGCCTTAGACACATATCTTTGCTACGGCGGTATGCCAAAGGGGCTTTGGACATGTACTACTTTATTATTATCGGGCCAATCGTGAGGTGCGAGATGTCATATGACAGGATTTAACGTATAGAATTCAATGGCAAAGAAAAATTAAGCATTACGACATGCCAAAGGGGCTTTTGATACTTATTTTTGCTATGGCGTTATGCCAAAGGGACTTTAGACACGTATCTTTGCTACTATCAGGCCAATCGTGACATGCGAGGTGTCATATGACAGGATTTAATGACTATAATTCGATCGCAACGAAAAATCAAACATTATGTCGCAAAGGCATTAGTGACGTGCGAGCCATCACATAACATAATTTAACGAATAGAATCGATGACAAAGAAAAAATTTACATGGCGACATACCAAAGGGCCTTTGAACACGTATCTTTGCTACTATCAGGCCAATCGTGACGTGGAGGTATCGTATGACAGGATTTAATGAATAGGATGACAAATAAAAATCAAACATTATGCTATAAAGGCATTAGTGACGTGTGAGATGTCACTTGACAGGATTCGGTGATAAAGAAAAATTAGTCTTGTTATTGTACAACTATATGGAGGTTATATCCCCTATTGTAATATCTGTAACTAGATGGTGAGAAAATCTTCACCACTGTACAACGCTGTCACCACTGTAACATTCTCGATATGAACCTTAAGGATGCTTATCCCTGCGAGCGGCTGCAAGGCTTACTGGTCCCACTAATCTGAACGGGCTGGTTCGCCTTCGTGGATTTACGAGAAGGTAGAGAATTTTCGACATAGTGGTTAAGGACTTCTAGGTCTCAGGTCCTGTAAAGAGTTTGAGTCTATGGACTTACTTTAGAAGCCGGTTAAATACATAAGCAGAAATTTTGTACTCTTCTGGTCTCTGTCTGAATCGGCCGGAAGGAACATAAAAATCAAATTTAGAGTCTACAAATGTATTGAATATACTATGTGGTTTACAATTAAGTTAACAAGCTGTAAGATATAATCAATAATAACTCGTGCGGCGCGAAGGGAGACGAGAAGAGATCTTAGCAAGAAAGTAAAGGGGTGACAATCTGTACTACTATATATTACTCGGGTTAGTATATAGATTTTTGATACCTTTTGCGTATTTAGGCTCTAGCTAACGAATACGCCCTTTGTAGCGTTTACGCTACTGATTAATCCCTCACGAAAATTTTTGTGTTCCGCCAGCGATCGATTTTTAAATGGACATTTTTCCCCACACGCGCAGTAGTCGCTTAAAAAGGAAGATTGGTCGAGTCTGTACGAGAACGATCAGTTTGGGTCAGAACTCAGCGCAGACACGCCAACCGGTGAAATTTTTTCACCTTTAAAGTGACGGAATTGGAGCAGTGAAATAATCTGGGACGAATAAAATAATACCTAATTTAATAATCATATCTTAATAATAATAATAAGTAAATTTTAAAAACCAATATTCATTTATAAGAGTTCCACATAAAAGGAAGATTTTTTGGCGTACTGCGGCTCCATGTAAGTAAATAATTTCATACGTATTATCTCTTTATCATACAATCAAATTTATCATTGCAGTTAAGTATTTCTTTAGAGATTTATTTTTGAGTTCCGAAATAATTTAAATATAAAATTTCCTTGATTTACTTGCAAAGAACAGAAGGTCATTTTTTATATAGTTAAATTTAAATTCTATTTTATTCCATATCTTATCAGTAAGTTTTTTGGTTCTTTTTTCTCTCACTTTTTTTGGTGGAATATACAAGGTTTCTACAGCCTTCTGTGTTCTGCGCGTGTTCATTTCATGGCGCAAGCCTGTCATGTCTATGAAATGAACTTCGAAAATTTTGACATTTTGGACCTCTAATGTTTTGATGTTTTGTTTTAGTGCAGTCAATCCATGCTGCTACACCTATTAAATTACATTTATTAAATTACATAATTGTTTTAGATTCCGTCACTTCACTTGAGAGTATTCTCTTAAGAATATTCCCTCAAGGAATAGTTACAGAATTTATTGAATAGTTAACAACTTGGTTATGGAGTTACCGATTTCTCGGAGCAGATAGACCAGTGCCTGGTTTGACTAAATTAGACTCCCCTGGGTTTGTCCTTACAGCCACAAGCTGATGTAACCGTGCCAAGAGGAATTTTCCTATGGACTTATGGGGCTGTAAAGATAAGTTGTTTGACTGTGTAATTTTTTTTGTATATATATAACAAGCGAGTCTTCTACAGCTGGCGCCGCTTCTCGCATCCTAATTTCCAGCGTTTTCTGTCGAAGCAATCTTCAGTTGTTAGATCTCTGGCGGTCATTGCATCGTCGACATCGTCTCTCCAGGATCGTCTTGGTCTACCTCGTTTTCTTCTAGTTGGCGGAGTCCATTCTTCTATTTTTTTTGGCCATCTATTTTCCGGCATTCTCTGAAGGTGTCCATACCAGTTAAGTCTTTTGGCTTCGATTGTGTCTATTATGTCAAGATCGATTTCCATTTCTCTTCGAATATCTTCGTTTCTCACCCTATCTAGTCTAGTGAGCTGGCAACATCGTCTCCAGTAGTTCATTTCCATGGCCTTAATTCTTGATTTGTTTCTTTGGTTTATTTCCCAGAGTTCGGCGCCATACAGTCCAATACTTTCTATTATTGTTTTATAAATTCTTCTTTTATTTTCTTTTGTTATTTTTTTATTCCATAATAGTCCGTGTAGCTGTCTGGTGGCTGATCTTGCTTGGCCAATCCTGGAATGTATTTCTTCGCTACTTCCTGCTTTTGATGTTATTTGGACTCCCAAGTACTTAAAATTGTCTGTTGGTTTTATAGTTCCCATTTCTATTTGTAGGCTTTCTTGTTGTTCTCCTACAACTAAGTACTCAGTTTTTTGTATATTAATTGTGAGGCCCATTTGGTGTACTCATCTTCCAGTTTTCTAAGCATTTAGCTTATATCACTCTCGTCTTCAGCTAGAATGGCTTGGTCATCAGCGAAATGTATCGTGTACAATCTATCATCTCCGATTGGGATGCCCATATTGCAGCACTTTCTTCTCCACAGTGAGAGTGCCTCATTTAGATATATTTTGAAGAGTGTAGGTGCTATGCAGCAGCCTTGCTTTAGGCCCTTACTAATAGGAATTTCTCTAGTTTTTTTGTTACTATCTATTTTGTTAACTTTTCATATGCATATGATCAAGTGACTACATTTTGATAAAATATAATTTTGATATTATTGGGAGAGGGAAAATACCTTTCATGTTTTATGAGGTTTTATTTTAATTAGGATTTCAAGAGTACTGACCAAACTCACTTTTTTTGATATAATATATTTTTTTAATACAATACATTTTGATACAATAGAATTTTGATTTTGGGAAAGGGAAATAAATTTCATGTGGTTTTTTTTAAACATTATATAAAGAGTATTGAAGACTCACTTTTTAGATGTAATATAATATAATTGTAATAGATTTATCGAGTTTGATATCTTTACAATATTGTAATTTGTATCTCATTTTAGTTGAACTAGTTAAATTTAAATTACTACCTTTTGTGTTAAGACTTTGGCTACCATACGGACTATTCTTGATGTTACTCATATTTTAAACTTTATTTGGCCAGTTGTAGTGACTGTTCGCTTGTTGAGGGGCTATTAGGTCCTATTGTATCTTTACACACCCACTACCACTGTTATTTAGTGTTTGCATTATATGTAAATTGTTAATACATATATATCGATATACAAATTTTTATAAATATATTTATTGTTACTATTTTGAGTTTTATTTCAGTTCTACTAACCAGTATATAATATAGCAAGACAAGATTAATATTTAGTATTTTTGGATTTCAGGTTATTATCTCTAGTATCATTTGTTTCCGGTCATTTGTTACTTCAAAATCTCAACTATCGTTGAGTTGGCGCCCTTCTTTTTCTCTTCTTATTGTTCTCTTTCTATAAATTTATTCCCAGTGACCTTCTTTAGTTGTATCACATTTGCTATTACCAGGTCTCATTTCGTTTCTTGTCTCATTAGCTCAGTATCCTTGCTATCTGTTTATATCTTTAAAGCCACAATCCAGTGCATTGAAGCTAGCCCGAACACTCACTTGAGATTTAGTGTCTCTTTGGCCATTTAACTTTGTTCCTCTGAGCTCTGAGCCATATTTTTAGTATTTTCATCACCTTGCTTCCAGTTCTTCTGAAATTTGGAAGTTCTACACTTCCTAAAATCCAATACTCCCGGAGTATTGAGGTTTCACCTTCAGTCTCTCTGGAATTTGAGTCAGTTGTGGAGAATGTTGTGTTCTGGCAGGAACCTTTCACTCGCCCGGTAACCGACACTTTTTTCGAACTATAATAGACAAAATATAACAATCGCGCGTTCACCGTATCTGGAGCCGTCTATCGTCGCAACAGCACCTCGCCGAAATACTGACTTGCTGGACGCAAGTACTGGACGCTATCGCGTCCGAGCGCTCACAGAGCTGGCAATTAATGTCTTGAGCGCTCCCTCGATACTACTGCTTGGTTGACCAATTTTTTTAGTTTTTATGTCCCGCGAACATTCCTAGTTTATTTTACTGATTCTGCTGTACTGTTCCACGTGTTGGAATGTAACATGCGATGGTGTATCGCTTCATTGTATTAATTTTCACGAAGGTCTTCAGATTTCGTAATTCCTAAACATTCGGGCTTTGAAACGCTCAATACTCCGGGAGTATTGGATTTTAGGAAGTGTAGAACTTCCAAATTTCAGAAGAACTGAAAGAGAAGTGATGAAGAAAAAAAAATACTAAAAATAGGGCTAAGCTCAGAGGAACAAATTTAAATGGCCAAAGAGACACTAAATCTCAAGTGAGTGTTCGGGCTAGCTTCAATGCACTGGATTGTGGCTTTAAAGATATAAACAACAATAACAAGAGATAATGAGCTAATGAGACAAGAAAGAAATGAGACCTGGTAATATCAAACGTGATACAACTGAAGAAAGTCACTGGGAATAAATTTATAGAAAGAGAACAATAAGAAGAGAAAAGAAGGGCGCCAACGATAGTTGAGATTTTGAAGTAAGAAATGAATCTGGAGATAATACTCTGAAATACAAAAATACTAAATACTAATCTTGTTTTGCTATGTTATATACTGGTTAGTAGAACTGAAATAAAACTCAAAATAGCAACAATAAATATATTTATAAAAAATGTATATAGGTATATGTGTATAAACAATTTACATATAATGCAAAGCCAAATAACAGTGGTAGTGGATGGTGTACACATACAATGGGACCTAATAGCCCCTCAACAAACGAATAGTCACTACCACTGGCCAAATAAAATATGAAATATTAGTATAAACCAAGAATAGTCCGTAGGGTAGCCTAAGTCTTAACACTAAGTTTAGTAATTTAGATTTCAATAGTTCTACTAAAATGAGAAATAATTACCGTATTGTACAGATATCAACAATGATAACTCTGTTACAATTATATTATCTCAAAAGTGAGTTCTCAATACTCATTATATATATTTAAAAAAAAAACCACATTAAATTTATGTCCCCTTCTCAATATCAAATTGTATTATATCAAATGTATTAACAAAAATATTATATCAAAAAAAGTGAGTTTGGTCAGACTCTGTATATCCTTAGTAAAAAAAAACCTAATAAAAACATGAAAGGTATTTTCTTCTTCCCAATATTTTAGAATTAGATTATATCATAAATTATCACAAAGGTATTCGCCTTATCATATGCATATGATGAGTTAACAGTAAATAGATAGTAATACAAAAAGTCAAATAGTTAAACAACTTATCTTTACAGCACTATAAGTCCATAGGAAAAACTCCTCTTGGCACGGCTACATCAGTTTATGGCTGTAAAGACGAATCCTGGGCACAAAAGCCACAACCAGTCACTGGTCTCTGGGTGACAGCAAAATCCACGGGTTACATACACAAATTGCTAACTATCTAAGGATTCAGTTACTTGAGTCCTTGAGGGAATATTCTGAAGAGAATATCCTCAAGTGAAGTGACGGAATCTAAAATGATTATTTAATTTACTTACTATTTTATTTAATACGTGTAGCAGCATAGATTGACTGCACCAAAACATTAAAACATTAGGTTATGTCAACATGTCAAAATTTCCGAAGTTCATTTCGTAGACATGACAGGCTTGCGCCATGAACATGCGCAGAATACAGAAGGCTGTACCACATTTGTAGAACCTTTTATATTCCACCAAAAAAGTTAGGTAAAAAAAAAGAACCAAAAAAACTTAATGATAACGACACGGACTAAAACAGAATTTAAGTTTAACTATATAAAAAAAATGACCTTCTGTTCTTTGCAAGTAAATCAAGGAAATTTTATATTTAAATTATTTCGGAACTCAAAAATAAATCTCTAAAGAAATACTAAATACAATGATAAATTTGATTGTATGATAAAGAGATAATACGTATAAAATGATTTACTTACATGGAGTCGCAGCACGCCAAAAAAATCTTTCTTTTATGTGGAACTCTTAGATTAATATTGATTTTAAAAATTTTACTTATTATTATTACTAAGATATGTATTTTATTTATGAATTAATTTATTCTTCCCCAAATTATCTTTCTGCTCCAATTCCGTCACTTTGAAGGTGAAAAATTTCACCGGTTGACGTGGCTGCGTTGAGTTCTGACCAAAACTCATCGTTCGGCTTCCGCATAAAATCGATCTTCCTTTCAAAGCGATAACAGCGCGTGGGTGAAGGAATGTCGATTTAAAAATCGATCACAGGCGGGTTATAAGAAAATTTCTTGAGGGGTTAATCAGTAGCGTAAACGCTACAGCTTGTGTCAAACTAGGTCAATTGTTATCTTTGTATAATTTAAAATGTATACGTTACTGTATTGAATTTATTCTTTATTTAATTTGGAATATATAATAATTATTTTGAATAATTATTATCTTCTCTATGCTACTCATCCCTTATTTTTCTATTCTTTATTTTCTTGCTATGTTTACATTACATTACTCCCTTCGCAAAAAAAGAAAAGGGCCGAGTAGCCTTTTCCTTTTCCAACAATAAAAATATTCTACCTATATATAGATAGAATATAATACTATATATAGAATATAATACTTATATTCTACTATATTCTTTAATAAGTCCCAATTTATATGTTATAATTTACTGTTTCTTATAGACTATTGTGCGGTGGTCAGCGAATGTATCGTGCTGCGCCCGTATTGTACCTATATGTATGACAAGTTGAGTTAATCTTGTATTAATCTTAGTGAAACTTAACAAGTGAAAGAACGTTCCTAACTTATTACAGTGGTTTGTGATTCCGTATGTCCATTACAACAAGCTTATTCTAATTGTTCTATACGATTGTAACTCGGGTTTCTCGGCGGTCGCGGTTTTGTATTGTTTGCGTTCACTGTTCACTTTATCGGTGTATCCCTGTGGGGATTTTCCCGCACTTCACTCGCGTTGTCTTGGCTTTTTAATGTCCGTTTGCCAATTCCACGTGCCGCGTTAACTATATTGATGCATTACTGATGTTGTCTGCCTACATTGGTTTGTCCTTGCTGGGTGGTCGTCCAGGATTGATACTGCTTTGCTTTGTCGCATTATACTTCTGCTAAATTGGTATCTGGTATGTGTTTGCTGCATCTCTTTGTTTGGCATCGTCGCAGTACTGTGTCTAAGTATAGCTTTTCTATTTCTCTTTGGTAGGATTGTTCGGTATAAAGGAATCTGCTATTAATGTAGGTCTACGTTTTGGGGTAGGAGAGGCATACTAGGATTTATTTTGTTGTTTACGAGGAAATTTATTAGAATTCGGGGGTGTTCAGTTTGCCATATTTCTGTGTTACATATTATAGCCCGTTTGTGTAGCGTTAGAGCAAATATGTTTTTATCTTGTTCTACCATTACCAGCTCTTCTAGTGATTGTTTATTAGTGATCTTTTCACCGTGCCCTCTGTAAAGTTGTGACAATTGACTTTCACAACTGTTGTCTTTGTATTGTTCCCAGGTTATTTCGCCTATTGTAGAGTCGAAGCAATAGCTGTTGATGAATGGGCATGTTACTCCTTCTCGTAGGTGGATTTCGTTGTCGTCTATGCTTACTGTAGCTTGGTAGTCGGATACTGTTATTTTTACTGTTACTAGTATTACTACGTCTTTCCACGTTCTACCATTTTCTTGATATAGAATCCCGTAGCATTCGCCGTTTTCTTGTAGGCTGCCGTGAGTTGTAATTGACGTTGAGGTGGTCCCATTTAGTGTTATTTGCCCTATTGTTTTTGTCTAGTCCTCCATCGACTATGGGCGTGTGGCTGTACATCCCACAATGGAACATGAGTTTCTCCACCGTGATGAGTCTCTCCAGTGTAACAAATCGCACTGTTATTACTGCCCAAGCAGTCGCACTCCCGTAAGCAGACTTTAGTTAGCATTAGTACTTTCTACGCATAAGTCCAAACGCACCTTAACCTATAAATATATGTATAGCTGCTTATTGCAGACAATTGTAGCGATAGCTATACATAAATCTGACTTATAAATTAACCTACATTGTATTGCATATTAGTATGCCTTATGACCATAAATTGATAAATAAGTTGATATCTAGAGCACTTATTAATATGTTGATAATTGGGACTTGTACTTTTAAATGCTCACAATATAATATATGTATATACACCCTGTATATTAGAGTCATATATTTTTCATTTTCAACTTGTCATCACTTATTGTTTACAGTTACGTATGTGTAACGAATTTTGCTTATTTGAAGAATATTTTAATTACTATATTTACTCTTGCTAAAGAGTAAGAAATCATTGCAATAATTTCTCACCCTTTCCCAAATTTTTAAAATAATTCAAAGATAGAATGTTTCTTGATTTCTCATCAAAACACAATGACTTGTTATTTGTGGTTTTCAATGTTATGATATTTTTGTTTCGGGGCTATTTAGTTACATTTTGCTGAGTACTGATATTTTATATTCTTGCGTTGTTAATGAAATTTGATATTGACTGATGTTTTGAAATCTTGGTGTCTGTTATAAACTGAAATATTTTTTTCCATTGTTAACGATTTCTAAACTTGACCTTTATTAGTTGTTTATTCACCAGTGCTCTGACTCACTGTTCATACTACTGTCTTAGTTGATAGGAATTCAAGAACGTAACGTTAGAAAGAAAACAACGGATATCCGCTGCAATGTGCTAACTTTACATTCTCTCTACAACTTTAATAGTCATATTATTTTTTCGATTAAAAAATCAAAATGGTTTTAGACCAGATAATATATGTACTGTATCAAATTTTCACTTTACTTAGCTTGATTAAGATGTGCAGGTAATCTCGTAAAATATTTTACAGGTAGCATACGATAGTATTAAACAACTTAAAATGTCATTAGGGAAGGTGGGGAGTCTAAATAGTCATATTACTTTTTCAAAACGTTAGTAGAGAGCCTGTATTATAATAAGATGGAGAAAATAGAAATGTTTAAAGGTTATAACGCGATAAAAACAGAAGTCTTCTTCTGTCAGTGCCTATTCGTTCCGAATATTGGCAATCATTCTGGCTATAATTATTTTATTAACTGATGCTTTAGTCAGAAAAACAGAAGTAAGAAGTTAAATTTAAATGATATATTTGTTGATGAGTAGATGACAAATACTAAAGTCACCTGCTATATTTTAAGTGTAAACAATTTACCAGTAGCTTTTGCTCTTCTCCGGAGATGTGACTTTGAACCATTAAACAAACTAAAATTATTTTTATTTTATTACTCCATTTTTATTTAAAATCTTTTTGTAAACTTTAGTATGCTTTTGTAATTTTAGCTTACTTTAACTTTAAAACAAAACACACACAATAAATAACGTTAATAATATGTTGTCTAGATTTTCTTAGATACCGCTTAACTGAACGTAACTTACGCTGATTCCAGTTTTGCTGTATATCGATACCGAAAATATAGTGGAAAATACATTTAGATTTACCCACTGTTAATACTTATTAAGTAGGTATTAAATATAACTTATATTATTGGAAATGTTTTTCGTTTTATAAGTAATATGATTTTCCCAATGTCTCACTATCGATATATTAAAATCAAAGGTATAGTATAATAAATATTATCAATCATGATCCTAATAAAATGATAAAGAAAGAATGCCAGTATTACTTCGATACTTTTAACTATCGGAATATGTGGATTATGGGTCTTCGATCTTCGATTTTTCTTCTTTGGGTGCCGTGTCTGTATTCAGACGTTGGCCGTCATCATGTTTACAATTTCCTGAAACCTTTCTCTGTCGGCTGCTGCACGAAATAATTCTTGTACTGTGGAACCACACTATTGTCTAATATTACGCAGCCATGAAAGTTTCTTTCGACCAATCCATCTCTTTCCTTCCACTTTTTCTTGTATTATAAGACAAAGTAGATGGTATTTAGGTCCTCTAATTATATGGCCGAAGTATTCTGTTTTTCTCCTCTTTATGGTATTTATGAGCAGACGTTCTGAATTGATCGTTTGAAGAACATCTTCATTGGAAGTGTGCGAAACCCACGATATCTTTAGGATTCGTCTATAGCACCACATTTCGAATGCTTCTAACTTGTTTAGCATTGTGGTTTTTAACGTCCATGTCTCACAACCATACAATAGGATGGACCACACATAACATTTCAGGACCTTCTTACGAATATTCATCGACAGGTTTCTGTTTCATAAAACTGGTTTCCAGGTCATAAAAGCCTTACGTGATATTTCGATCCTGGTTATTATCTCTTCATCAGAGTCACAATTTACATTTAACTAGCTGCCAAGGTATTTGAAATGATTTACCCTTTCGATCTCTTCTCTTCTCTGATCTTTCCAACTTGATCCACTTTGTCTTTGAAATGTTGATCTTAAGGCCTCTCCGAGAACTTGCTTCACTGACTAGATTTAGTAATGTTTGGAGATCTTGTAAATTTTCTGCAAGAATGGCTGTATCGTCAGCGTATCTAATATTGTTGATTACTTCTCCACCTAGTCTTACTCCCTCTTGTCTGTCATCCAAAGCCTCCCTAAAGATTTCTTCAGAGTACAGATTAAAAAGAGTGGGTGACAAAACACAACCCTGCCGTACTCCACGTTTGATGGATATTTTTTCAGTCGGACTATCTCCAAATTGGATAGAGGCTACTTGATTGTAATATAAGTATTTCAGCAGTCTTACATCATAGTGGTCAAGTCCTGCTGCCCGTAGGCAATCGAAAAGTGTATCGTGTTGTACTCTGTCGAACGCCTTCTCGAAGTCGATGAAACAAACATAAACATTCTTTCGAAATTCACAACTTTTTTGTAATAGAACGAGCATACAGAATAGTGCCCCTCTAGTTCTTAGACCGTTTCTAAATCCAAATTGCTTATCACCCATCCTACTTTCGCATAGAAGGAAGACTCGGTTTTGTATAATTCGTAAGAGTATCTTCAGTGTGTGACTCATCAAACTGATTAGTCTAAATTTTCAATCAAATTTTGTTGAAGAAAGTGGTTAAGCAGGCTATGCTTTCCTTATCCAAAAGTTTAAGTAGCTCAGCAGGAATTTGATCTGGTCCAGGTGCTTTATTGTTTTTGGCTTGCTGTTTTGCCTTTTTGACTTCAGAATTCAGTATACTGGAACCTCTGTCTAACTGGTTGTCATAGGCAGTATTTGGAGCATTTTCTCTAGAAGCATCGTCAAAAAGGCCAGTGATGTATCAGTGATGTATGTGAGCAGTTTTCTGTTCTCTAATTCCGGCAGTATATTTAAGTTTCTTGTGGAGGTTGAAACTGTCATGCTTATTTTGGAGGTCTTCTATTTCTTTACATAAATTCTCAAGCCAGAATTCTTTGGCTTGCTTAATTTTTTTTTATGCGTTTATTGATTTCACGGTATTCGATAATATGTCTATTTTTGTGTTGCCGTCGAACTTCCATCAGGTCTAGAATTTCTTGTGTCATCCACACATTTTTTGCCAACATGGTAGGTGTTTTCAAAGACCATACGAGCATTCGTTAATGGTTCTGTTTTCGTTTGGTATATTTGATATTCTGTGTATTTTACTATTTATTTGCTGTGATATGTGTTCGCGCGTTTGAGGGTTTTTCAGGGGTTTTAACTATCGGATTATGTGGGTCTTCGATCTAAGACTAAAGATTTGTGATGTGTGACTTAAAAGGGTGAGGGGGTAAATAAGTCGGTGGTAAACACTAAAATAACTCCATATTTTATCACAAGGCAATTTACACTAAGCCTCAATGATGACAAAAGATATCACATTTCCGATGTCTTATGATACACTACCGTGGGGACATTAATAGATTCATAATTTTTAGATGGTTATTGATTATATTATATAACACAAAGCAAGATTTCGCTAAACCTCAATTTTAACACTTATCCATGACGTATTATATTATTTGATTGACTTTAAGATGGATATTGATTAAATATTGTCATTGTAAAAACTTTAAAGTTTATTTATTACAACCAAAATATTGATAAAATGGTTCTAATTTTTATATTTATAATTCTGATAGATCTTAGTCTCCACAACATTATTTCTAAATTGAGTACAATAACTAAGATTAGTCCATTTAAAAAGATGTTTACTTAAGACTACTAAAAAGGTGTCTATTTTATGAGTCACTGCCTAATTAATAAGCTGATATGGCAAACGTTAACCTAATCGTCTTATTTCCTGAGTTAGTTTTAAGTTTGATTTTTGATAACCAGTTCTGCAACAGGAGTCGATTTTTTTTTAATTTTAAGATAGCCTCGAGTTACCCAAAAAAATTAGACCCCAATAATTTATTTTGTATGCTATATAACATAGTAACTGAAGAATTGTATTTAGCCCAAATATCGGTATCTTAACACACTTTTACTCGACTCGAAAAACAAACTCGACACATTCGAAAGAAAAGTACTGAGGAGAATACTAGGACCTGTGAGGGAAAACGGAATCTTCAGAATTCGATATAACAACAAGCTCTATCAACTGTATAAGGAAACACCCCTGTCAGACTTCATTAGAATACAAAGATTGCAATGGGCCGGACATGTGATACGAATGGGAGAGGATAGGCTACCAAAACGAGCACTGAACGCCAGAATGCAGGGAAAGAGACCAGTTGGAAAGCCAAGAAAGCGCTGGGAAGACACAGTCAGCAGCGACGCACAAGCACTTTTAGGAGTCCGTGTATGGAGAAGAGCAGCCACAGACAGACAAGGGTGGGGGCAAAAAATAAAGGAGGCTAAGGCTCATTTTGGGCTGTAGTGCCGTAGAAGAAGAAGAAGATGGCTTTTACTTTCAGATTACTTACAGCGCTACCTAATAAATGGTATGTAATATCGTGTTTTTATATAGAGATAAGTAAAACAAGTTATATTTTTATAAATTTATTACGGGTGTCTAAACATAACATTATTATTCATTATTCCATGATTAATACATTTACATTTTAAAAACAAGCGTTCGGATTCTTCGTTGCAGCCGAATGCGGAGAACTAGTTCCTCAATTTAATATGATTGATGAGTTTGCTGGAATATTCTTTTCTTCGGTATAGTGGAAATGAATAAATAAAGTCGAACAACTGAGGAACGTCATGTTTGTTTAATGGTTCAAAGTCACATCTCGAGAGAAGAGCAAAAGCTACTGGTAAATTGTTTACACTTAAAATATAGCAGGTGACTTTAGTATTTGTCATCCACTGATCAACAAATATATCATTTAAATTTAACTGCTTACTTCTGTTTTTATCGCGTTAAAACCTCTAAACAATTCTATTTTCTCCATCTTATTATAATGCAGGATCTCTACTAACGTTTTGAAAAAGTAATATGACTATTTAGACTCCCCACCTTCCCTAATGACATTCTGATTTGTTTAATACTATCGTATGCTACCTGTTAAGTAAAGTGAAAATTTGATACAGTACCCTAAAACCATTTTTATTTTTTAATCGAAAAAGTAATATGACTATTAAAGCAGCGTATATCCGTTGTTTTCTTTCCAACGTTACCTAGTATGTGGTGAATGTTAGAATTAATTAATGGTTATAGATAAAATATAGTATACAACTTAATACGTTATAATTATGTACACCTGTACATACTAAAGAAACATAAAATTGTCAAATTACTGCAGATGAAATATAGTATGCAACTCGTAATCAACATATAGCGTGTGCCTTTATTTCAACAATTTACTATGTTAAACGCTTTTTCTAACTTTATGTATATTTTTTTTTTTGCTTTTTTTTAAATAACAAAACGAAAAAACGAAAAATTGGAACTTATGTTAAGCGATTTACGGTAGAGAATAAACATTTATTTCTTCTTTATAAGATACTACATTGTCGTAAGCAAGACCGGTCAGCAAAGACCGGTATCGTGCACGTTTTTCTGTGTCAGAGGGTATTAGTAGGTATATGAGTGTATTAGACCCCTTTTGCCAAGTTAGACTCCTCCACGCCTTCCCTAGATCCCATTTGACCGTGTTAAACTCTCCCTCGTGAATCGTTAAAGAAGAGGAGTTGACGAAAAGAACAAGATTTTTACTGTTTTCGCCTCTATAGTATTTTATCTAACTATAACTAACATAGTTATATTTTGTACCTTTATATATATATATATATATATATATATATATATATATATATATATATATATATATATATATATATAAGAGTAAGAAAAAAGAAGTACTTGTGACTCGTTTGGAAAAAATATAACACTGTTTTTGATGGGTTGGAGTCAATAAAAGGGGCTATTTGTTGACTATTTTTTACTCGAGCTTTCAATTGTGATTACAATTTTTATCAAGAGCTTCTAAAAAATACAAAATGTCTTACAAAGTTTTTTTTATTTCTAGTTCAACTTTGTAAGACATTTTGTATTTTTTAGAAGCTCTTGATAAAAATTGTAATCACAATTGAAAGCTCGAGTAAAAAATAGTCAACAAATAGCCCCTTTTATTGACTCCAACCCATCAAAAACAGTGTTATATATATATATATAATATATATATATATATATATATATATATATATATATATTATATATATATATATATATATATATATAATATATATATATATATATAATATATATATATATATATATATATATATATATATATATATATTAATATATATATATATATATATATATATATATATATATATATATATATAATATATATATATATATATAGTGATATTTCAAGTCTTGGTGCGCCAAGCAATTAATTAGCTAATTAATTAATTAATTAATTAAAATTATTTTAATGATATGATTATGACTCTATCACACTTTTTAATTCTCTTATCTCAGGGTTAAATTCGTGCTTGAATATCTAAGCTATTACATGTGAAAGGTAAGGTCCAAAGAATACCGGAATAATAAAAAACACATATGATATAACACTATATAATGAAATAAAAATAATGAAATAATTCACACTCAAATGTTTTCAATAAACAAAATCTCATATAATGATTCTCAAAATTAATGGTACAAACAATATTAATTGAAATCTCAAAATCTCAAATTATTCTAACTCTCCTAATCAAAATATTTATATCCTTTCTAAATTAAGTGTAAAAATTTGTGTTATCAATAAAAGAAAAACTGCAGAAAACAAAAATATCTCTCTCTGATAATGAGTGGTCCAAATCCTTGTTCCTTGTAGACTATATTATCTACTCTCAGGCGCTCTCTATAAACTGAATCTCTCTCGTTGGCCTGAACAGTGACTCTTGGAATATAAGTAGAAAAATATGACTTACAATATTTTGCTGCTTCAGCTTCTGTCAGATACACTAACTCTATTATCCTTATTCACTGCATTAATGTATTTGGAAAAACCCGGTTCAATTGTCTTTGGATTTCACTTAAAATTATGCGGGTCACTCAAGTATAGTATAACAAAGGAAATAATTTATACATAGCGTACATTTTGTTTAATACAGGTAATCCAAAAATTTAAAAACTTTCCTTCTTTGAAATGTTTGTTGGTTATTATCCTACTTATCTGAATTATTTTAATGTTTTTGAACTTTGAAATATTTTAATCAAACCAATATTTTTCTCGATTTTACATATCATAACAAATTATCAAATTATCAAATAATCAAATTATTTCACTATGTTATTAAAATCTACTCATGATATTGATAGATGTCGTGAATGTTAAAAATACCCCGTATATTTCCTGTCTCTATGTGCGCTAATTCATAACTATTTACCCCATTTTCCGTATTGACCCTATATGGACCTTTAAATACCGGCATCAATTTAGCACAAATACCATTTTGTAAATTCGACACCCTCAGTGCCTTCACTAAGACTTTATCTCCTTTCTGGAATTTGATCGGCCTTCTTCTTCGGGTTCTCTCTTGTCTTTGGAGATATTTCTCTCCACTTCGTCTCAATCTTCTTTGAACCAACTCGATCACTTCTTCGTATTGTCTGAGGGCGGTGTCTTCCCACGGTCTTGTAGGCATTGTTCCTTTCATTATATATAAAGGCGTCTCTTTGGTAACCGTATTTGGAGCACAATTAAAATAGGTCTCGATCTCAAACACTTTTCTGTCCCAATGTCGATGATGTTCTTCCGCGGCAATTCGTAGAAATTTTGTGACTTCTTGTATAAAACGCTCCGATGGGTTGCTCTGTGGATGACGGATGCTTATAAATTTTGTATCGATGCCCCTCTCTCTTAATTCCCTTTTAAAACGTTCGTTCCTAAAATATGTCGCATTGTCCAATAAAATATTGTCTGGTCTTCCCACCGTTTCTATAAAATTGTCTATCTTCCTAAGTATTTCAATTCCTTTTGTGGTTCTGCATGCGTACAATTTAACATATTTTGAGAAAAGATCCACCATAACTAATATGTGTTTATTCCTTTGAGTTGTTGGTATCAAATCTCTCAACATATCAATAGCAACAATATCCAGTTTCTTTCGAGCTACGACGTTTTTTGTGACGTTTTCATTTTTAAAATTCCTACTTTTACACTTTTGGCATGTCACACAATTTCGAGTTACCTCTTTGGCTATTGTATAGTCCTGTCGACAAATGTAGTTCTCCCTGAACATAAGCCACATCTTTCTACTTCCAATATGTCCGTTGTCACAGTGTAACTTTAAAAAAACTTCTTTTGCCATTTGCTCCGTGATTACATAGAGTTCTTTACCATCGACCCTCTTAAAATATAGGTTATTTTCTTGTTCAGCCCTTTGCTTTTCTCCTTCCTTCAATTCTTCCTGATTTTCCCTGATTTTGGTCAAAGAAAATAAGCCTGCTTCTTCTCTTATTATGTTCATGCCTACGTGGAGAGTTTTGTGATCCTCTTTGCGGAATTGTTCATCTCTCGTCAACGCATCAGCCAAAATATTGTCCGTTCCTTTGATATATTTAAATTCAAAATCATATTCTTGGAGTAAAAGAATGCCCCTATGAATTCTAGTATTTACCAACCTCTTTTTCATTATGTGTACCAACGCTGCATGGTCCGTTTCAATGGTGAATCTTGCCCCAAGTAGGTAAAAACGTAATTTGTTTACACAAAATAACACACTGGCAAACTCTAATTCAGTAACGCTGTATTTTCTCTCATACGTTTTGGTTACACGGGAAACAAAACATATTGGCACCTCTATATCGTCTTGTATCTGTGATAACACCCCTGCAAATTTTTTTATGGAAGCATCGATCCTGAGAATGAAAGGTTGCTCATATCTTGGGTGGTGCACTCTTACAGCTGTGGAAAACGCTCCTTTTAAATTTTTGAAAGCGATTTCTTGTTCAGTTCCCCATTTCCATCTGACATTTTTCTTAAGTAATGCTATTAGCGGTATTTCTTTTGTACTGAGGTCTGGTATCAGCTTTTTGAAATAGTTTACCATTCCTAAAAATCCCCGCAAAGTTTTTAAATTGGTTGGCCTAGGGTAGTTGTTTATGACTTCGATTCTATCTTCTGCAAGACTAATCCCTTTTGTGTCTAATTTGAATCCTAAATACAATACCTCTTTTTGGAAAAACTGACACTTTTGAATATTTAATTTTAATCCGGCTTGATCAAGTTCTTCGAGAACAGTATGAATATGTCGTAGATGGCTTGTTATATCCGGTGAGAAAATTAATAAATCATCTATGTAATGTACAACAAATTCTCCATGCCTATTTAAGATTGTGTGTAATGCGCTAGCCAAAGCAGCGCATGCACTCTGTAGTCCAAATGGTACTACCCTAAATCGGTACACCACTCCGTCGATAGAAAAGGCGGTATAATTTTGACACTTTTCTGCCAAAGGTATTAACCAAAAACTGTGTTTCAAATCGATTTTGGAGAAAATGTGTGATCCTGTGATTCGTCCAAAAATGGCTTCTATGTTCAAAGGCGCTTCGTATTGCGCGATTGTGTGCGAATTAATGTTTCTTGCATCTAAACATAATCGCAACTCACCATTTGAATTTTTTACGCATACTATCGGGTTAATATATGGAGAGTAACATCTTTCGATCACCTTGTCTTTGATCATATTTTCAATTTCCTGTCCGACGCTTTGCCTGTATTTATACGGGATTGGATATGTTTTCGATTCAAAATTTTTTAAAGGTTTTTAACTTTAAAAGAATGTTCATAATTTTTAGCCACTCGGCTTTCTTCATTAATAAGATCTCCATAATTTTCTAAAATCTTCTCTATTTCCTTCTCCATGTTTTCTCCACATTTTATTTTTCTTTCATCCTCAGTTTGTTCACATGTGTTCACTGTCCATATTACTTCTTCACAAAATTCTGGATTCTCTTTATTTCCTTCATCGTATTTTGGATATCTTTTATCTCTGTCTCTTGTTTTGCATTATTTATGGTTATTTCTTCTATCTGTTGTATCAGTTCTTTCTTTATCCCCTCAACACATCCTTTAATTTCTT
Organism: Diabrotica balteata; assembly: GCA_918026665.1. Classification (NCBI taxonomy): domain Eukaryota; kingdom Metazoa; phylum Arthropoda; class Insecta; order Coleoptera; family Chrysomelidae; genus Diabrotica; species Diabrotica balteata. The sequence goes on along the minus strand of OU898284.1, from coordinate 68,940,586 downwards.
GTTCACAGTTTTCCAAACGCTGCTCTATATTCCTGTTATTAGTTCTATTGCTTGTCTTGTTTCCCGTTGGTTTTCTTCCATTCTCTTTGCTGTTTCATTCATTGTTTGTTTTGTTTCCTTCTGGTTTTCTTCCAGTCTGCGGTTATTTTCGTCCATTTTTTGTGATGTTTCTTTTTGGTTTTTCTCTATTGTCTCTTCCATTTTCTTTGCTGTTTCTCTTTGATTTCTCTTGTATTTGTTGTGTCTGTATTTGCATCATTGCTAATAATTTTTCTAACATCCCTGTTTCTTTTCTTTCCTCTATTATTGTAACATTTCCTTCATTATCCGATCCTTCTTCAAACATTGTTTCCTCCTCTCTGTTATCCTCCTTCCTTTCTTGCATTTTGCTTTGAGTGATCGACATGTTGTTTCTTTTCGTTACTGTTTTTGTCCCCGCCAAATGTGAAATTTTACAACACTCTATATGTTGCAGAACACGACAATATTTCTCCCCAATTGTAATAAATTTTCACGACAAATATCAAATATGCAATCAGTAAAATTCAAATAATTCAAAATAAATATCAAATGTACGATTGGTAAAATAAAATCAAATAATTCAATAGCAGTAAATATCAACTAACTACGATCAATCAATAAATCAAATTTATATCCACTGGAAAAATTGTCAAAATACTTTCAAATTCAAATTCCCTCAATGTTATATGTTTTTATCTCTGGATCACCTGTATTTATTCCAGATCTCTTTCCCTTCCTTCAAATGTAAAGCTGCGATATTTTCAAGCCCCACGTTTTGGAAGCCAGTTATAGTGATATTTCAAGTCTTGGTGCGCCAAGCAATTAATTAGCTAATTAATTAATTAATTAATTAAAATTATTTAAATGATATGATTATGACTCTATCACACTTTTTAATTCTCTTATCTCAGGGTTAAATTCGTGCTTCAATATCTAAGCTATTACATGTGAAAGGTAAGGTCAAAAGAATACCGGAATAATAAAAAACACATATGATATAACACTATATATTGAAATAAAAATAATGAAATAATTCACACTCAAATGTTTTCAATAAACAAAATCTCATATAATGATTCTCAAAATTTTGTTCTACGTACGTGAACCTTCAAAATTAATGGTACAAACAATATTAATTAAAATCTCAAAATCTCAAATTATTCTAATTCTCCTAATCAAAATATTTATATCCTTTCTAAATTAAGTGTAAAAATTTGTGTTATCAATAAAAGAAAAACTGCAGAAAACAAAAATATCTCTCTCTGATGATGAGTGGTCCAAATCCTTGTTCCTTGTAGACTATATTATCTGCTCTCAGGCGCTCCCTAGGTAATCAGCAATCTTACAACAAATTGTTGCAAGTATATCGTCCTTAATGATCTCCTTCAAAAGCACGAATTATTCAAATTATGATAGCCTTTCTCCTCTCGATAAACTGAATCTCTCGTTGGCCAGAGTGAAAAATGACTCTTGGAATATCTTCTCTTTACGATAAACTGAATCTCTCGTTGGCCTGAACAGTGACTCTTGGAATATAAGTAGAAAAATATGACTTACAATATTTTGCTGCTTCAGCTTCTGTCAGATACACTAACTCCACAAAAACTCACTAACATTCAACACTACTGCTTGCTACCTCTCGGGAACCGCCAGAGAACAATCACTGTTCGTCTTACAGACTTGGAAAACCAACTGACTATCTTTTCTCACTCCCAAAATCTAGCTAAACTTTCATTCCTACATACCTATCCCACCTTTTTCAATCTCCGCCAATCAAAACTCGTCACAATTCCCCCATTTTTTCATTTCGATAACAAACAAATTTTTACCTATAATTATAAAATTTCCTAAAACTTATTTACAAATAATATTTTTTTACAATTCTTAAAAACTAACAAAAACCTCTTTCTAAAATCTATTCTATTATCCTTAATCAATGCATTAATGTATTTGGAAAAACCCGGTTCAATTGTCTTTGGATTTCACTTAAAATTATGCGGGTCACTCAAGTATAGTATAACAAAGGAAATAATTTATGCATAGCTTACATTTTGTTTAATACAGGTAATCCAAAAATTTAAAAACTTTCCTTCTTTGAAATGTTTGTTGGTTATTATCCTACTTATCTGAATTATTTTAATGTTTTTGAACTTTGAAATATTTTAATCATACCAATATTTTTCTCGATTTTACATATCATAACAATATATATAATATAATATAAATTGTACCTTTCACATTCTCCCCTCTACAACGACCTGTCATACGTTACGATCGGACGAATAGGCGTGAAGATACATATTTAATGCCGTTATGGTATAATGCGTGGAATGTGGAGGTCCTTTGTAGGACCTCCTGTAGATGTAGAATGGGGAAAGAATGTGAAATTTTCATGACTGTCAAAACTAAAAAGTTGGAATATCTAGGACATGTAATGAGAAATCAAGAACGTTACTGTCTTCTCCAGCTGATTCTCCAAGGGAAGGTAAATGGTAAGAGAGGAGCGGGAAGATATTCGGAGAGAAATGGAAATCGATGTAGATATAATAGACACAATCGAAGCCAAAAGACTTAACTGGTATGGACACCTTCAGAGAATGCCGGAAAATAGATGGCCAAAAAAAATAGAACAATGGACTCCGCCAACTAGAAGAAAACGAGGTAGACCAAGACGATCCTGGAGAGACGATGTCGACGATGCAATGACCGCCAGAGATCTAACAACTGAAGATTGCTTCGACAGAAAACGCTGGAAATTAGGATGCGAGAAGCGGCGCCAGCTGTAGAAGACTCGCTTGTTATATATAGGAGCGGGAAGAAGACGCATTTCCTGGCTTCAAAATTTACGAAAGTGTTATAACACGACTACCACTAAACTGTTCCGCGCTGCAGTAAACAAAGTAAAGATAGCCGTGATAATCGCCAACATCCGGAACGGATAGGCACTTTAAGAAGAAGATGGTATGATGTAATATTTAATTTTTCTATACCATTTAATTCTATTCATCTATCGTATGACACCTCTTACGTCCCTGTACGTAAAGCCGTTTAGCCACTACATACCAAGGCCTTTATGATCCATCGCCATGTTAAATTATCAAATTGTTGTAGATGAAATATAGTATGCAACTATGTATGTAATCAATCTATACCATTTGCTTTAATTTCAACAATTCGCTATTTTAAACACCTTTATCTCTACCTTTATATATATATATATATATATATATATATATATATATATATATATATATATATATATATATTCATGCATTTTGCAGATTAATAAAAATAAAATTAAAAAATTAAAACTAAAAAAATCATTGATCAGATGGGAAACCTGTGTTTAGCAGTTTACGTTAGAGAATAAATTTGCTCAATAGCAGCAAAGATACGTGTCTAAAGCGCCTTTGGCATGTCGCCATGTTTAATTTTTCTTTGTCATCGAATTCTATTCTTTAAATTCTGTCACGTGACATCTCGCACGTCACTAATGCCTTTATAGCATAATGTTTGATTTTTATTTGTCATCCTATTCGTTAAATCCTGCCATATGACACCTCGCACCTCACGGTTGGCCCGATAGTAACAAAGTAGTACATGTCTAAAGCCCCTTTGGCATATCGTCGTAGCAAAGATATGTGTCCAAGGCCCCTTTGGTATGCCACTGTGTTTAATTTTTCTTAGTATATCTAATTCTATTCGTTAAATCTGTTCGCATGACATCTCGCACGTCACGATCCGACGAACCGGTCTACCCCCACCACTAAACGCTCAAAAATGAGCAGAATGAATCTTAGAGATTTTTGACGGAATTTTACATGGAGAAATACGCCGTAATGGCATAGCTCCTTTACTGGTAAAAAATGTTCCCTGTATTTAGAATTCTGCACCAAACTCCATGCACACACGAATGTAGATTCCTCCTTGGACCTCTTTTCCTTTTAGCCTATTCATCCCATCGGTTATTATATGTCCCACATAGAAAAAATTTCGTTGTTTTATTGTTTGTAACAGTTTACGCTCATTTTCAGCTCGATTTAATACTTCCTCCCCAATACATGGTCAACCCATGAGATATGCAGTAGCTTATTCCAATATCTACATTTCGAATACTTATATATGCCATATAACTTTTACCAGTGGAGATGTTAAAGATGTTTAGCGATAGAACTTATTTTGTTTTTTAACCTTATTTATAGTTTGCACAACATTTTTTACTGTACTTCATAATAGTTTATGGAGTCGATCAATATAACCTTCTTACATTTTTTTTTATAAATGGGTATTAGTTATGTCATCATTATACATTAATATAATACATCAAACATTAGTTCAAAACTTACATACGTGTCTATATCAAAAGTTAAATAGCAACCAAAAAATTTTAGTAATAAATTTTTATAAATTTTCAGGTAGAAATTTAAGAATGTCTCCTGTGTATCCGAAGTTTAGGGAGATAGGCGCCGTTTTCGGTCAAGTTATGGGGTACGAGAGACCAACTTGGTTTGAAGCGGAACAATCAAGAGGTAATTATTTGTCACTTTGGTGCCGAGTACAAATTCTTGGGAGTAATTTAGATCACATGTAAAGTTATGAAACAATGAAGGCCGTTAACGTATAAATACTTAACCGGGGCGTTAACGTATATATACTTACAACTATAAGATTAAAAATTTTAATTTTGACAACACATCCACTTAAATGATATTTTTGATTTTAATTTATTTGGGAGTTACGGTAACCGCAACATTTTATAGAGTGAATTTCCAAGAATTGAAAATACTTTTTGCGTATTGCAACTTGTACGATAGGAAACTGAAATGCATTAAAAATACTCTTCGATTTTTCAAACATATATGAGAGGATTTCAATATACACCAAAGAATCAATAAATAAATTGCAAATGCTACAATTGTACAATTTTTATCGAATAAGTTAAAATAAACAATTAATATGACAGTATTATCCATATTATAATGTGGAAAAGTAGAGGATTGAGAAAGAATCAGGAACATGGTAAATTCATCTATAAAATGTAATTGATGGTAAGATGATCATCATCAATTGATGATTGATAAACAATATATGATATGATTAAGATCTATCATATCATATATTGTTTAGTATATTGCAGTAGATATTACTTAAATGGTTGGTGTCTGTCTTATAATTGATAGATTCAGGAGTTTTATTAATGTGTACCATTTAAAGGAAAAGTCGATTTTTATAATTAACAACTTGTTCCAAGATTTTTACATTAAAGTCAAAGTTATGCCCTGTCTTAAAGTGGTGGTCCACTAAGACACAAGAGTTTTTTCGTATGATATAGTCACTTTTGTGTTGAGTGACACGTTGTTTATGCCATTGTTGACTTTGTCTCATATAACAACTTTGTTATATTGGAAAGATTTTTAAGATTTAATTCTGTGGATTACGTCAGTGACTTTGGCTTTCTGTCTGATCCATTCTATTATTTTCCATATCTTTGTTATACCTAGCTATGCTATAAAGCTAGCTTATATATAACCTATGTTATAAGGTAACATAAATTCTGCAGCCGTATTTCATTATTGGTAGTATACACTCTTCGAATGCTTTTTTCTTCAGGTGGAATGGCATCTTCGATTTAAATACATTTAACTGCATTTATACCAAAAGGTGCTCAAGCTAGGTTTATCTTCTGTTGATTTCTGGGAGTAAGGAGCCGGATTTATGTATTAATTGTCCCAGGTATACATACTCGTTTACTGTCTCAACTACAGTGTTGGTTATTATTACATCTTCTACATCCACTAGCTCGTTTTACATGTTTTTTGTTTTTGTTAAGTTTATTTTTAGGTTAACTTCATTACTAGCTGCATTTAGGTCGCTTATAAGTTCTTGTAGTTCTGCAAGATTATTAGCAATCAGAACGAATATATATATATATATATATATATATATATATATATATATATATATATATATATATATATCATTGTAATATTTAAAGTCTTAGTGCGCCAAGCAATTAATTAGCTAATTAATTAATTAATAAATTAAAATTATTTAAATGATATGACTATGATTCTATCACACTTTTTAATTCTCTTATCTCAGGGTTCTATTCGTGCTTCAATATCTATGCTATTACATGTGAAAGGTAAGGTCCAAAGAATACCGGAATAATAAAAAACATATAGGATCTAACATTATATATTGAAATAAAAATAATGAACTAAAAATCACACTCAAATGTTTTCAATAAACAATATCTCATATAATGATTCTCAAAATTTTGTTCTACGTACGTGAACCTTCAAAATTAATGGTACAAACAATATTAGTTAAAATCTCAAAATCCCAATTATTATTCTAAATGTTCCAATCAAAATATTTATATCTTTTCCAAAGTAATTGTAAAAATTGTGTTATCAATGAAAGAAAAAAACTGCAGAAAACCAAACTATCTCTCTCTGATGATGAGTGGTCCAAATCCTTGTTCCTTACTATCTACTCTTAGCAGCCCCCTAGGTAATCAGCAATCTTACAACAAATTGTTGCAGGTTTATCGTTCTTAATGATCTCCTTCAAATGCACGAATCGTTCAAATTATGCTAGCCTTTTCTCTTCTTGATAAACTGAATCTCTCGTTGGCCTGAGTGAAAAATGACTCTTGAAATATCTTTTCTTTACGATAAACTGAATCTCTTGTTGGCCTGAACAGTGACTCATGGAATATAAGTAGAAAAATATGACTTACAATCTTTCACTGGATCAGCTTCTGTCAGATACACTAACTAAACGAAAACTCACAAACTTTCACTGCTACTGCACTGGATCAGCTTCTGTCAGATACACTAACTACACGAAAACTCACAAACTTTCACTGCTACTGCCTCCTACCTCTGGGAAACTACCCGAGAACCACGGCCCTTCGCCTTGTACCCTTGAAAACCAACTGACTATCTTTTCTCTCTTCCAAAATTAACTAACGTCTCATTCTCAAACCAAAACTCCCACCTTTTTCAATCTCATCCAATCAAAACGCGTCATACATCTCCCATTTCTTCATTTCGATCACAAACAAATTTTTACCTACAATTATAAAATTTCCGAACATTATTTAAAAACTAATCTTTTCCTACCAATTCTTAAAAACTAACAAAAACATATCTTTCTAAAATCTATTCTATTGTCCTAATTACTGCACAACATTTATTTGGAAAAACCACTTCAATTGTCTAGGAATTCACTTCTTCAATCTTATACGGGTCACTCAAATATATTTTAACAAAGAAAATAATTTATGCTTATCTTACGTTTTGTTTAATACAGGTAATCCAAAAATTTAAATACTTTCCTTCTTCGAAATGTTTGTTGGTTATTATCCTACTTATCTGAATTATTTTAATTTTTTTGGAACTTTGAAATATTTTAAGCAAACCAATATTTTTCTCGATTTTACATATCATAACAAATCCCCGCCATTTGATCTGCCGAAAACTCTTTGTTAAATTTTACAAATGACAAAAGTTTTCCAGGATCAAATTATTTCCCTATGTTATTAAAATCTACTCATGATATTGATAGATGTCGTGAATGTTAAAAATACCCCGTATATTTCCTGGCTCTATGTGCGCTAATTCATAACTATTTACCCCATTTTCCGTATTGACCCTATATGGACCTTTAAATACCGGCATCAATTTAGCACAAATACCATTTTGTAAATTCGACACCCTCAGTGCCTTCACTAAGACTTTATCTCCTTTCTGGAATGTGATCGGCCTTTTTCTTCGGGTCCTCTCTTGTCGTTGGAGATATTTCTCTCCACTTCGTGTCAATATTCATTGAAGCAACTCGATCACTTCTTCGTATTGTCTGGGGGCGGTGTCTTCCCACGGTCTTGTAGGCATTGTTCCTTTCATTATATGTAAAGGCGTCTCTTTGGTAACCGTATTTGGAGCACAATTCAAATAGGTCTCGATCTCAAACACTTTTTTGTCCCAATGTCGATGATGTTCTCCGCGGCAATTCGTAGAAATTTTGTGACTTTTTGTATAAAACGCTCCGATGAGTTGCTCTGTGGATGACTGATACTTATAAAATTTGTATCGATGCCCCTCTCCCTTAATTCCCTTTTAAAACGTTCGTTCCTAAAATATGTCGCATTGTCCAATAAAATATTGTCTGGTCTTCCCACTGTTTCTATAAAATCGTCTATCTTCCTAAGTATTTCAATTCCTTTTGTGTTTCTGCATGCGTACAATTTAACATATTTAAGGAAAAAATCTACCATAACTAGTATATGTTTATTCCTTTGCGTTGTTGGTATCAAATCGCTCAACATATCAATAGCAACAATATCCAGTTTCTTCCGTGCTACGACGTTGTGATGTTTTCATTTTTAAAGTTACTACTTTTACACTTTTGGCATGTCACACAATTTCGAGTCACCTCTTTGGCTATTGTATAGTCCTGTCGACAAATATAGTTCTCCCTGAACATAAGCCACACCTTCCTACTTCCAATATGTCCGTTGTCACAGTGTAACTTTAAAAAAACTTCTTTTGCCATTGGCTCCGTGATTACATAGAGTTCTTTACCATCGACCCTCTTAAAATATAGGTTATTTTCTTGTTCAGCCCTTTGCTTTTCTCTTTCATCCAATTCTTCCTCATTTCCCTGATTTTAGCCAAAGAAAATAAGCCTGCTTCTTCTCTCATTATGTTCATGCCTACGTGGAGAGTTTTGTGATCCTCTTTGCGGAATTGTTCATCTCTCGTCAACGCATCGGCCAAGATATTGTCCGTTCCTTTGATATATTTAAATTCAAAATCATATTCTTGAAGTAAAAGAATGCCCCATGAATTCTATTATTTACCAATCTATTTTTCATTATGTGTACCGACGCTGCATGGTCTGTTTCAATGGTGAATCTTGCCCCAAGTAGGTAAAAACGTAATTTATTTACACAAAATAACACACTGGCAAACTCTAATTCAGTAACGCTGTATTTTCTCTCATACGTTTTGATTACACGGGAAACAAAACATATTGGCAGCTCTATATCGTCTTGTATCTGTGATAACACCCCTGCAAATTTTTTTATGGAAGCATCGGTCCTGAGAATGAAAGGTTGCTCATATCTTGGGTGGTGTACTCTTACAGCTGTGAAAAACGCTCCTTTTAGATTTTTGAAAGCGATTTCTTGTTCAGTTCCCCATTTCCACCTGACATTTTTCTTAAGTAATGCTATTAACGGTATTTCTTTTGTACTGAGGTCTGGTATCAGCTTTTTGAAATAGTTTACCATTCCTAAAAATCCCCGCAACATTTTTAAATTGGTTGGCCTAGGGTAGTTATTTATGACTTCGATTCTCTCTTCTGCAAGACTAATCCCTTTTGTGTCTAATTTGAATCCTAAATACAATACCTCTTTTTGGAAAAGCTGACACTTTTGAATATTTAATTTTAATCCGGCTTGATCAAGTTCTTCGAGAACAGTATGAATATGTCGTAGATGGCTTGTTATATCCGGTGAGAAAATTAATAAATCATCTATGTAATGTACAACAAATTCTCCATGCCTATTTAAGATTGTGTGTAATGCGCGAACCAAAGCAGCGCATGCACTCTGTAGTCCAAATGGTACTACCCTAAATCGGTACACCACTCCGTCGATAGAGAAAGCGGTATAATTTCGACACTTTTCTGCCAAAGGTATTAACCAAAACCTGTGTTTCAAATATTTTAGAAAATGTGTGATCCTGTGATTCGTCCAAAAATGGCTTCTATGTTCAAAGGCGCTTCGTATTGCGCGATTGTATGCGAATTAATGTTTCTTGCATCTAAACATAATCGCAACTCACCATTTGATTTTTTTACGGATACTATCGGGTTGATATATGGAAAGTCACATCTTTCGATCACCTTGCCTTTGATCATATTTTCAGTTTCCTGTCCGACGCTTTGCCTGTATTTATACGGGATTGGATATGTTTTCGATTCAAAATTTTTTAAAGGTTTTTAACTTTAAAAGAATGTTCATAATTTTTAGCCACTCGGCTTTCTTCATTAATAAGATCTCCATAATTTTCTAAAATCTTCTCTATTTCCTTCTCCATGTTTTCTCCACATTTTATTTTTCTTTCATCCTCAGTTTGCTCACATGTGTTCACTGTCCATATTACTTCTTCACAAAATTCTGGATTCTCGTCCATAATTGCCATTTCTTCTCTGTCCTCTTTCGTTATTTCTTCTTCTATTTTTTCTTTATCTTTAACTTCTATCTGGTATTCCGAGCACCATGTTTCGGCTCCTTCCAATTTGTTGCTTATAACTTCCTTTTCTTCCTGCTTTCTTTTCGAACTCTTCTTCTTTTTTTTATTCTCTTTTCCTCTTCGGATTGATTTTTTTCTTGAGCTTTTGATTTATCCTTTACCGTCATATTGATTTCTTTATGTTTTTCCTGTCCATTTATCCTTTCAGAAATTTTTTTCCTATCTATTTCCTTTTCTTCTTCTGTGTTGTCTGGTTCTGCTCTGATTTCCAGTTGATTTTTCGAAAAATTGATGGTGATATACTTTTCACTCAATTCATCAATTCCCGCTATCATATCATGATTTAGATCTTCGATCACCACACATTGCATAATATAGAATTGGTCTCCCACTCTGATCCGTACTCCCAAACCTTCGTTTACTGTCGTCAATTTTTTATTATTTGCACCCACTAAAGCAACCCTCGGAATCTTATACACAAATCTGTCCATATTTAATTCTTTTACTAGTTTTTTATTTTTATTAACGAAATTTCCGATCCAGAATCAAACAAAATTTTAAATGCTTTATGTTTTATAAATGCATCTAAAAATATTAGATTGGAATTAGAATTTTGTTTTTCGTTTCCCGCCAACTGTATAAACTCTCTCGGGTGACAAAATATACCGGAGAGTTTTTTACTCTTGTTTAGTGGATGCCTTATTGATAATCCTGTCTGGATTCATTGCATATTCCTTCTTCCTCGTTTTCTATTGCTACATGATTCATCTCCCTTCTGTTTTGTCGTTGGTATCTCTGATTATTTCTATCGTCCCCTTGTTCGTTCGTATTCCTATTCGGAGGATTTTGTGCAGCTCTATTCCTGTTGTAATTTTCGTATGTTCTATTTTTTGTGTCATTCCTGTTATCGTAATTTTGTTGTCTATTGTAATTATTGTAATTTCTCGGCCTATATTCATTTGTTGATCGGGGATGTCGGTGTCTCTGGTCATAATTTGATGGATACCTTCTTTCATGTCCATTATATTGGTCATGTTGTCTTCTATTTCTCATTTCTCTTCTTTTCGCTTCTTTTAATTGAAGGAATTGGCACAAACTATCAATATCTTGATAGTTTCTCAAAATCACGTGATCTTCCAACGTTTCCTCAAAATGTCTGCTGATCATTTCTACCAGCTGTTCGGTAGAATATTTGTATTCCAGATATTTTGAATTGTTATATATCTGCAAAGCATATCTTTCTTCAGATATTCCCATTTTTTCGTGATATTTTCCATTCTGTAGCTCTTGATTGATTTCTCTCTGTTTATTTTTCCCCCAGAAATAGTTGAGAAATTTATTTTCAAATCTGTCCAATTTTCAAACTCATCTTCCTTGCTTTCATACCATAACGCTGCTCCTTCTTTCAGATGGTTTCTAATTGTTTCTTTGCAATCGTCAAAATATCTAACATGTTGCAATTTGGTTTTCAAATTTTTAACAAACGGTACTGGGTGTGTTTTCCGAATATCCCCGCCAAATTGTATTTTCGCCTCGCTTGTTCCTTGGATGATAACTTCTTTTCTCTCTACCCCTCTTAGTTCAATTTCTGCCATTTGTTTTTCATTTTGCTTTAATCTCCTTTCTACTTCCTTCCTGTCTTCTTGTAGCGCCATTTCAAATTTTTCTTTTAACTGTTCTAATTCCTTTTTCTGGACAATCTTGATTTCCTTCATTTTGTTTTCTTGTTCTCCCATTTTATTTTTAATTTCATTGATTTCTTTCTCTTGTTTTACATTCTTTAGGGTTATTTCTTCTATTTGTTGTATCATTTCTTTCTTTATCCCCTCAACACATCCTTTAATTTCCTGTTCATAGTTTTCCAAACGCTGCTCTATATTCCTGTTATTTAGTTCTATTGCTTGTCTTGTTTCCCGTTGGTTTTTTTCAATTGTTAGTTTTGTTTCCCTTTGATTCTCTTGTATGGCCTGTTTTGTTTCCTTCTGGTTTTCTTCCAGTCTGCGGTTATTTTCGTCCATTTTTAGTGACTGGAGTTGCATTAGTTTTAATATTTGATCTATTCCTGATGATTCTTTTCTCTCCTCAACTATTGTAACATTTCCTTCATTATCCGATCCTTCTTCCACAATTGTTTCCTCTTATTTGTTATCCTCCTTCCTTTCTTGCATTTTGCTTTGACTCCTTGTGGTCGACATGTTGTTTCTTTTCGTTAATGTTTTTGTCCCCGCCAAATGTGAAATTTTACACCACTCTATACGTTGCAGGACACGACAATATTTCTCCCCAATTGTAATAAATTTTCACGACAAATATCAAATATGCAATCAGTAAAATTCAAATAATTCAAAATAAATATCAAATGCACGATTGGTAAAGAAAATAAAAATCAAATAATTCAATAGCAGTAAATATCAACTAACTACGATCAATCAATAAATCAAATTTTTATCCAGTGGAAAAAATTGTCAAAATACTTTTAAATTCAAATTCCCTCAATGTTATATGTTTTTATCTCTGGATCACCTGTACTTATTCCAGATCTCTTTCCCTTCCTTCAAATGTAAAGCTGCGATATTTTCAAGCCCCACGTTTTGGAAGCCAGTTATTGTGATATTTAAAGTCTTAGTGCGCCAAGCAATTAATTAGCTAATTAATTAATTAATTAATTAAAATTATTTAAATGATATGACTATGATTCTATCACACTTTTTAATTCTCTTATCTCAGGGTTCTATTCGTGCTTCAATATCTATGCTATTACATGTGAAAGGTAAGGTCCAAAGAATACCGGAATAATAAAAAACATATAGGATCTAACATTATATATTGAAATAAAAATAATGAACTAAAAATCACACTCAAATGTTTTCAATAAACAATATCTCATATAATGATTCTCAAAATTTTGTTCTATGTACGTGAACCTTCAAAATTAATGGTACAAACAATATTAGTTAAACTCTCAAAATCCCAATTATTATTCTAAATGTTCTAATCAAAATATTTATATCTTTTCCAAAGTAATTGTAAAAATTGTGTTATAAATGAAAGAAAAAAACTGCAGAAAACCAAACTATCTCTCTCTGATGATGAGTGGTCCAAATTCTTGTTCCTTACTATCTACTCTTAGCAGCCCCCTAGGTAATCAGCAATCTTACAACAAATTGTTGCAGGTTTATCGTCCTTAATGATCTCCTTCAAATGCACGAATCGTTCAAATTATGCTAGCCTTTTCTCTTCTTGATAAACTGAATCTCTCGTTGGCCTGAGTGAAAAATGACTCTTGGAATATCTTCTCTTTACGATAAACTGAATCTCTCGTTGGCCTGAACAGTGACTCTTGGAATATAAGTAGAAAAATATGACTTACAATCTTTTACTGGATCAGCTTCTGTCAGATACACTAACTACACGAAAACTCACAAACTTTCTGCTACTGCCTCCTACCTCTGGGAAACTAACCGAGAACCGCGGCCCTTCGCCTTGTACCCTTGAAAACCAACTGACTATCTTTTCTCTCTTCCAAAATTAACTAACGTCTCATTCTCAAACCAAAACTCCCACCCTTTTCAATCTCATCCAATCAAAACGCTTCATACATCTCCAATTTCTTCATTTCGATTACAAACAAATTTTTACCTACAATTATAAAATTTCCGAACATTATTTAAAAATTAATCTTTTTCTACCAATTCTTAAAAACTAACAAAAACATATCTTTCAAAAATCTATTCTATTGTCCTAATTACTGCACAACATTTATTTGGAAAAACCGCTTCAATTGTCTAGGAATTCACTTAATCTTATACGGGTCACTCAAATATATTTTAACAAAGAAAATAATTTATGCTTATCTTACGTTTTGTTTAATACAAGTAATCCAAAAATTTAAAGACTTTCCTTCTTCGAAATGTTTGTTGGTTATTATCCTACTTATCTGAATTATTTTAATTTTTTTGGAACTATATATTGTTATGATATTGTTATGATATGTAAAATCGAAAAAAATATTGGTTTGCTTAAAATATTAGAAAGGTTAGGACAATAGAATAGATTTTAGAAAGATATGTTTTTGTTAGTTTTTAAGAATTGGTAGAAAAAGATTGGTTGTTAAATAATGTTCAGAAATTTTATAATTGTAGGTAAAAATTTGTTTGTAATCGAAATGAAGAAATGGGAGATGTATGAAGCGTTTTGATTGGATGAGATTGAAAAAGGTGGGAGTTTTAGTTTGAGAATGAGACGTTAGTTAATTTTGGAAGAGAGAAAAGATAGTCAGTTGGTTTTTAAGGGTACAAGGCGAAGGGCCGCGGTTCTCGGTTAGTTTCCCAGAGGTAGGAGGCAGTAGCAGAAAGTTTGTGAGTTTTCGTGTAGTTAGTGTATCTGACAGAAGCTGATCCAGTAAAAGATTGTAAGTCATATTTTTCTACTTATATTCCAAGAGTCACTGTTCAGGCCAACGAGAGATTCAGTTTATTGAATTGATAACACAATTTTTACAATTACTTTGGAAAAGATATAAATATTTTGATTAGAACATTTAGAATAATAATTGGGATTTTGAGAGTTTAACTAATATTGTTTGTACCATTAATTTTGAAGGTTCATGTACGTAGAACAAAATTTTGAGAATCATTATATGAGATATTGTTTATTGAAAACATTTGAGTGCTATTTTTAGTTCATTATTTTTATTTCAATATATAATGTTAGATCCTATATGTTTTTTATTATTCCGGTATTCTTTGGACCTTACCTTTCACATGTAATAGCATAGATATTGAAGCACGAATAGAACCCTGAGATAAGAGAATTAAAAAGTGTGATAGAATCATAGTCATATCATTTAAATAGTTTTAATTAATTAATTAATTAATTAGCTAATTAATTGCTTGGCGCACTAAGACTTTAAATATCACAATAACTGGCTTCCAAAACGTGGGGCTTGAAAATATCACAGCTTTACATTTGAAGGAAGGGAAAGAGATCTGGAATAAGTACAGGTGATCCAGAGATAAAAACATATAACATTGAGGGAATTTGAATTTGAAAGTATTTTGACAATTTTTTCCACTGGATAAAAATTTGATTTATTGATTGATCGTAGTTAGTTGATATTTACTGCTATTGAATTATTTGATTTTTATTTTCTTTACCAATCGTGCATTTGATATTTATTTTGAATTATTTGAATTTTGCTGATTGCATATTTGATATGCAAATCAAAACAACTAACACGAGGTACGAAGATACAGGTCTATAAAACAATCATACGACCCGTTGTGATGTATGGAAGCGAAACGTGGACGATGACAAAGGCAAATGAAGAGAGACTACGTGTTTGGGAAAGAAAAATCCTAAGGAAGATCTTTGGTCCGGTGCTTGATGAAGCATCAGGACAATATAGGATAAGAACTAATAAAGAGCTTGAAGAACTTTACCCAGACACCAACATCATAAAAGAAATAAAGTCCAGAAGACTCCAATGGGCAGGACACCTCAGAAGACATTCTGATGAACGAACAGTAAGACTGGTGTGGGAGGAAGTCCCAACTGGAAGGAGACCACGCGGACGCCCTCGTCTTCGGTGGCGAGAGAATATAGCAGGAGACCTAAGCACTATGGGCGTGGAGAATTGGATGGAGGTTGCTCAAGATAGAAAACAGTGGAGGCATGTTGTCGAGTCGGCTAAAACCCACGAAGGGTTGTAACGCCACGGAGTAAGTAAGTAAGTAAGCATATTTGATATTTGTCGTGAAAATTTATTACAATTGGGGAGAAATATTGTCGTGTCCTGCAACGTATAGAGTGGTGTAAAATTTCACATTTGGCGGGGACAAAAACATTAACGAAAAGAAACAACATGTCGACCACAAGGAGTCAAAGCAAAATGCAAGAAAGGAAGGAGGATAACAAATAAGAGGAAACAATTGTGGAAGAAGGATCGGATAATGAAGGAAATGTTACAATAGTTGAGGAGAGAAAAGAATCATCAGGAATAGATCAAATATTAAAACTAATGCAACTCCAGTCACTAAAAATGGACGAAAATAACCGCAGACTGGAAGAAAACCAGAAGGAAACAAAACAGGCCATACAAGAGAATCAAAGGGAAACAAAACAAACAATTGAAAAAAACCAACGGGAAACAAGACAAGCAATAGAACTAAATAACAGGAATATAGAGCAGCGTTTGGAAAACTATGAACAGGGAATTAAAGGATGTGTTGAGGGGATAAAGAAAGAAATGATACAACAAATAGAAGAAATAACCCTAAAGAATGTAAAACAAGAGAAAGAAATCAATGAAATTAAAAATAAAATGGGAGAACAAGAAAACAAAATGAAGGAAATCAAGATTGTCCATAAAAAGGAATTAGAACAGTTAAAAGAAAAATTTGAAATGGCGCTACAAGAAGACAGGAAGGAAGTAGAAAGGAGATTAAAGCAAAATGAAAAACAAATGGCAGAAATTGAACTAAGAGGGGTAGAGAGAAAAGACGTTATCATCCATGGAACAAGCGAGGCGAAAATACAATTTGGCGGGGATATTCGGAAAACACACCCAGTACCGTTTGTTAAAAATTTGAAAACCAAATTGCAACATGTTAGATATTTTGACGATTGCAAAGAAACAATTAGAAACCATCTGAAAGAAGGAGCAGCGTTATGGTATGAAAGCAAGGAAGATGAGTTTGAAAATTGGACAGATTTTGAAAATAAATTTCTCAACTATTTCTGGGGGAAAAATAAACAGAGAGAAATCAATCAAGAGCTACAGAATGGAAAATATCACGAAAAAATGGAAATATCTGAAGAAAGATATGCTTTGCAGATATATAACAATTCAAAATATCTGGAATACAAATATTCTACCGAACAGCTGGTAGAAATGATCAGCAGACATTTTGAGGAAACGTTGGAAGATCACGTGATTTTGAGAAACTATCAAGATATTGATAGTTTGTGCCAATTCCTTCAATTAAAAGAAGCGAAAAGAAGAGAAATGAGAAATAGAAGACAACATGACCAATATAATGGACATGAAAGAAGGTATCCATCAAATTATGACCAGAGACACCGACATCCCCGATCAACAAATGAATATAGGCCGAGAAATTACAATAATTACAATAGACAACAAAATTACGATAACAGGAATGACACACAAAATAGAACATACGAAAATTACAACAGGAATAGAGCTGCACAAAATCCTCCGAATAGGAAAACGAACGAACAAGGGGACGATAGAAATAATCAGAGATTCCAACGACAAAACAGAAGGGAGATGAATCATGTAGCAATAGAAAACGAGGAAGAAGGAATATGCAATGAATCCAGATAGGATTTTCAATAAGGCATCCACTAAACAAGAGTAAAAAAACTCTCCGGTATATTTATTATCCATATATATATATATATATATATATATATATATATATATATATATATATATATATATATATATATATATATATATATATATATATTCGTTAATGTTATAGAACACTATAGTGTTCTATAGTGACACTTCCAATTAGAAGTGTTCTATAGTGATATTAGAACACTTCCAATTCTAAATAAATACATTTAGATCGAACCATTAACATTAAAATTTCTAGAATTCAACCTTCCACATGTGTCTAGTTTATATTTTCTGGGTACCAAATGTTTAAGAAACATAAAGGGCCATATAATAAAAATTTTTCTATAATACATTGCTAGATACATGCATAGTTGGTTGCCTAACTACAACCATACAATTTTTCTTCCTTATATCATCTTATTTACATAAATTTAAAACTACAACATTGATGGTTGATACTGTTATATTAGTTTACTTTATTTTCACAATTTTAAATAACGTTGGCTTTTGTCTTAAGTAGAAACATACAGTTTGACAATACATTTTACATTTGATGACAATATTGTCATCAAATGTCATTGCCAATCAGTTGCACTCATACAGTCCTCGAAGACATACCGTCTCAGGACTGGCAACTTCAACGTGGAGTCATATGCCGCCATGTTACCTAATCCATCGGTAACTCTATCATCTTAAATTATTATAACGTATTTTTAAAACTAAATGTAATTAAACATCTGTTAACGGGTTTTTACCCATATATTTAATCTTGGTGGCTACATTCATGTACTCCTAGTAAGTATTAACCACATCATTCATTAACCTTAGTCAAAATTTTAACCTATGTTCTTTTTAATTAAGTGGTTAACTATTTTCTAGGACACTGATGATGGAACATGGATTCCGAAAACGTTATGTCTTTTTAACTTAGCCCGTTTGGGCCTCAAATATATACCTTTTACAAAGGATTTTTAATTAAATTTTTTAATACATGGTATACAGCCAACTACAGGAACGTAGATTCCTTGTGAATTAAAATATTACTTTTATAATTTAGTTTAGAATCTGTTCTCTTCAATGAAAACTGTCTTGTAAAAATTTGTTAAATAAATCTTTTTAAAAAGTATAGTTATATATATATATATATATATATATATATATATATATATATATATATATATATATATATATATATATATGATTTCAGTTACGGACTTACGAAGAACGTAAGTCCTTTGTAAGTCCGTAAGAAAGCCTTGAAGAATATACAATAAAACAAAGACATCATCGTACTTCCAGCTGACAAGGGCAACGCTACAGTCATAATGAATATTGAAGACTACGACACAAAAATACAGAACATACTAAACGATAGTGCATATCAAAAAATCGCAACAGACCCAACAACATATCTGGAGAAACCAACTAAAGCCAAAATACAAGCGTCAAAGATCAAGAAAGAACAGCAGTTCCAGCTTATTCCACAAGAAAAGTCGTCAAGATGTCCAAAACTTTACGGTTTACCCAAAGTACATAAGGCAGAGTTACCATTACGACCAATAGTCAGCTCTATCGGGTCACCGCTACAATCATTGGCAAAATTTCTGGCCGACCAGCTACAACCATATGCAGAGAAAGCGGATTCTTACGTCAAAAATACAAGCCACTTTATCGACCGTATCAAGGACGTTGTTCTGGAACCTGAATACTTATTAGTGAGTTTTGATGTAGTCTCATTATTCATCAATGTGCCAATAGAAGAATCATTAGAAATTATACGCAGAAAATATCCAATACCACAGGATACATTAAACCTGACGAGGCACTGCCTAAACAACACCTATTTCATCTACAAGGACCAGAGGTACAAACAAGTTGAAGGGGCACCGATGGGTTCACCACTGTCACCCGTAATAGCCAACCTTTTTATGGAAGATATGGAATCAAAAGCAATAGAAACAGCAGAGCATAAACCCAAACTATGGCTTAGGTATGTTGATGACACATTTATTATCTGGACGCATGGAGAAGAGAAGCTTAACGAATTCCTACAACACATTAATAATATCCACCCAAAAATACAGTTTACCATGGAACGGGAGAATAACCAACAACTTCCATTCCTAGATGTGTTAGTTATTACGAAAGAAGACGGAAGCATAGGACACACAGTATACCGAAAACCAACCCATACTGATAGGTACTTACACGCAGACTCACACCATCATCCTGCACAATTAAATTCGGCAATAAAAACCCTAATAACAAGATCCCGAAACAAAATCAAAGATCCGAAAGAAGAAGAAAAACCAGTCGGAAAAACTATCCTGCCCTATATAAAGGGTACGACAGACAAAATCAGCAAAGTGCTACGTAAAAGCAACATAGAAACTATTTTTAACACCGACAAAAAAATCGCAACCATATTACCATCGGCAAAAACAAAAGTTTCATTGGAAAATCAAGGTGTATACAGAATCCCGTGTGAGGACTGCGATAAATCGTACATCGGACAGACAAATCGAAGGATACAAGTTAGACGCGAAGAACATCGAAACGCCATCGAAAGAAAACAGAAAACTTCATCTCTAGCACAACATGCCATCAACACAGGACACAAAATCGACTTAAATGGAACAACAATGCTAGCCAATATCGAAAATAAGGCCAAAAGTGTAATCAGGGAAGCCATAGAGATCGAAAAACATCCAAAAAATTTAAATACCAGAGACGATGCCCAAAGACTCCTAAATACGTGGAAACCAATTCTGTAGAAAAACGTAAAAATTAAAATAGCGAAGAAGACCCCGCCCACTCTGCGCACAGGACCAATCACAAGAAGCGATTCAAGGTATTTAAAGATAGCGAGCAGCGACCGAGAAATCAGTTCTCCTGAAACATCAAGACGAAGCAGAACTAATCTGACTTGACAATGACAAGTGTGACCTTGCCGAAACGTCGTCAAAACAATGGTTTTTCTAAAAACCAAAATTACTTAACGCGGAGTCAAACACGGAAAACAACTGAAATCACATATAGCTCCCGCGGAAATTTCAAATCCAATATATATATATATATATATAGCATCACCAAGACAATCTATTATCTTCTATATATAAGTCGTGTATGTTCGTTTAGTGCACCTCTGTTGGCTTAGCAGCGTTGTCGGTTTTTCAATATTCTGATTTTTTTATATATTTAATTTTTTACATAAATCCTACGTTTTAACTTCGATCATTTAAAATCACTGTATTTGGTATCATTTTAAAGTCAATAGATTTTGCCGATATTAATACTTAAAATAATATCTAGGTACATAAATATCGATCCGTTTTCGGTCAACCTACTAACGACCTGCTAACAAGTTGCGGTCTTAACTGGTTTTTTCTTTGTCTAGGTCTAGATATTAGGTATATTTATTTAACGTAGATATTTTTCCCAGAGAATTGTGTAGGGGAATATTTTACATAAATTTCAATTTACAACCTGTTTAATCCAAGCTATCGGTGAATAGTTTGAGGTAAATATTATGTTTTTATGGGATTACGCCTCAATTATTGGCTGTAATTGTGATAAGAATCACATTTTTAATTAACTTGTGTTTGACATTTTGATTTCCATTCCGGAAATCGTTCTCAAAAACGTTTTTTGTACAAAATGTGTATACACATTTTAGATAATTTGTACAATAAACAATAAATATTAGTTAATTAAAAATGTAATTAATATTACATTTTTATATACATAATATACATAAAAAAATAATATTTAACTTAACCATGCAACAAGAAAGTATTTCACAGAACCTCAGTAAATAGTTTTCAAAAATCTTCTACGGTTATTTAAATTCTAAATAGTATGAGAGGTAGCTGATGAAAATTCTTAAATGTACAGTTGATTATGCTTTGTTCTTTTTTTTTAAACAATCTTAAAAGATACAAAAAAAATTTTTGCTTGTAAAACTTTTTTTCACATTCTAAAGAAAAATGATTCAAATAAAAGTTGTAGACCATAAAAGGTTTTTTATGTTGAGGGATACCAAATTAGAATATATAATTAATTGAGCGAGGTAATTGCAAAAAACCCTAAACTCTAAAATATTATGTTTTTAGTAATTTATAAATGGTAATAATTGAATTTTTTGCCCAACGGCAGATAATATAGCTACTTCAAATTATGGTAATTAATGGGTTTTTAAGGTGTGCTAAATATTAAGCAAATCACTTTGAACTTGTCCAAATACTTGTCCAATACTTGTATGTACAAGTATTTTGTAATTTGCAAGCTTAATGGCTTATAAGAAAACAAAGAGACAAAAACAGAACCATATTTAACCAATAAGAACTAAGATAACATTTAATTCTTGAAATCATATTTTCATTGTTTATTAATACAAGATCTAAAAATTGAAAGGATTTTGAATTAAGATCTATAATATATGATCGAAGTTATAGATGGCATACACAGTAAAGGAGTAAAATGTTATAACCCGTTAAAATAATGGTATTCGTAAATTACCGCCACGGAAAAGTACCACGGAGGTAAGAACTGCCTGAGCTTGTTTTTTTTAGATTCGGACTTTAAATTTATTTATTTTTATTTATTTATTTAATTAACGGATATACCATTTTTACATAAATATGACGTCAACCTTTACAAAGCTTAGTATACATAGGTTGCGTTAATAAAAAACAAACCAAAATTATCATTACCAAAATTATCAAAATCAAACAAAATTCAATTAAAATGGTAACTAAAGGTATTAAATAATGCTCAAAATCGCTCAAATGATTTCTTAAATGCTGCTGTAGATATTCCAAATAACTCTAAATTATTGCTGTGCTCATTAGCAGTTCGTAAAATTCTTGTAATGGGTTCATTTTGGCCATAATTCGTACTGTGGAATGGAATGTTGAAAATCTCAGTGTTACGAGTTCTTCGAGTATTAACATTAAAACTTATTAAACTTAGTAACTCTGGATCTTGAACATATCCATTTATAACTTTAAAAAGGAAACATAAATCTGCTTGACATCGTCTATCATGTAGTGATGAGATATTAAGTATTGACAGTATATCATCATATGTGTATTGCTGTCTAAGAAAACCAATTTTGTAAGCACATACCCTCAAGAATTTATTTTGAACTCTCTCGATACTGTAGATGTCACTGTTATATGAAGGAGACCAAATGAGAGAACCATACTCCAAAACTGATCGAACTAAACTAAAGTATAACATTTTTAAAGTTTGTACTGAAAACTGATTACAGTTTCTAAGAATAAATCCTAACATTTTTAAAGCTTTAGCTGAAGTTTCGTTAATGTGATTTTTAAAAGTAAGTTTGGAATCAAAATTTATACCTAAATCTTTAATATTATGACGTGCCTCTAAAGGTACATTATTTATATAATAATCATAATTTACAAACTCTCTTGATCTTCCAAAAGTAATTTTAAAACATTTTTGTATATTTAAGTATAGCATGTTTACCTCACACCAACTAGCTAAGCTTTTAATGTCATTCTGTAATAAAGAGGCATCAACTAGGTCATTAACTATTCGAAATATTTTAAGGTCATCAGCAAACATTAGAAAATTACTATTTTTAATCACTGATGATATATCATTAACAAATATATTAAATAAGAGAGGCCCAATATGCGACCCCTGAGGAACTCCTGAGGTTACAGATACTCGTTGAGATAAACAATTTCCATATTTAACATACTGACATCTACCAGATATATAACTACCTATCCACTCAATTATTTTACCTCCAAATCCATAGCCATTTAATTTAGCAATAAGCAGATCATGGTTAACTCTATCGAAGGCTTTTGAGAAGTCTGTGTAGATAGCGTCAACCTGACCCTTCTGTTCCACTGAATTAGCTATAAAATTCGTATACAATATTAAGTTCGTGCATGTAGACTTACCCTTAGAAAAGCCATGTTGTCTAACATCAATTAAATTTTTACAATTCCATGTCAAAAAGTTACTTACAAGACACTCAAAAAGTTTGGGTAATACAGATTGGCTACAAACCGCTCGATAATTCTCAACATCATTTTTATTACCAGACTTGAAAATTGGTGTTAAATAACTAGTCTTCCAAAGATCAGGAAAGATGCCGGTACTCAATGAGGAATTAAATAAGTAGCAGATAGGTTTTACAAGAGTGAAAATGCAATGCTTGAGAACATAAGCTGGCAAACAATCTGGTCCAAGCGATAATTTCCAAGGCATCTTTAAAACACTATCAATTATGTCAGAGACCTCAATACTATAATTATTCACATTTACACTCTGCTGATAGTTAAAAATTGGGATCTGATTAATTTTAGAATTAGAATATGTAGTTGAGAAAAACTTACCAAATAGATTAACTATGTCTTGAGCATTATCACTTGTACTATCACCGTAGAACATATTAGATGGCAGATTATAACTTTTACGTTTATTATTGATATATTTCCAAAAATGTCGAGGATTAGATATAATCCCATTCTCAATATTATTCAAATAGTTACTATAACATTGAGAGGAGACTTGTTTAATTTCATTTCTTAACTGAGAAAATCTTAAATAATCATCCCTTCTACCAAACAATTTATACTGCTTATGTAATTTCTTTTTTAAATATATCAACTTCCTTAATTTACCATTGAACCAAATTGGAAACGAACTTGTTTTAAATTTTTTGATCGGAACAAAGAAGTCAAAACCTGTAAACATAAAATCATAAAATACTGCTAAGCTATAATTCACATCATCTGATAGAAGTAAGTCCCAATTTAAACTTGCAAAGTAATCATTTAGTCCGATGTAATTTGCATTTTTAAAATCATAATAAAATTCCTCGTAGTTCAGTTGATCATGCTTTTCAAAACCAGTTAATTCTACAATTATAGGTGAATGGTGGATACTATTACCAAATAGTGAATCAAGTGGAATAACTACATCAACATTATTTAAATTAGTAAATACTAAATCTAGAAAGACATTACGACTGTTAGGTAAATTGTTTATTTGAAACATATTAAAATATCCAAAAGAATTTGCCAAATACACAGCAGGATAGTCTTCAGGGCATTCAACATTTAATCCAAAGTTGTCATTACTCCAGGAAGCATTTGGTAAATTATAATCACCACACAGTAACAAGTTTTCACACTTCTCCATCACATATTCAACTGAACTGCAGTGCAACATGTATACATTTAGGTCGGATGCAGGAGGGATATAAACTCCACCCAAAACTATGCACTTATTATTAACTTTCAGTGATACAAAAATTTGTTCTACTTCACAATCGGGGATTATCACTTTCTGTGCACTTATGTCATTTTTAACAGCAATTAACACACCTCCACCCCTAGTTTTACCTGTAGAAGCAGGATTACGATCATTTCTAAACACGTTATAACCAATAAGTCCTAATTCTGCATCGCTATATTCACAAGTTAACCAAGTTTCCACCAAAATGATTATATGATAATTACATTGAGCTATGGCAATTTCCAGTGACTTTAGTTTTGTTCTTAATCCACCAACATTTTGATAATAAATTGATAACGGAGGTGAATATGTTATATGTTTCGTTGTGTCTAGTTTTGCATAAATTGAAGCACGCTTGCAAAATGTTTAATATCTCGGCTTCTGTGGCACGTAGAACCTTTATTTCTTTACTAGGGTAGCTCAACCAAATAATAAGAATTGTGCTATTTTGACCTATCTAACTAAATTTTTACGTTGAAAGTATGAACTCTTATAAAAGCGAGTTCGATTTACAGAATACACGTGTGTATACAGAGTACAGAGTGACTATCTGGGTAAGTACAGTCGTTTAGATAATCGCTCTTTGGGATAAACAAATTGGATAACTTTGTGATCTATATGAAATATACCACACTTTAATAACGTATTAACTGTCCCAATTTAAACTAGTTATATTAAATGCCATTATGTACAAACGAAGCTATTAACATTTATAAATTACTGCAAAATAATTGAGGGTTTTTCGACAAAATACGAAAATACGTTTCTATTTTGAGAACGATTTCCGAATTGGAAAATTGAAATGCCAATAAACGTACTTTAACCTTTAGTTGTGGCTTATTCCCATTTAAATAGTAATTATGTCTTGTTTATCTCTGCACTTGGTCACACATATTCCTTCAGGACTGTAAATACTGACCACTTTACGTTTTTTTATAGTTTCTTTGACAAGTGGGGATTGTCTATTCGGTTATTTCTTAATATAGGCTATCAGTAATTGTCTAGTAAAGTCAATTACTGATAGATCTATTATAGAAGTTACCCATACTTTTCCAGTAGTCATTTAGACGGTTCATCTTAATTGTCCTCATTTGGAATATAAGCCCGAGAAAAGTTTTAAATTCTTTTGTGTTGTCTGTTTCCAAAACGCAATCCTCGATTTTTCTAAACGACTTTGTGCAAATATTTCGTCAGAGTCACTTCCACCATTCATTTAATCTACATCATCCTCGCCAGATGCTTCTAAAAATGATTGTAATTCAGCAGTGGTCAATCTACGTTTATGTTTACGTCTAGCTTTTTAGATGTCGAACACATAATATTATTTACATCCATTTTTTTACAAATACTATAACTTACTTTAACATACGTAATTAACAATAAAAACATACTACTAGAAACTATCAATTTACGTTTTCTAATACTATAAGGGCACTTAAGGCACAACACGTTTTTACTCAATAATAGTTCCTGTATAAGTATAAATGCTTTTTAATGTGCTTCATTGAAGCACACTAGACATATTGCAGTTTTGCCATCATATTCTTCACAGTATGTTTTAACTTTTTTTAATTTTTCTATCGGCCTTTCTACTAGTCACGCTTATTCTTAAAATTTTGTAACCTCTTGTACACTTCCTTTTCTTTTTATTATCTACATCGCTTTGCCTGAGATGGTATTTTTTGGATGTAATTAGTCATCAGGGTTTCAACATTTCTTTATTTGCAAACGCCTTCGCTAATTCCAGTCTGAACTCAAGGATAGGTTGTCGCCTTTTTCGCGTTTTCTATTATTTAGCAACAAGTATTGACTACTGCGGTATTAAATATTAATTCCACTGCCACTTTCCGGTACCAGTTTAGTATTTTGCGTATTGGGCTTTTGTAAAAAGCCATTTGATCACTAAAATCAACTCTTTTTTCACAACGTTATAATCTAGAATAGTTTGTGGTTTTAGCACTTGTGTCTAATTTTTCTTTCCACCTGAATAAACCAAGATACAACTATTATGTTTAAATGTTGTAATAATTAAAACTGGTTCTTTGTCGACCCATTTTATCACTTGTGAAATCAATAATGGGGTGAAGTTTCAGTATAAGTAGTTGCGACTTTTTTAATCTAGATTTTGGTTTTGTATTTTTTGTAGTAGAACATCTGCACATAAATTCGTTTTTTGAACTATGATTTGAATTCATCGACCCATATTCTAAAAGAAATGTGTTTTTACGTTGTCGGGAATATTATAAATTGGTTATCTTTCACAAAGCATTCGAAATATGATTTAAATTCTATTTCAGAAAAATTTTTTACTGCAACTCTTGTTCGACCTAAACTAAATTATTACACAAAACAAGTAATCAATTTTTTAAATAGAAATGTAGAAATAGAATTTCCTGTCGAAGTTTTATGTGTGGCATGAGTCACTGGTGTCTCGTATATACGGTCCTCTTATCGCATTACAAACATAATTCTCAATTAACAGTGCGGTACAAGATATATTTAGGTTGTATAATCAAGCCGTAATACTTGTCGTGAGACCATAAGACCGTATGTTATAAACAAATATATTCCTACAAGAATTATCTTAAAAAATGAGAAAAATACAATAAAAAAGTGCAATATGAAGTGTTATTTAAAAAATGGCAAGTCATTCACGGGCGGACAGTTAAAAACAAAAGTTTTCAGTATTCTATTGCTTGATTATTATTATCTGGTTGGTATTAAAAATACTAGCCAAGTATTCTGAAAATGTTGACTTTTTTCCTGGTCTGATCTTCCTCAACTAACGTTATCTTTTTTAATTGGTGAGTTGTGTTCTTTAGGTCTCTTTAAGGATTTTTGTTTCTATTCATACTGAATGATCTTTAGACAATGTACCAGTGTAGTGTTCAAATGTGGCATTGCGTGCATCATGTAGCGCTGATCTTAATTGTCCGATTAGTCGATTATATGTGTGTTTGTCATTAGGATTTTGGCTTCTTTGTCATCTACCTCTGGCTCTTCATTTTTCGACTATTAGTTATATAATATAATCCGGAGTGTTATTTGTGTTTTCTTGATTTGGAATTCTTGATCGTGTAGCTCAATATGAAATAGTAGACGATGAAAATGGTAACATATTCATCCATAAAAAAAGGAAACGCGATAAAGATATCCGAAACAACTGTTTTTTGTTATAAGAGATAACCAAATACCAGCAGGAATTATTTAACTAATTGTGGAAAAAAATTAAATGGATAACAATATTCACCCCATTTACAGAAAAGGCAGTGATACGCGAAAATTTTAAAAACTTCTGTAATAGCCTCCAGTCAACAATTTTCTAATCATGTTTCAAAAACGTACCGAATGCACTGTGTATACTAACGCAAGTCGTCAACATTCGTGTTGTTTGCAGTTATGTATTACGATCGACTTAAAGGTTATGCATGACTCCCTTTGTAAAGGTACATAGGCGTGCTCCCATGCGAAACCAAAAGATTTGTCATACTGTCATACCGTTACATTATATCATATTATAACGTTAAATATTTTATGGTGCCCTTTGGGTACAATGAATGATCGACTTTTTCCCGCACATATGCAAGCCTATGTACCTTTATAAAGGGAGTCGTTTGCTGGGTATTAAAGAACCATCTATGGTCATTATATAATTTTACGCCAATATTTCACGTTCTACGATGCATTCCACGTATGATACACTGTCTTCTTTAGTTTTCTGTCATTCTGTTTGTTAAATCCTATCCCGTTCACGTCACAGCGTCAAGGAGCAGTAAATGTGAGCAGTTAACGGGAGGCATATATCTAACAGTGAACGTTGGACTTTTTTGCGTTTATCATATGTACAGTAGTTAACTAAAAGTGGAAGTGTGCAAAGAGATGTATGACGTAATCGTATACTATTTGCTAAATCCTGTCATAATAACAAATAATAATAATATCATCAAAGTAATATGCCATACACCTCTGTGGGTTAATACGTTTTATTGCTGCCAGTTTACGGTGTTATTACATGCCGCCATGTTTAATTTGTCTCCACCATCGTTTATCTCCGTCAAATCCTATCATTTTAAGCTCTATATGTCATGATTAGATCTATAGAACCGGAGATACGTAACTAAGGCTCTTTTGACACAGCATATATAGGAGCAAAGATATATACCTAAGGTTCTTTTGACGTGTTGCTGTATTTGATTTCTACTTCGTAGTATTTTATTGATTATATGCTATCATTTGAGGTACTGTACGTCACGATTGGACTAATAGGATAGAAGACACATAACTAGGCCCTTTCGTCACGCTACTCTATTTGATTTTTATATCTTATTGCATTCTATTAGTTAAATTCATGATACTAAACTAAAAGCTAACTAAAAACTAAAGATAAACCCACGCGCACGCGATCAGTCTATCTCTTTTGCATGTGTGACGTCACTTGGCGACAAATATCACCAGAAATGTTCTGTTTTGCATGGAGTTTTGTCAGATTTAGTATTGTTTTATTGTTTATCTTGTACGTTGACAAATAAATGTGTGCACTTTATATAAAACATAGTTCAGAATATTAAATTAAAGATAAACTTTTATCGCCAAGTGACGTTATGCGCATCGACGTACAAAATTCGATTGCGAAGTGGTTTTATCTCGGAAGTCATAGAATCGTGAGTTAAATTCTATCATTTGCGGTACGAAACGTCACGATAGGATCTCAGAAACATAACTATGGCCCTTTTGACATGCTGCTGGATTTTATTTTCTTTCTCATTGTATTCTATTGATTAAATCCTATCATTTGAGGTGCTCTAAGTCACTTTTGTGCTACTAAAAAGAAGATACGTAACTAAGGCTCGTTTTACGTGTTGCTGTATTTAATTTCCAATTTTAAGTTATTGTATTCTATTGGTTAAGTAGCGTTAAGTAAGTAATAGGTAGCGGGTAGGAACTCCTTTCGGATAGTCCTATCAGGGGAAGTGAATCAATCCCTGCCTTCCGCAGATTCCAGGTGTTTCCTGACCCGGGATACTAGAACCTGCTAAGGGTCCCTTATCCAGGGTCACGGATGAAGTCCACAACGGTATCCAGGGCGGAGAAGAAGGTCTTCACAACGGTCTGGAGAGCGGAGGTGGCAGTCCAATGGTTTTAGGGATTGTATAAAACTAGCACTGGACAGTGGCAGCTGGCTGATCCAACACTAACCACAGGCAGACTGAAATGGCTGTGAATTAGACAGCATGTGGCGTGGTGACATTCACAGAAGCGGCACATGTACAGCGGTGTAGAAGGCAACGGGAAACCACTACACTAATATTTCCCCAACAAAATTACATAATGCTCATGGAACCTAAAACAACGGTCCTCAGTCCCGGGCACCTCTTAAATGAGAAGAGGGTGCTAAGAATCCCCTGGAGGAAAACAAAAAGAATAGGCACATGGAATGTGAGAAGTCTATATGAAGCGGGAAAGGCCGCAAATTTAATTCAAGAAATGGAAAGACTTGATATCGATATACTGGGATGCAGTGAGGTAAGATGGCCAAATACAGGTACCTGTGTGATGGGCAACTATACAGTACTCTATTCTGGGGATGAAGGCACTCAAAATAAAAACGGTGTAGCAATAGTTACATCTAATGAAATTGCAAAATTAGTTTCTGGATTACTACCAACATCAAATGGAATAATGCTAATAAAAATAAGCAAACCAGTCGATATGAATATTATCCAGGTATATGCCCCAACTAGTCAAAGCACAGAAGAAGAAATAAAACAATTTTACGAAGACCTAAACAAAACTCTACTGCAGACAAAGAAGCATGAAACCAACATAATATTAGGAGACTTTAACGCCAAGATTGGAAAAGGAAAAGAAGATGACACGGTGGGGGAGTTTGGCCTCGGAATAAGAAATGAGAGGGGAGATTGACTGCTTCAGTTCTCTAAAGAAAATCAGTACAGTGTAATGAACAACTTTTTCAAGTTACCACCCAGACGTCTCTACACGTGGAAATTTCCAGCAGATGGAATAGAAGGACGCATCACAAAAAATCAAATCGATTACATAATGATCAACAAAAGATAGAGAAACGCAGTAAAAGCATGCAAGACATACCCCGGAGCTGACATCCCCACTGACCACAATCTTCTTCTTGCAACAATTAGTATAGAATTTAAAAGAACAAAAAGAAATAAGCAAATAATAGCCATTAACCCAGATAAGCTTAAAGAAGAATCCACTAGTAATAAAATACGGGAAGAAATACATAGACACTTGAGTAACAGAACAGTACAATCGACACAAACTCCCGAGGAAGACTGGCACTATATTGAGAAAACACTTACAAGAGTAACAGAAGACTACCTCAAACAAGATACACGAAAAAAGAACAAACCATGGATGACAGAAGAAATTCTAAACATGATGGACGAAAGAAGAAAATACAGAGGTAAAAATGAAACAACATACAAGCAAATACACAAGAATATCAGAATAAAGATCCAACGAGCCAAAGAAACCTGGCTAAGTGAAAGATGCCAAGAAATTGAAGAGTTGGAACAAAGACATGATACTTTCAATCTACATAAAAAAGTAAAAGAAGCCGCTGGAATATTTAAACAAACTCCTACGTCTTTCATCGAAGATAAACATGGGAACCCGCTACTGAACATAGACGATCAAATAGGTAGATGGAGAAAATACGTGGAAGAGATGTTTCAAGACCGAGAGAGGACGAACATTTACATGCAGGAGGCATCGACTGGACCTTATATCACAAAGCAAGAAATCATCAAAGCGGCAAATCAGATAAAGAACGGAAAAGCTGTTGGGGAAGATAATATCCCAATTGAAATAATAAAGATATTACTAGACGAACACATCGAAGTAATGGAAGATATATTTAACAAAATATACGAAACAGGCATAATACCAAATGATTGGCTGACATTGGTGTTTATACTACTACCAAAGAAGAAAAACTCCAAGAAATGTGAAGACCATAGGATTATTAGCCTGATGAATCATATATTGAAACTTGTCCTACGAGTAATACACAATAGAGTATACAATAAACTAGACGAACACACTGGTCAAACTCAGTTTGGTTTTAAGAATGGCTTCGGACCAAGAGAAGCACTTTTTTCAATACGTGTGCTAGTTGAAAGATGTAGAGATGTCGATTCTGATGTATACTTGTGTTTTATAGACTTTCAGTAGGCGATTGACCTGGTGAAACATTATAAACTAATAGATATTTTAAGGTCATGTAATATCGACGATAAAGACTTAAGGATCATTTCAAACCTCTACCAAGAACAAAAGGCTAAAATCAGAATAAAACACGAAACGTGAAACATCTGGACAAATCAATATCGAGAAGGGAGTAAGACAGGGATGTGTCCTATCACCTTTGCTGTTCAATGTTTACTCTGAGAAGATATTTCAGAAAGCTTTGGAAGGCACCTCGGATGGTATAATTATAAACGGGCAATGTATAAATAACCTGCGATATGCTGATGGAACTGTCATACTGACAAATAATGCTGAAGCCCTGCAACGCTTAATGGACCGAGTAACGACAGCCTGTAGAGAATTTGGAATGAAATTGAATACAACGAAAACAAAAACGACGGTAATCAGCAAGCACCAAAACAGAAGGGTGAAGGTCAATGTCGACGGAACAGATCTGGATAGAGTAACAAGAACAACGTACCTTGGAAGTAATCTTGATGAAACTTGGGACCACTCACTAGAGATAAGAATACGCCTGGAAAAGGCACGTACAATGTTTTACAAAATGCAAAAAGTTCTATGCAACCGCCAGCTGGGCATCTCATTGAGAACTAGAATACTTAAGTGCTATGTTTTCTCCACCTTGCTCTATGGTGTTGAAGCCTGGACAATGACAGAAGCAACACAAAAAAGAATCCAAGCATTCGAACTCTGGTGTTACCGTAAAATGCTCAGAATATCCTACATGAGCCATACGACAAATGCGGAAGTCTTTCGGAGGATGAATAAGGAAAGAGAGCTTATGCTTATAATAAAAGAACGGAAAACACAATATTTTGGTCACATCATAAGAAATCAAAAGTATGAACTGCTCCAACTTATAATCGAAAGCAAAGTCAATAGCAAAAGAGGACCAGGAAGAAGATGCAACTCTTGGCTTAAAAACCTACGGCAATGGACGAACATGACCTCCATAGAACTATTCAGGGCTGCTACAAATAAGATTAAATGGGCAAATGTAATGGCCAACGTCCTTAAGGATAAGGTACCGTAAGAAGAAGATTGGTTAAGTGCTATCATTTGAGATATCGTACGTCACTATTGGCCTAATAGGACCAAAGGTACATAACTAAGGCCCTTTTGACATGCAACTCCATTACCTCATTGTATTTCATTGTATTTTATTTGTTAAATCCTTTCATTTGAGGTACTGCACGTCATGATTGGACTAACAGAACCGAAAATACACAACTAAGGCCCTTTTGACATTGTGCTGTATTTGATTTTTCTATCCCATTGTATTCTTTAGGTATTTAGGAATCCGTGGTATTAATATATTTTCACCTTTGAGCTTCCATTTAAAATGCTGGCTTCGATAACGTTTTTCATCAATTTTCGAATGACTAATTGCGTACCGTTGCACAGCCGTGGCTTGTTTAAACTATGAAGCAAGATAATTGGAGATCCAGCTTTCAATTGTAAATTATGCGGTGGCATGCCTGGCAAATCCAGTGAGTTCAAAAATTCTGTGGAAAAATTGACAGATTATGTACTGTGTACATCAGGAAATATTTGTTCAATGAGAGTATCTTGCGAATCAGCGATTGTGCAGAAATCGGTCGGTAATTTTACGTATCCAGTTTCATCTGTAGCAACTTTTCCATCACCGATATCTAAGAGTTGTTTTGAGAATGTTTCAGCGGATGGATCTTGTAGCATTTGAACGCGCATATTTACTTTCAGCTGTACTTTTTCAACAGTACGCCACAATGGAGATGATTTTAAGCAAGCGTTGATCTCATCAGCGTATGTTGAACGTTGAATGATGGAAAGTGTTTGTCTGAAAACACCAACAGAGTGCCGCCAAATAGTTTGTCGTTGTTTTTAATATCTTTCAATGTCCTGTTTAACGCCGCAATTGAATGTTTTTGTGCCATAGTACATTCAACCCAGATGATAATTTTAGACTGTTTTAGCACGCTAGCCATGGACGATTGTTTTTTAATGTTACACACTGCGTCAGAGTTATTTTGAATATTTAGTGGCAGCTTAAATACTGAATGAGCTGTTCTGTCTCCATCCATGCAACGGCCAATGCGATGCCATTATTTGATCGTATTTCAGCAAGAATTAGTGAAATAAGGAATGTTTTGCCAGTTCCACCCGGTGCATCCAAAAAGAAGAACCCACCTTGTCCTGCTAAAACTGCGAGCAAAATGCGGTCATAAATGGTTCTTTGTCCGTCATTCATTAGTGGGATATTGCGAGTAACAATCACTGCCATTTCTATAGTATTGTACTGCAGTTCACGATTCATTTCATTGTTAATTAAATCAGATGCGGTTCGATTTGGCGAATTCATACCTAAATGAGTGAGTGATAATTTGGTAATGACAATGCAAAGATCCTCAATAGCAATCAATGCTTCATTGTACATAGCGTCGCTGAATGTTATCGTTAGATCGTTGCACCGTGTACGATGTTGATGCAATATATCATCAGTCATTGAATCTTTGTGATTATCCCGCAATATCTGTGCTCGAGCTGGGAAACATGTAGTCAACACTATAGCGAATAGTAGACGAATTTGTATTGCTGTACAGTTCTATGCAGCTTCAGCAAGCATAAACCCCCACTGGTTGTCGTCTTCCAGCAAGCTGAGTGCATGCTTTATATGTTGGATACTGTTGCCCATTCACTTTACGTATATCTTGAAATGATAATGGGCCAGTAACATTAACCAACAACAGTCGAAGATAAAAACACTCAGTATGTCTTGGATTAACTGTAAATAATCGCCCCAAAGCGTTCGATTTAAATAAATTGAGACATGCATCAACTGGTGAGCCTTGCTTGCGGGGCATCCACTTTTTCTTTGAGGCCATGTGAAATATTGTGGTACTTGTGAATAGAGTAATGTTCTTGCAAAGGCACCAAAATCATCCATACTATTACACAATTCAAAAAATGCTGTGAGTGTAGTTTTAGGTGGATTTCTACCACGATCAATCACTGTCTCGTTAGTGAAAAATACAAGCTGACCTTTTTCAAGATGGACGACAAAATGAACAACTACTGGATCCCGTTCATGAATTGGAAAACCGAAGATACGCCAGACAGCTTCATTGGAGGTGATGTACCGTCCAATTTGGTAGAGCGTAATTTCATCGTTTTTATTCATTGGAGGAGCATTTACATTAGTATTTTCTACTCTAAACACAGCCATATCACTGCTTTTATGGACATACTTGCAAATATATTTAATGCTCTTCACAGAACTGCAAAACTCAACATTAATATGAGCATTGTATGTTTGTTTTGCTTAGCAGAGGTGAATACGCCACCACCCAACGATTGTCAATGTCAATGTCTGTGTTGCTGATATTTTTAATAAATGAGTATCCGCCATTATCTGGACTTCTTCGACGATATATTGGATATCCGTCGGTATTTGTTATTGTATCATTACTGAAATCTTTAGGGAAATTTTTAGCACATTTTCCATCTGCCATGCAAGGCGATGAACGATGAAGAGTACCACATGGACCGTGGATCATGTGGTACTCTGCTGTAACAATATCAAACAGCACTTGATCAGTAGACGGATCTGGAATTTCCGCAGAAATGATACTATCGATTTCTTCAGGACGGATTTACCATTCTTTCTTCTTTTGCCATTCAATTGAGTACAGCCAGCAGCGTGTGGGACCGAATACATGTAATTTAGTAACGTAACTTTTTAGAGACTTCAACTTTGTCTGAATATATGTAATAATATATATATATATATATATATATATATATATATATATATATATATATATATATATATATATATATATATAATGGCTATACACCCCAGCGTGGGGTTAAACCGCAAATGCTTTCTAGATCCTATTTCTTAAGTGGATCAGTCTTTTTTTTGTTTATCTTATCTTCTTGACAATATCTCTCCATTTTTTCCTGTCTCTAGTTTTTCCTCTCCATTCACTGATTCCTGCCCTTTGGAGTTCTTCTTCAACTTCTTGCAGCCACTTTGATCTCGGTCTTCCCCTTCTCTTTCTTCCTCCTGGATTCCATTCTATCATTGCGTATGTCACTGCCTCATCGCCTGCTCGCCAAATGTGACCTAACCATCTAACTCTGCATTGCTTTATTTTAGTTACGATGTCTTCCTTAAGTTCTTCCTTAATTTCTGCATTTGTTCTGCTTCTATATTCATTTTGCTCTGTTCTGATTGGCCCTAGTATGGTTCTCATAATCTTTCTCTCTGAAATTCTTAAGTCTTCTTCATCTTTTTTAACCATCGTCATTGTTTCCCCTGCATATAATAATATTGGTCTAATTATGGTGTTATAAATGCTCATCTTGCTTTTTTTTAGTCAGTGTTTTGCTTTTAAGTAATCTTTTGTTTGCAAAATAAGCTATTTCGCTGCTAATATTTTTTCTTTTATTTCGGATTTCCTTTCTCCGGATTTACTTATTGTAACTCCTAGGTATTTGAAGTATTCTACTTCTTCAAACTCGGAACTTCCTATTTTGATTTTTTCCTTTATTGGTTTTTTCCCTAATCTTAATATTTTTGTCTTTTCTTGATTTAATCTTAGCCCCCATTACCTCCCCTTTCTCTCTTATTTCTTCAAGCATTTCTTTCATTATTTTTTTCTGTTCTTTGCAATAATAGCAATATCATCTGCATATAAATTATTTGACCACCTCTTGTTCTGAGATTTCCTTTATTTATATTTCGCAGTACATATTCTAATGCTAGATCAAATAGCGTTGTTGATAAGGCATCTCCTTGTTTCATCCCTTTATTTATACTGAATTCCTCTGTCTCTCCTCTTTGTGTCTTTATGCTTATTTTTGTAGTTCTCATTGTCATTTCTATTAATTTTCTGAGTTTATGTGGAATTTTTAATTTTTTAAGTGCTGTCATTAATACGTTCCTTTTAATAGAATCAAATGCCTGTTTGAAGTCTATGAATAACATTTCCAATTCTAATTTATACTCGTTTGCTTTTTCCATTATTTGTTTTATTGTATGTATTGCATCTATTGTAGATCTTCCTTCTATGAATCCACATTGGTACTGTCCTACTGTCTTCTTTGTGATCTTTGATAACCTCTTTTTTATTATTGATGTCAATATTTTATATGTTGTCTCCCTTTTATATACTGTTATGATCTGTCCTACCTCCCAGTCACCTGGCATTTTCTCTTCTTTCCATATATTTTCAATAGTGCCAGTATTTTTCCTCTTAGTTTCCTTCCCCCGTATTTTATTAGTTCCATATTAATTCCATCTTTACCTGGGGTTTTCCATTTTTGCTCTCTGTATAACTTCATCCAATTCCTCTAATGTTGGTTCTTTTGAAATTTCGATGTCTACTTCATTTGCTTCTTCTTCATGTACTATTTCCTCCTCGTCATACATTTCTTCTCTGTTGTTTCCTCCGTCAAGAGCTCTCTGTAGTAATCTCTCCATACTTGCTTGTATTCTTGGTCCTCTATTATCACTATTCCCTCTCTATTTTTATTCCGTTTGTTTTGCCTTATATTTTTTGTTTTGTTCTTTAATCTTTTTGTAAAAACTTTTCGTATTTCTGTTTGTTCTTTCTGCTCTATTTACTGCATTTTTTGTCTACCCATCTTCTTTTATTTTGCCTTATCACTTTCTTAGCATTTCTTCTTAATTTTTCATATTCTTCTCTGTCTTCCTCTTTATCTGCTCTTAGCCATTTATTTTTGGCTTGCACTTTTTTTCCTGTTATTTCTCTACATTCTTGGTTATCATTCGTTTTTTGTTTTAGCCTGACTTTTACCTATCTGCATATTTGCACCTTCTTCTATTGATTTTTTGATCGTCTCCCATTCTGTGCTTATATCTTCTGCTTTATATTTCTCTTTATTTGAACTGTTACTGCCTCTTTATATTTTTTCTTACTTCTTCATTACTCAATTTATTGACATTCCACTTGTTATGTTGGTTTTTTTGTTTTGTTTCAATTTTAAACTTTTTGTCTATAATGGCTGTGACCATGTGTGGTCTGAATCTGCACACGCACCTCTGAACGTTCTTACATCTTTTATTGACGATTGTTTTCGTTTATTAATCATTATGTGATCAATTTGACTATATGTTTTCTGATCCGGTGACCTCCATGTTACCTTATGTATTTTAGGTGTTAAATTTTGTCGAGCTTATTAAACAAATT
>OU898284.1:68803341-68901702 GCA_918026665.1 Diabrotica balteata | reverse complement strand
ATATGGCGTTTAATTTTTCAAATTTGGAAATTTGGCTTAATGGCATTGGGCTTTCTAATTTGTCTGTTTGTAAAACAGTAGAATAATGTGGATATTTTGAAACTCGTTGTGGATGATCTTTTGCTGGATACAGAGCGCTAACTATTGACCAATAAAAACAAGCCTGATCGAAGTTATGCACATTAATGCACGCTCGTTTTTTCTGAATCTCTATTGGCAAACCAATGAACGATGAACCATTTCCTATTTCCACTTTATTAATATTGACTTCTAATGAGATTACTTTAGACAGAGCAGCACCCGAATCTTTTTCTGCAAACTCCGACAGCTTTGTAAAAATTTTATCCTTAACATTTTCACTGAACCAAAGATGTAAATCGGTCGATGTGTCTATAATAGCATTTTTAGTGTTAAAATATTTTAAATCTAAACTTTCGCTATCACTTGATTTTTTAATGAATTCGCCGCAAAATGTAGTATTGACTTTAAGCATTCTATTTGTTTTTAAAATAATTTTAATTTTTCTACTAAAAATAATATAACAATCATTTAGGAACTGTGTTACATCCTTATGCACTAAATTAACTATAACTCGCACTAAATTAACTATAAACTATATAGTTTTAATTCGACTAGCAAAACATGAAATGACATTTTCCCATTTAACTCTATTGCGTAATTTTGAATTAAGCCCCAACCCAACGTACTTATTATTGAAATTTAAAATAATTTGCCTAAAATGTTTAAAATGTCCTATGTAAGTTTGCACTTTTCTAACTGTTCCTACGGATAGTTTATTGTTTTTAATTACTTTACTACATCTAAAAATTTGACTATTTAACCGTCTTGTCCAAACTGTACGATCTCGTTCAGTGAATTTATCGAAAATTATTTTACTAAGCTTTTTAATAATGTGCATCAAATCATCAGACTGTTTAATCACTTGTTTTATATGCATGGCTACTCACACAAACAAACAATAAGAAAAAATCACTTACCTTATTCAACTATCTTAAAGGATGCAAGGAGTCTGCTTTTTCCAATATCAACTTCCCCTTCGTATATCAGCGAATAGTTTCCGCTGTTGAGGTCCGTTATTGCTGCTTGGTAGGCTTTGGTTACCCGCTGTGGTAAGAAGACAACTTCAGCACCCAAATCCAGCAGAACTGTCTCCCCAAATTGTGTTGTTACCACCTTTGCACTGTGGATGGTAAATTTTTTTCCAATTTGTAGATCTTTAAGTTTTTTTATTGGCTTACGTTCTGCAACCAAGGATGCATTATTTAGTTTTGATAGATCCATCTACAATAATAATAAAAAACTATAGTTTTTCCGCTTAACGTGAATGGAGAGATGCATTACATACTTGGCAATAGAGAAGAACCATATACTACAAGAAATCGAAATACGAACAGCGGAGAATACTTCTTATAAAAAATAGCAGACGTGAAATGTTTTACAACACCCACATAGATAAAAAGGACATAATAAATACTTAGAAATATACATTTTTCATAAAATACTGCATGAAATACGACCAGAGAGATGTACAATTCTCATAAAATACAATGATAAAAAGGACATAATACATACATAGAAATATACAAAAGACAAAAACCGCTTACCTTTATCAGATATATGTAAGTCACTGCACACCGTATTGACTACTGCGAACTTGTTGTTGTAGTACGTTTGCGAAGCGAACTGTGACAACGTATGCGCTCCTCGGCCTTTTAAAGAACAGAACAGCATATCGCCCCACCCGAGCCCGAGTTGCGTCAACCTAATGTGCCTACGGTACCATCAACTGATTCGTTTCATAGATAAGCAACGTGTGCTGTTCTAGAAATGCTAATATTTTTATATTTATTTTTATTTCTTCAACTAATATTTATGGTAATATAATAAATTGATATTGCGGTAAGAGAATCGTTGTTATCAATTTAGAATTTTGTTGATGTGGTTGCTGATATCTTCATACATTTTACAAAATGTAGCAACTGCGGTTTTCTTTCCGGTGTACTTGTTTTTCCAATGATTAAAATAAAATTTGTTATCACACTTGTTTACGTGTTTTGAACAACGCGGTGTATTGTTATCATGAGGCTTCATCCTGTTTGCTATCAAATGCACAATTTTAACATATTATTATTTAAAATATTTCTGTCTTAATATTTCAGTATATAATTCCGTTTTTGTGAATTTTGTATAAATAACTATAGTACAAATTTTTGGATATTAGTATAAATCAAGATGCTGGTCTGTTTACATGTCTTATTGTTGCTCTCTGTATCTGTGTGTGCAGAGAATAGCACTCTGGCGTATGCTAGTTCTTTTCTTAAACGTTTCGGATATCTAAATACATCAAATAATGCTCTTTCTAGTATAGATATGGCCCTAGTTGCTTTTCAGGAAAAATACAATCTTCCTGTGACTGGAACATTAAATAATGATACTATAAATATGATGATGAATAAGCCTCGATGTTCTGTTGGCGACAATAACTATGAGATTCGTTCGAAGTGGAATAAAACGACTTTACGCTGGTATTTCCCTCAGGCTATTAGTAATCCTGATTATATAAATCTTGCTGCAGAAGCTTTCGCTAGATGGGAGACAATATCTAATTTAAAGTTTAAACAAGTAATAATACCTTCCCCGAGGCCTGATATTACTATAACTGTGGTACCAAATACTCATAATTTTCGAGCAAGTTGTCAAGGAAACTCTAAATGTTCATTTAATTTCGATGGTCCTGGAAAAGTATTGGCTCACGCATACTTTCCAAGCGCACACGCAGAGTGTACCGAAATTCATCTTGATGTTAGTGAACGATGGTATGTAGGAAATGGCAGCGCTCCCAATGGTGAAGTCAATTTTTTGGCTGTTCTAATGCATGAAATTGGTCATTCTCTCGGACTAGCACACAGTACTATTGATTCGTCTATTATGTATCCTTGGTATCAACAAGATGTACAACCTTTTGGTGATGATGATAAAAAGGCAATGAGTATTCTATATGGGCCAAAAACAACACCCTCTTACATACCACCAACAACACCAGTTCCGCACAACAAGAACCATATGTCGAAAACATCTACCATCAAACACAGGACCTCTTTGCCAACAACAACAACCACACCTGCCCTACAAAACATATTATGTCTAATTCCATATCCAGATTTCATGTTTTTAGCTACTTCTCCTCAGTTTCCAAATTATAGAATGTACGTTGGATATGGTCCATATATATGGAAATTTGATTTAAATGAGATGCGCCTTCCAAAACATCCCGAATTAATTACCGATTATCTCCCTAAAGAGTTGAGGTCTGCGCACGTTTCACATGTTTTTCAGAATTCCGAGGGACACTTAGTAACCATACGCAATAATCAGTATTACGCTGCATCTTTCCCCAATTTAAAAATTCAAAAACGTTTTATGTTTCCTTCTATACCTGCGAGAACCAAAATAAATGCATTATTTCAAACAAACAGCGGTCAAACGTATTTATTATACAATGATGATTCTTATATTGAATTTAATGAAGCTGGAGATGTCTTAAACCGTGGACCCATGAATTATCTCTTACCAGGACTACCAGATACAATAACATCAGCATTCCGCTATACTGATGGGTTTATTTACTTTTTTCAGAACAACACCTATTATAAGTACAGCGAATACACACGTAAAGTTGTAGCAGCAGGAACGTTTAGCTGGGAACTTTTTGGGATACCCTGCCCCAACGACGGGCTATTAAAACAATTAAAAACTTTGTTAAACAAAATTGTAAATATATACGAATAAAAAATGCTCCGTTTATGATGTTGTTGTTTTATTTAAATTCCATTACTCTATATGTATGTTGACCGATGTCTTGCGTCGAATGACACATCATTTCACGTGACATTTCACGTTCTGCGTCAAATGTCACGTCCTACGTCGAATGACGCGTTAATTCACGTGACATTTCACGTCCTGCGTCGAATGTCACGTTCTGTGACAAATGTCACGTCCTGCGTCGAATGTCACGTGACATCCAACGCTTTGACACCTCATACGTCAAAATCCAACCAATAGCAACGAAGATACGTTTTAACGCCCATTTGGCAACACCGCCATCTTTGTTTTTTGTCTCCCTGCCTTCTCCCCGTTCCAACGAGCCCTCGTACGTCACGATCGGACCAATAGAAACGAAGATACCCCATAATGACCTTTTGGCATGCTCCGATGCGCACGGCACATACTGCATTCAACCCTATTTTTCATCCCCTTTCCAACGAGCCCTCGTACGTCATCCTACGTTAAGCCGTTTGGAACTTACGACCGGGGGTTGCGATTTTAGGGGTTGCAATTTAGGGGTTGGTCTCAAAGCCTCTTAGCCTATCTACTGAAGTCCCTAATGAAATCCTTAATGAGCAGATTCCTGAGCTTCTCATACAAGAAACTCAACCTAATAGTACACAGCAGGACAGTAACGAGTTGCACGATAGTCTGGTAAACGAGATGGCACGCGCCGTACAAAAGTTTAGTGGAACAAACCCACTTAGCAGACCACCGCTACCAAAAATAAACTCTTCTAAGAAACTAGGAGCGCTGTTACAAATTGTGAATACTGTAATCCTACCCAATTATATCACAGAAGCCCCCATTTTGGAATATTTGCATATGCTGATTTACTGTGCAACAACAGCAATTGCTAATGTTATGGGCATTAAGATCATAACACGACGGGGTACCAACATCGGAAGGACTGGTAACAGAATAGCACCCTGGGAACAACGACTGCTGAAGAAGATTGAATTACTGCGTAGAGACATAAGACAAATAACAGAATACATAAGAGGAGTAAGAAGTAAAAAATCGTCAAAAGAGCTGAGGAAATATTGTTTAACACTCTAAGACACTCACGATATGATCCAGAAAACAACACACCTCAACAATGCCTGGACATATTAAAATAAAAACTATCTGTTTACTCAGGCCGCCTGAGGATATACAAAGTTAGTAACAACCGGAAATGCGACAATATACTTTTTCAGCAAGCAGAAAAAACTTTCTATAGGAAACTTAATTCCACTGTAGAAAACGCAAATAAATCCTACCCAAGCCAAGAAGAAATTCATGAGTTTTGGAGAAACCAACTTTCGACGCCAGCTACCCATAACAACAGTGCTGGATGGATTGAAGACACCACGAACAAATGTCAACACTACAGGAATATTCCTTATGAACCTTTCACCACTGAAGAAGTCTCGAACATTATCAAAGAGCTTCATAACTGGAAATCTCCTGGTCCAGGCGGAGTTCAAAACTTCTGGCTAAAGAAGTTTTGGAGTGTTCATGAGCTTTTAACAGTATTTATTAATAATTATTACTAATTTACAGGAAATACCATTATTCCTTACTCAGGGAACCACTTATCTAATACCGAAGGATCAAAATAACACCCAAGATCCAGCCAAGTACCGCCCCATTAGTTATCTTCCAACTTTGTACAACTTGGTCACATCCTGTGTGGCCCGACGTATCTACCATCACTGTGCTCTGAACAATATCATACAGCCTCAACAGAAAGGATGCGCTAAGGGCTCCATGGGATGCAAAGAACAACTTATTATCGACTCATTTCTAACCAGGCATACATCAAAAAAAGAAACCTTTTTACTTCCTTCATTGACTACAAGAAGGCTTTTGATTCAGGGCCGCATGAATGGCTTATAGATATATTGAAAATATGTAAAGTCAATGATAATCTCGTGACCTTTTTGAAGCATATAATGGCAGAGTAGAAGACTAAAATTCACCTTCAAATACCTGGTGAAATTAATATGAAGATATCCCTATTACCCGAGGCCTTTTCCAGGGGGACTCGTTGAGTCCACTTTGGTTCTGCCTAGCGATGAACCCACTATCTGAGCTGCTGAACTCTACTGACTCAGGATTTAG
Source organism: Diabrotica balteata (assembly GCA_918026665.1). NCBI lineage: Eukaryota > Metazoa > Arthropoda > Insecta > Coleoptera > Chrysomelidae > Diabrotica > Diabrotica balteata. The sequence continues at coordinate 68,895,750 of OU898284.1, read as the reverse complement.
CATCAAAATTAACAACACTGTTGTACCGAAGCTTAATCATCTGTTGTATATGGATGATTTAGAATTAATGGCTTCCACTCGAAACCACCTAGATGAGATGCTAAAAACTGTAGAAAATTTCTTAAATGATAGTATGCATTTTGGACTAGACAAGTGCCGTATACTAAATATAGTCAGAGGAAAGGTTCAAATCGGAGGTTTCGATATGCAAGATAGCCAAAACATCGAGGTAATGGGTGAAAATGATATGTACAAATAACTTGGAGTAAAACAAGCGCGGAAAATTGACCATAAACAAATGAAAACTAAACTCACTTCGGAGTTCGTGCGAAGAGTAAGACAACTAAATCGGTCATATCTTAATAGTAAAAATTTGTTTAAGACATTAAATACATACGCCTGTTCCGCGCTGAGCTACTCATTTGGTATTATAAAGTGGTCAAAAACGGATATAGAGGGTCTTTAGCGGAAAGTAATAACACTTCTCACAAAGGCGCAAAAACATCATCCACGGAGTGCAATAGAGAGATCAACATTACCGCGGTATCAAGGGGAAGAGGACTTATGGATATAGGTGAGCAATTGGATAAACAAATTGCTAACTTAAGAACTTATTTTCAGGTACAGGCTGAGACATCTACTTTACATCGAGCAATTTGCGCAGTAGATGATACGACGTCGCTTAAACTGAGGGAATAAGAAATGCGCATAAACCACCTGACTCAGCAAGAAAAAATGCGCACCTGGATGAGTAAACCTTTGCATGGGCGACATCTCAATGAGATCAGCCAAGAATATGTCGACAATACATCGTCTAACTATTGGTTGACATCAGGAAAGATGTTTCCAGAGACTGAGGGTTTCCTACTTGCCATTCAGGATCAGGTAATTCCAACTAAAAATTACCTAAACTATATTGTTAAAGATCCTCAAGTCCAAAATGACAAATGCCGATATGGATGCCAAGCCCAAGAAACCATCCAACATCTTACCGGTGGCTGCCAGGCATTTGTCGGTACCGATTATAAAGAACGCCATGACTCAGTAGGAAAGATTATCCACCAAAAACTAGCTGACAAACTGAGACTTCAGACTCCAAACCGACCATCTTCCTTATTATCAATATGTCCCTGACAGAATGCTTAAAAATGACAACTACAAGCTATACTTGGACCGCACTGTGCTCACAGACCAACCAGTGGCCCATAATAGATCGGATCTCATACTAGTGAATAAAATTACCAGGCAAACAACACTTATTGATGTGGCGATACCTAACACTAACAATTTGTGTGTTAAATACAACGAAAAGATCGCCAAGTATAGAGATCTAGAAATACAAATCAAGAGACAATGGAGAATGGAAAGTACCCAGACAGTACCTATTGTTCTATCTACTACTGGTATTATTCCCAAAAACCTCCTAGCGAACATAAAACAGCTGGGTCTAAGTGAACATCTTTATAAGGCCATGCAGAAAGCTATACTCCTCTCGACGTCCAGATGTGTACGAAAATTTTTGGGAGATACTCAAACATACCAAGTCACCTAGGGCTCGATAACACGGAAAGAGTCCCACCAGAGCTCAATCCTTTTGATACCGTAGGTATCTGGGATGAGTGAATTTTCCCCTTAGAGGGAGTGTGAGCCGTATGGCTAAATCTGATAATAGTAATAAATAATTAATTATCTCTATATTTTGTCATTGAACCCACTTTATAAATATTTGTCACCTTTAGGTTTTCACTATCCCTTTAGATTATTTTTCAATCAGGTTTGAACCAAAAGCGGTTTGTTAGAACAGTGCGCAGCGCACGGCATACACGTACTGCAGAATCTGTTGTACTCGACTTACGGCACTTTTGAGTATGTCGGTTTGTCAGATTAGTTCGCATACATATATTCTGTTACGCTCAAAACAAGTTTAGAAAGTAGTTTTACGTATGTTCTCTTAAAGGTTGTACGTTTATAAAAATGAATTCTCGCAAACTTGAACGCAATGATGTTGTTAATCAAAGAGAAGGAAGAAAAAGAGCTGATAATGTCAAATCTAAATAAAAGACATAACAATGTAAATGAAATTTTTTCATCCCGTGATACAGATGGTGCTTTTAAATTAACTGTCGAAAGAAGATTGTTTCAAAACGATGAAAAATTTCGAGAATATTTTAGACCTTCCAGGGATTTATTTGGAACTTTCTTACAATTTATAAGGGATGATATTACTAAAAAATCCTACAACAGAAGACAACATTCTATTTCCACAGAAGAAAAATTAAGCATCACTTGAGATGAGTTTTTTATTAAGAGAAAATAATACACGTGTTTAAGAACAAAAAATAAAACTTCCTAAAAATATAAAGTAAATAACTATTAATGTATCTTTCATCTTCCTCGGGAGAAAATTTAGTAGAAATCACTTAATTACTTCAATAATAATTATATAAAAATACAATTATAATTTCGGTATAGATGTGTACGCTGAGCTCAGCTGAACGTTTGCGTCCAAATCAATTTGCAGTTGATTCCAGAGCACACCGTCGACGTACACGGCTATCGCTCTGCAGTGCGCGCAGCTCAGCAGAATCTAACAAACCGCTATCATAGAGAACCATTCCCTTGATTTTGACGAACGTGCGCGGCATTCGACTGACTGTGAGTTATGCGTCGCTCACTGTTCTAACAAACCATACCTTAAGTTCCCCTCTTAGTTTGAAGCGCTCTGGCGGACATCCCAATCGGGGTTTTTAGTGGGTCCAAAAGGGTGGCCAAAGTTCGTCGACGATACTTAGGTCACCCGAGCTGACACTCATATACCGCCCTATCATAATAGTGACGGTACTGTTCGGGAGAATTAAAGAAATAAACTGTCACATTTAAAATCTATTTGACAGAACGATGTCTGTTGGGTCCGCTAGTTTAATATAAAATCAGTATTTCTTGGGTTTAGGTTCAATAAGTAATATTAAATTTGGAACTATGTACATTGTATTGTGCTATTGAAATATAATTATATATTAATAACAGTAAGCAATGTGATAATAGTGTACCGTTTTTAAATAAAACGAGCGGTTCGAATTTATATAAATATATTTATTTATAACTTTACAGTTCGATACTATCTTATCAACTAAACTTAACTCCTAATTCCGTTACATATATATACCAAAGTATTATGTTCGAGAATATTCGGGACTAGTCCCACCTCTAATTCGTTATTCGACGGGTGGAATTTTACAGCGCTTGATATAAAGCCGACACTTCTCGATGCTTCGAGATGCGACCGTTAGGCGGGCCACTTAGATGCTGTTAGCTGCTGAACGCATGTTCGTAACACTGCTCCCCTCTTAGATCTGAGCGTCCCGATCAGGAACACTATCTATAGGTCCAGGATGGCGGAATCTACAGGACTCTCCAGCTCTGCATGAACCCCTCAGAAAGAAATAACAGTCTACTGTCTTTGAAGGACACGATCTCTTCGGATTAATGCAACACACAGTAATTCTTACACCGGTTTCTCGGAAGATCACTTCAAGCATACTTCTGACAATCTTCCAATCCAGATTATCTAGTGCATGGCCTATCTTGGGTAAAGCCAAGTTCTTAATGTCGTAATTGCAGACGATTTTCTTCAAATTAGTCAGAGCACGCCATATATCCTCGTAGCTTGCCCTGTCTGTATACGACTTTCTGGTCACCATATACAACAAAGATCGAGAACCATCTTCTAATCTCAGCACTCTTCCAACTTTAGGCTGCTGGTTTTTTAACTCGTCCAAGCGACCAAATTTCTTATAAAATACGGACGAGATTCCTTTAGTCATCTCAAGATCTTGGGCAACGCAGTGGGCTAGAGAGACGTTATGCGAAACACTAAAAAGATCCTGCTGAACTTCTGTCGTCACGCCGAATCTAGCATTCTTTCTCTCTGCGTAATTTGACATAAACTCCTTAAAGCTTGGTCGCCGTTTATCTTTGATCTCATGTTGAAGGATTCGTGCTTCTTCTGTTTCATTTGAGCCAGCATAAGGTGCAAGCCGATTTATGTGAACTACTTTTGGTTTACCTTTCGGTAACTTTTTAATTCGGTATATTACGTCATTTATTCTCTTTTTAATTTCATACGGACCCTCCCATTGTCTTTGCAGTTTAGGAGACAAGCCACGACGACGTTGTGGATTATAAAGCCAAACAAGATCACCTACTTTATAGCTTTCATTTTTGCATCGAGAATCATATTGATCTTTCATTCTGTCACTGGCTAACTGGATGTGTTGTCGGGCAAGTTCATGAATGTTGTTCATTCTTAACTTCAGGCGGTCGACATAATCTTCGCTTGCAACATGTTCTTCGGAAGGTCTGGAACCAAACTCTAGGTCGCAGGGCAAACGAACTTCACGACCTAACATCAGGCAGGTTGGAGTCTGGCCGGTAGTTTCATTCACGGCCGAGCGGTAGGCCATTAGGAATAAATGAATGTGCTGGTCCCAATCTCTTTGATGTTCTGATACAACTTTGGACAGGTGTTTACCCATCGTTCGGTTCATTCTCTCGACCATTCCATCTGATTGAGGATGCAGGGGTGTCGTTCTGGTCTTATTGACACCAATCAATTTACAAACGTTTTGGAAAAGGGTCGACTCGAAGTTTCGCCCTTGGTCGGAGTGGATCTCCAAGGGAACACCAAATCGGCTAAAGAATTCTTTAACAAGTACCTCTGCAACGGTAGCAGCTTCCTGATTTGGTATCGCATAGGCCTCAGTCCATTTTGTAAAATAATCCATTGCTACCAGGATATATTTATTTCCATCGTTTGTCTCTGGAAGTGGACCTGCAATGTCGATTGCTACTCTTTCCATAGGACTACCAACATTGTACTGTTTCATGGGTGCCCTCTTTTTACCAACTGGACCATTACTGATTGCACACAGTTCACATTTCCGGCACCATCTTCTTACATCATCTTTACAGTTCACCCAATAGAACCGTTCTCGAACCTTTTGCAGAGTCTTCGTAATACCAAAGTGTCCACCTGATGCACCGTCATGTAACTGGCGCAATACTTCTGACACTTTACTTTTAGGTACAATCAACTGAAGCTTAGATTCTGTACCATCATCGTTCTCAAAGGTTCTATAAAGAAGATCATCTTTTAACACCAGGCAATTCCATTGGCTCCAGTAACACTTGACTTCAGGACTACATGCACTAATGTCTTGCCAAGAGGGCCTTTCACTTCGACGCATCCAATCTAATACTCTTTTTATACATGGATCATCTGCTTGAGCGTCTTGTAGTTGTTGAGGCTGCCATTGATCATTAATGACGGTGGTTCGTCTCACGGGGCAAAGTCTTTCTTCTAATTTAGGACAGTGATTACAATGTTCACTGCACGGCCGCCTCGAAAGCGCATCAGCATTTAAATGAACTCTTCCAGCCCTGTGTTCGATCTCGTAATCATATTCTTGTAGTCGTTCTAACCATCTTGCCATCTGTCCCTCTGGATTACGGAATTGTAGGAGCCATTTTAGAGCAGCGTGATCCGTGCGAAGAAGAAACTTTCTGCCATACAAGTATTTATGGAAATGCTCGCAAGCCTTTACTACGCCTAGCAATTCTCTCCTGGTAACGCAATAGTTTCTTTCTGGTTTCGACAAGACTTTGCTAAAGTAAGCGATGACTTTCTCCTGCCCATCTTGGATTTGGGAGAGAACAGCTCCTATTGCACTGTTGCTTGCATCGGTATCCAAGACAAATTTTCCTGCTTGTCTAGGGTAGCTTAAAATCGGTGCGCTGACCAGAGCCATTTGTAAGTGTTCGAAAGCTCTCTGACATTCTTCGCTCCATGTATATTCTTTGCCTTCTTCTGTCAACTTTGTTAATGGCTTGGAGATGTTGGCGAAACCTTTGACAAAACGTCGGTAATATGTGCATAGGCCAAGAAAACTTCTAATTTCGTGTTTATCTCTTGGTACTGGCCAATCCTTAATTGCTGCAAGTTTTTCAGGATCAGCTGTTACACCATTACTTGCTACAATATGTCCCAAGTACTTCACTTCTCGTCGAAACAAGTGACATTTCTTCGGACTCAACTTCAAATTTGCTGCCCTCAATCGTTGAAAGACTTCTGTCAAATTATTGGCATGTTCATCGAAGGATCTTCCTACTACAATTACATCATCCAAATAAACCAGGCATGTTTTCCATGTTAGACCTCTTAAAACTGCCTCCATTAATCTTTCAAATGTGGCCGGGGCATTACATAAACCAAAGGGCATAACTGTGAACTGCCAAAGCCCTGATCCTATCGAGAATGCGGTTTTCTCACGATCAGCTGGTTCCATGTCTACTTGCCAATATCCACTTTTCAGATCGAGTGTGGAGAACCAACGAGAACCAGAAAGTGTATCCAAAGTGTCGTCTATTCTGGGCAAAGGATAACTATCTTTTTTAGTTACCGCATTGAGCTGTCGGTAGTCAATACAAAAACGTGTTGAACCATCTTTCTTCTTTACTAGTACTACTGGTGATGTCCATGGACTGTTTGATGGTTCAATTACCCCTTGTTTGTTCATATCTTTGATGATGTCTTCGGCTTCATCTCTTTTCGCAAATGGAAGTCGTCTAGGTTGTTGTCTGATTGGCTGAGCATCTCCGGTATTAATTTTATGCTTTACTATACTTGTTTTGCCATTATCCTTCTTATCAATGGCAAAAACATCTTGAAATTCTATCAGCATAGACTTCACTTTTTTAGTTCGTTCATCATCAAGATCTTGGCACGTTTTAATAATAGTCTCAACAAGCTCCTTTGGATACTTAGATTTCGACGGTTTCTCATTAGTACTCATGGAACAAATCGAAGCCACGGGAACACACTGTCCGATCAAAGTTCTTTTACTTAACTTAATAGCAGTTCCCTTTAAATTCATAACTCTTACAGGAACGACATCTCGAATTCTCACCAAAGCTTTTGCCGTTAGGAACTCGGCATTGTTTACATCTTCGACCATCCTTAAACTTCCCTCTCGGCAGTAACTATCAGGTCTGGCCATCAAAATTTTCTCACTATTACCGGGTATTGTTACGTCACAAGTAGTTATTAAGGTGATAACATCTTCTTTGTCTTCATGAAACGGCAACTCTTCACCACCGATCTTAAGAACTCCATCTTTGACATTCAATACAGCCCCAACTTTCCGTAGTAAATCCATCCCTAATATGAACTCGTTGGAGATCTCTGCAATTAATACTCGATGTTTTACTGTGGTCTGGCCAATGGATACTGACATATTAGCCTCGCCATATGTATTAATTATCTCACCAGTTGCTGTTCTAAGCTTTACTGTTGCAGGCGATAATTTAAGATGGTCTCGTACTACTTCTGGCCGTGCTATAGTTCTTGTTGCACCTGTATCTACCAAACACGATATACATTTATTATTAATACGACCTTCGATGTACAAGCTATGAATTCCACCGGAGGACGTAATGTTCACTGTTACTATGGGGGCTGTGTTTCTCGAGGTCGGCAGTTGCCCCTTAGTGTCGACCCGTTCTAGTTTTCCGACTGTTGTATCATTTTCTTGCAATTACGGCGAATGTGACCTACGTCACCACAATTCCAACATCTGGGCTCGCGTCTCTTCGGCATCGTGTTATGAACTATTTTTCGTACCATTTCTTCTAGACGTTCAGTGTTTGTTTCGTCGCCTTCTTCAATGGTTCTTACTCGATGGCTCCGTGAAGTTTGACTAGCTGTTTCATGTTCTAAGGCAATACCGAGCGCTTCATCTAGAACTTTCGGTCTTGCTAGTCGTAAAGCTTTCTGTAATTCACTTTCTTTTAACCCATTGACGAAGGTATCTACGGCAATTTCTTCCAAAATGTTGTCTGGTACCTCCGGATAAGCCAACCGCACTATACGAGCAACATCTGCTTCAAACTCTTGCAAATTCTCACTTGCTCGTTGAGCTCTACTTCTTAGTTGCGCCTTGTAGACTTGTTGTAGATGGGCATCTCCGTAACGTTTATCTAGTCGAGTGAACAAGGTCTGGTAACATTTTTCTTGACCCTTAGGAATCGATCTTAGGATATCTGCAGCATCACTTCGTAAAGCAGCAGTCAAGGAAACAGCTTTTTCTTGTTCTGTCCAATGATTGGCTGTCGCAATAGCTTCAAATTGTCTAAGGTATATGGACCAAGAAGACTTTCCATCAAATGGTGGCAGTTTGAATCTCATATTATGTGTCATTTCGTCTCTAGATGATTCTTCTTTCACTACCGGATCTAAAGCTACCGTATTAATTGGTGGTAGCACTTTCGTGTTAGTTATCATGGTCTCTAGCTGTTTGATCTTCTCTTCTACTTTATCGAATGTTTTAGAAATTTCTCATTGTTCTGATTACATATTTCTTTAATAATTTGTGAACTCTCGTCGTTTTGTCTAGCTACTTCTTTAATAATTTGAGACGTTTCATCGAATCTTTTGGAAACGTTCTCGAATTTATCATCATTTTTTTTAGAAGATTCTTCAATCATATGCGACACATTTTCAAATTTTCCATCAATTATTTTTGTTAAAACTGCTTCTTCTGCTGATTGAAACTGGAATGTATCTGGGTCATCTCCATTATTGTTAAGAACATTTTTCAGTCGTTCTTGGAGGATCTTCTTGGACCCGCTGCAGTCTTCATCCCGTTCTTCTAGTTGCTCACGCAACTGTTTCACTGAAAGTTCTACTAACAGCATCTTTAGTCAGGCACACACGTACTTTTTAAATGTTCTTTCGTACAACGATCACTACTGAACTACGCGGATGTTCCCGACAAACAATACTTTTCAAAAGTTCAAAAGTCTTTTTTTTTAAATCACTGTTGAATTTATATTCAAATTAATTGTCCTCACACGGTGACACCAACTGTACCGTTTTTAAATAAAACGAGCGGTTCGAATTTATATAAATATATTTATTTATAACTTTACAGTTCGATACTATCTTATCAACTAAACTTAACTCCTAATTCCGTTACATATATATACCAAAGTATTATGTTCGAGAATATTCGGGACTAGTCCCACCTCTAATTCGTTATTCGACGGGTGGAATTTTACAGCGCTTGATATAAAGCCGACACTTCTCGATGCTTCGAGATGCGACCGTTAGGCGGGCCACTTAGATGCTGTTAGCTGCTGAACGCATGTTCGTAACAATAGATATACATTTTTACTCTGTTAACGAACCATAAGTTTGTAATGGAGTAGCGGCAATGGTTCTGACCTAGAAATTTATAAAAGCTCGTGGACGTTTTGTGTAGCTTTCGAATTTATTTAATTGTTCTTTAGGATTTCTAAGGAAACGATTATATTAGTAAACATATTTACTTTCATAAAAATATTTATGAATTTATTGGTCGCGAGATATATTGGGTTTGAAGCTGTGACTTCTACAATATATGTAATTTTTTAAATATTATACAATCTTTGGATCATTTTGGTTGCAGTCCAGATACAATGTACTCGTATTTTTTAAATGTTTTTAAGTGATCATTGTTTATCTCTGAATGTGCGATATATGCACAGATATTCCTCCGATAGGGGCTGCACGACCTTGACGTAGGTTCGGAGGCTTAAGCTGACTGTTCAGATAGGGCTGTAGTCTGGTGTAGGAAGTGGAACAAGTATGTGTGTGTGTGAATGAATGGGATCTCCCTAATAAGGAGCTCTCTGTTGAATGAAGGTACCCTCTATAAACGGGCTAGGCCTAGTGAATGGGAAGAATAGAAAGGTGTGAAACGACCACGCTGGAACAGTTCCTGTCACCACATAGCCCTCTGGGGTATCTCGGAATCCTTCCCAGGTATTCGAGAGACAAGGAGTGGAAGAACTGCGAGGTAATCGTGCCGATGGTTGTATGACCACAGGGTTTTATGTGGTCGTGAACGATCCCCCTGGGGAACCAGACAAACCCCACTGTATTAAGCCTTCCCCTGGTAATGCGGCGCTCTGCCAGGGGCGACGAACCTTTCCCTAGCTACTCGTGGGAACAACATGAATTCAAAACAAAACAAAAAACCAAAACCAAATTCCGAGGTTGGACCAAAACGTTCACCTCAGTTTGAAGCCGTAGATAAGGATGGACAGCAATGTTCACCTCTAATCTCGGCCCAACCGGAGGCTGGACCAAAACGTTCACCTCAGTCTGAAGCCGGAGCTAAGGATGAACAGCAATGTTCACCTCAAGCGTCGGCCCAAACGGAGGATGGACAAGGACCACCTCGGGAAAATCGGCCAAAACGCCGCAGAATTTGCGGCGCCGAGGCAAAAAGAAGGAAGAAGGCCAGAGAGGCGATGGGAAAAGCACCCACGGGAGCAGCTCATCCCTCTCCACCCCCTCCCAAAACAAAAGTGAAGATGCCCACATCGGAGGCTGACAACGGTTCCACCTCCAAAAGAGGACAGGAACCAACAGCCTCCTATGTGAAGCGCCAAGGTTGCTATTATAGATAAGGAAAACCCGTACGGAAAGGTCACCGCCGACCTGGTAAACCTTATTAGAGACAGCCTAATCGAGGAATTGCACAGAAAATTCTTGTCACCCTCCAACAGCCAGGTAAAAGCACCCACGTTCAAATCGTGGACTCACTCTGGTGAGATCATCAGAGTAGTCTGTGATGACGATGAGGCGCTTGCATGGCTGGAAAAGGCTACAGCTGAGCTCAAACCGTGGGAGGAAGCATAAATGGCAGTTGTCAGTAAGGATAAGCTCCCAAAACTTACCAAGGCCTCTCTATGGATCCCGGAGGATGCTATTAGCACCTCTGATGACCTAGAAAGAGTGCTGCGGAGGTTAGCGGTGCACAATCCAGACATGGCAGTTGCGAGATGGTGCACCTTCCACCATGAGGCGAAAACAAAGGATCCTAAAGGACACCTGTTTGTCTTCGGAATCGGAGACGATGATATGGCTGTCCTTAGGAAAAGGGCAATGAGGCTGAGCTGCGCGTTCACCGCATTGTACCTAAAAGCAAGCATAAACAAAGTGAAGGATACCTCCTCGGAACCAGGAACCTCAGACACGCGGCAACCGACGACGGTTGCTGAGACTGAGACACCCCTGGTTCCACAACAAAGAGAAGATCATCAGATGATGGTCGACAAACTCTGAGGAGGAGGTTCCAAAACAACTGAAGATGACCCCTCCTCAATCGAGGAGGAAATGGACACCTAAAACCGAAACGATACCTAAGCCATGGGCAAGGACGTCGAAAAAAATAAGGTTACCATTATTCAATGCAACCTCCAACAGGAAAAGGTGGAAACGGCGACACTATGTCGCCGCCTGGATGAAACGGAGGATGCAATAGCACTAATCCAAGAACCTTGGATAAATAAGACCAAAATAACTGGTCTTAGCAGCCTAAACGGTCAAATTTTCAGCTTACAAAGCAATCAACAACCGAGAACAGCAATATATGTTCCCAGAAAAATCAAAGCCTCCCCCATGGCGCAGTTTTGCACCTCAGACGTAACTGCGGTTAAAGTGAAGTGCCCATGGGGAAAGGGCAAAAATAGAGAGTTGATACTAGCATCAGTCTACCTACCCTCAGATGCAGCCACCCTACCACCAACAAGGGAAATGGAAGATCTGGTAGACCATTGTCTCAGTCAGAAAGTAGAACTTATTATCGGCTGCGATTCGAGCTCTCACCACTTAGGCTGGGGCAGCAAAGACAACAACGCTCGAGGTAAGTCCCTTTATGACTATATTATTATAAAAGATTTGTATATCTTAAATAAGGGCACCGAACCTACCTTTATTAATGTTCGTAGCCAAACAGTCATATCGTAGAAATATCGAATAAGATTCAGAACTGGCAGGTATCGGAGGATATTTCTATGTCTGACCACCGCTGGCTAACCTATAATATTAGTCTGGAAAAAAGCCTTATCAAATCGCCCGACCCTAGGAGGACGGATGTAGAACTCTGCAACCGGCTCTTAGAAGATGCTCTGCGGAATGAAAAGGCTTCAACTCCAGGAACTAATATAGAATTGGAAAGGTATACGGTATCTATCCAAAACAAAATAAGCTATGCTTATAAAAAATCCTGTCCAATAAGGATGGTCCAAGAAAGTCGCAAAACCAACTCTTGGTGGTGCACTGAATTGGAACACCTTAGAAAGATAGCAAGAACAGGTTTTAATAGAGCGAAACGCACCAAATCCCCAAGCCCGCGGGAAATCGGAGATTTCCCGCAGGCTTCCAGAACAATGGCATTGTTCTGGCATCTCGCAAGAATAATGATTAATGAGGAAAAGGTAAAATAGGGCATATCGTGCTCCACCCCTTTCAAATCACCAGGGTCTGACGGCATATATCCAGCCCTACTACGCTGGGGACTGGATATCCTTCTGCCGCACCTCGTGGAAATATTCAGAGCCTCTTTGGTTCTGAGATATATTCCTAGGAAGTGGAGAGAGGTACGTGTGGTCTTCATACCAAAACCAGGTAGGATGGACTACACCCTACCAAAGGCTTTCCGACCGGATGAAGTTCTGGTTCATAACCCACTTCACCCAAATCAACATGCATATACTTCGAGAAGATAGTGGGAAGAATTGAAAGATCGCTGGATAATAAAGAATCCACCCTAGGTATATTCATAGACATTGAGGGAGCGTTTGATAAAACCACATGCCCAACTATCACCCAACAGCTCAACGTTAGGAATGTTCCCCTGGCCATAAGCAAATGGATATTTAGTATGCTCTCTAGTAGAGCAATAAGCATAAATGTAGAAGACGTTTCTGTTAGAGGCATGGTTATGAGGGGATGTCCACAGGGAGGGGTGCTATCACCACTACTATGGAACATAGTTCTAGACACCCTGGTTGAGCAACTCAACAGCAACGGTTTCTACACAATGGCCTATGCAGACGATATTGCTGTCCTGCAAAGCGGTAAGTTTGAGAACACACTATGTGAGAGATCACAAGTTGCTCTTCGACTAATAGAAACATGGTGCAAGGAACACTCACTATCTATAAATCCTAAGAAAACAGAGGTGGTCCTCTTTACTAGGAAAAGAAGAATCACGGGTTTAATACCCCCAAGGATTCCAAACTACAGTCTAAATTTTTCTGAGGAGGTGAAGTACCTTGGTATTACCCTTGACAGGAAGTTAACATGGAACTCACACCTAGATGGTAGAACTAAAAGAGCATATATTGCCTATGAACAGTGTCGACGAACGGTTGGACGCAACTGGGGCCTCACGCCCAGGGTAATCGCCTGGGTCTACACCGCTGTCATTAGGCCAATGCTAAAGTGCTACAGGCAACAGCGATTAACAAACTAAACCATATTCAGCGGATGGCTTGCATAAATATGACAGGTGCCATGAAAACAACACCAACTGCTGCAATGGAGTTGATCATTGGCATCACGCCTCTAGATATATATGTCAAAGAGGTGGCTCTAGTGACAATGATGCGACTACGCTCAACTGGTGCAAACCTTGATGTAGGAATGGGACAATTGAGAACTCGTTTCTGGTGGGGAGAGCTGGATGCGTTACCAGTACTACAGGCAGGCTGCGACTCAATTGAACCAAAGTTCGTCTTTAACAAACCCTACAAAATTGAAACAAGACAGTATATGGAGACAAACGTGGCAAATGCCTACTGCATATACACCGATGGCTCCAAAATGAAAGAAGGCTCAGGATGCGGGATATACTCCAGATCACTGAACCTAAGAATAAAGTGGGGTATGGGCAAAAATGCCAGTGTAGTTCAGACAGAACTGACTGGTATTTCCATAGCCGCAAAAGAGATAACCCAAAAAGGTATAGCAGGGAAAACTATAATGATCTGCACAGATAGCAGACAAGCGCTACTAACCTTGAATAGACCACGTGTCACATCAGGTTTAGTAATGGAGTGTCACGAGTCACTAACTCAAGCTTCGGATGGTAATTCCATCATCCTGAAGTGGGTTAAAGGACACAATAGGAATAAAGGCAACCGCATTGCTGACCAATTATCTAGGAAGGCGGCAGGCCTAAGACTCTTAGAACATGGGGATCTTTTTGGTTGGTCAACTACAACAATCGCGGAAATTGTCAAATGTCACTCCCATACGCAAACCGTAAAAAGATGGGAAGAAGGGAAAGGATGTAAACTTGCCAGGGTAACACTAGGTAACCTTGAAGAGTCAACATCAAAGAAGTACTTGGGAATGACCAGGAAAAATCTACGTTTGGCAGTTGGTTTATTAACTGGTCATTGTCAACTAAGCAAACACCTCCACACACTGGGGCTAGTAGACACACCTCTATGTAGGAAGTGTGAACGAGAAGACGAAACTGTAGAGCATGTCCTATGTGAATGCCCAGAGTTATCGTTAATTCGAGAGTACGCGTTCGGCGAGTCCTGGCCCACACCTGCCCACATAAGTGAGATATCTCCTGGTGACTTGTCCATCTTCCTAGAAATGGCAGTATGGATAATGAGCTAAGGGTGACAGCTCCCTGGGAGGATGCACAATGGGTCAATTGTGACCTAAGTGCTGTGAAACTTAACTCGCCCTCCCTACTTTACAGATACAGATGCACAGATATTGAGGTTATGTTGTCAGAGGTAACTGATAAATTACTCACATTACTTATCATGATTACTAATTGGATATGTGTACTTTTGGAAGGAAAATATGTACCAGTAAATGTTGCCTAATTTTTCTATGTCAGATTTCTTGTTAATACATTTTTTGTTTTTTTGAATGTGTCATTTCCAAAAAGAAACGTTTTTGTTTATTTTTTCTTTCAGTAAAACGATTGCTTCAGGAAAATAAAGTCATTTCTGAGATTGATTGCATTATCTGTTAATGCACAAGCATATCCAATTTATACACTAAAACTTAGGATCCGTTGACACTAAATGAAATTTCAAGGGTGGTATATAAAATACCATGCTCAAATTGTGACAAAAGATACATAGAAGAAACTTCTAGAACATTACACAGTAGGATTATATCACACAGAAGAGACACAAACACAAAAAAAATCAAAAGATTATGCATTAAGATATCATGCAATCAATCTCAAGCACGACTTTAATTTCTCTGAAACTTTACCGAAGGAAGGAAATAACAGACATTAAAAAATGTATTAATAGGAAATCTGACATATAAAAATTAAGTAAGCACATATATTATCCTTCCAAAAGTATTAAACACATAGGCAATTAGTAATCATGATAAGTAATCTGAGTCATCTATTAGTTTCCTCTTACAACTTTTTCTTCTAAATATTGTAACGAAATTATCGCCAACTATCGACATCAGCTTACCTCCGCTTTATACGTACGCACTCCCACCGCTAAGTTCAACATCCATCTATCAGAGCTGTAAACGAAAGACAGGCAACGGTATAAAACAAGAGCCACCACAAGATAAAATCCAGTTCTATCGCACTGTTGATCTGGAAACGACTCCACTAGCCCTAGGTTGTTGAATTTAGCCTAGTGTTTCGAATCAAGAATATTATAGCAGGAGTTTTACTCTGCAATAACACAGAGAAAGGATGGCAAAGCAGCATGCCGCGATAATATACAAGCAGAGCTACTCAAACAATGGACAACGAATCAAATGCGAAGAATACCGTATGGTAAGCCTCATGAGCCATATCCTAAAATTTTGCTAAAGATAATCCATAAGAGAATTTACAAGTTGGGTGAAAGTCAAATTTCCCCCTACCGTTCGGGTTCATAAATGGTGTTGGTACGAGAGAGACTTTGTTCTCAATACCAGTTTTATTTCAGAGATACAGAGACGTCAATTAATCGAGTGCACGCCAAGATGATGCAAATACTAAAATAAGCAGGAATTAACAACTAAGATCTGAAAATGACCGCAAATCTCAGAGTTGAAGGTGAATATGTGAAAACCATGCGTGGAGTGAGGCACCGCTGTATTTTGTCTCCTATAATCTAATCTCTACTCTCTACCATGAAAGAATATTTACCAAAGTTTTATGCGAAACTGAAGAAGGCATTCTAGTAAACGGGTACCGGCTAAACAACATCCTAGATGCAGATGCCACCATATTATTTGTGGTGGATGTATAATAATTAGCAAGAAAAGGATAACAGAAAGTCAACTCTATGTCAACCAAACCGCAGTAGAGAATGAATGCACCGCAACAACCTCGACACCTAATACATGAAGAATGGACCAATTACCAGGAGATATGAGCGCGCATCGGAAAAGCTAGATCCATCTTCAACCGGATGGGCTTTCTTTAAGAACCACAATGTCTCTCTTGTTATAAAAGTAAGAATGCCGTCTTACCTGTCCTTTCTTATGCTGTTGAAACGTGGACATTGAACAAAGATATGTGCAGAAGATTCTAAGCATTTGTACTGTGGCTGTATGGGATAATACTTAAGCCCGTGGACTGACCGAGTCACAAATAAGGAGGTCCACAGAAGAATGAAAAAGGACCGAAAAGTACTGACCACCATCAAATCTCAAAAGTTACAATATTTTGGAAACATTATGCGAAATGAATCCAGACATTCTCTCATACAAGCCATCCTGTAAGAAAAAATATTTGGAAAGCGAGGTCCAGGAAGAACATCCTGATTAAAGAACCTGGTTAAACTGGATAGTAAGGCCATGTGGCCTTAAGTTGGGCTGCAACTTTCGGAACAAAACTTGGCAGGCGAAGAATCCGTCGACCAAGTAAAGATGAACAACATCAGGATCTTAACCGACAACATATCCAGATAGCTAGGGATAGGATGAAAGATCAATATAATTCTTGATCTGCGAATGAAAGCTTTCAAGTGGGAATATTGTCTGGTTATATAATTCACAACGGCATGTATTTACTACAAAAGAAAATAAATGATATGCCGAGTTAAGAAACTGCCAAAAAGGAAACCGAGAGTTGTCCACACAAATCCCCTCGCCCCAAATTCCAGCTAAAATTATATAGAAAAAGCATGAACCCCACAACATCAAAACACGGATCGTTGCCGACTGCGCTTAAACGAATTTATCAAATTATGCAGATAAAGGACATACTGATTTGATATGACCAAAGAAGTGCAACAAAATTTTTTTATAGTTACAGGAGATATCTCCATATCTAATTACGTTAAACACGACTTTAACATGACCAAATCTCTTCAGTGGCTAACAAAAAGGCCAATTGAATGAGTTGAAAAATCCGTTGATTCCAATCAACTGTCAGGTTGGTATTAACACCCAATTTATAAATATCTAAAGGTTATATTTAATAATTTTTATTTTAAAATTTGTTTAAAAATGATTTTCGGACTGAAAATTGAAATATCAAGACAACTACGGGAGTACCTACCCGCTACGGGGGTAGCGGGTAGGTACTCTTCCACAATCCCAGTGGAGGATAGACTTACTTCAGGGATGCGATCCTGCCCTACGCGAGCCTTGATTCTCTCTCAACTCCTGTGGAGAGAAATCATGTCCTAACTCCATTCCTACCCAATACCTACTATCCTACCAATTTCCCAAACCAACTCACCAACCCGCCTGGCAAGCGTGGTGTTTAAATGCCAAAACCCCCTCAGCATGAACAGACATTCAAGAAAACGGCCCTCAGTCCCCGGCAGCTCGCTAGTTCCCGACCAAGGTAGCGGTAGGACTCACGGACAGCGGGTAGAGGGTGCGAAAAATCCCCGGGATGTAAGAGGCTACCAAGAACGACGAACGTTGCACATAATTACGTATAATGTAAGAACTTTATCTAAGGATGAAAAAATGACAGAACTGGAGGAAGAACTCAAACACGTGAAATGGGATATTATAGGAATTAGCGAAGTCAAAAGAAGAGGTGAAGATCAGGTCAAACTAAAATCAGGAAACATATTCCACTATAAAGGGGAAACGGAATCGACAACTGGAGGAATAGGTTTATTAGTACACAAAAAATTACAGAAAAATATACAGAGCATTGACTGCATTTCCCCAAGAGTTATGTATATAAATCTAAGACTAAATAAGAGATACAATCTGAAAATAATCCAGGTATACGCCCCCACCAGCGATTACGAAGATGAAATTGTCGAAGCCTTCTATGAGGAAATCGAAAGAGCAAAAAAGCAGGAACCGGCTCATTACACTCTGATAATGGGAGATTTTAACGGGAAACTCGGAAGGAAAAAAGACGAACAAGAAGTGGCAATCGGAGATTTTGGAGTCGGAGTAAGAAACGAAAGAGGCGAAATGCTTACCAACTTTCTACTGCAACACAAACTGTATGCAATGAACACCTTTTTTAAGAAGAAACAGAATAGAAAATGGACGTGGGCTAGTCCAGACGGAAGAACTAAGAGCGAATATGATTATATAATAACAGACAAAAAGCAAATTATTCAAGATGTCACTGTACTCAATAAACTATCAGTAGGAAGCGACCACAGACCAGTAAGAGCTAGAGTAACGATTAATCTACAAAAAGAACGAGCAAAGATGATAAACAGTTGCAAACGCATAGTTTGGAATTCACCAAATCATCCAGAAGCATACATAAGAAATATAGCCGAAACTTTACAGAGTAATAATCCCAAACCTCTAAGTATCGACGATCACAATAAATTAATAACAGACTCAGTTAGAAACGCACAACTCAAATTTTGCAAGAAAAATGACACCAAAAGTGAAAAGATTAGCAAAGATACAAGGGCTCTCATGGAAATACGACGAAACCTAAGCGAGAACGAAAAGGGAAACAAAGAAGAATATAAAAAACTAAATAAAAGAATTTCAGCGGAAATTAGAAAAGAAGTAAGAAGATATAATACTAATGTAATTACTCAAACAGTAGAAGAGAACAAAGGTTTAAAGATAATGAAAAGAAAACTTACGCAAAGTAAAAAAGAAATATACAAGCTGAGAGATAAAGACGGAAAGGCAACAACAGATAAACAAAATATTCTGAAAATAACTAGAGAATTTTATAAAGACCTCTATACCAGCCAAAGACCACAAGACAATTTCCCGACACGAGTAAAGACTCTCATAAATCAGGGATCGGAATTACTTTTACCCATTACTGTGTCAGAAGTAAGAGCTGCTTTAAAGGAAATGAAGAACCATCGATCGCCTGGTGATGACGGACTCGTTATCGAGGCAATAAAAGCAGGTGGAGAAATTTTATTAAAATCAGTAAGCGAACTGTTTACTAAATGCTTACATGCGGGTACGATTCCAAAAGACTGGAACAATGCAGTAATAGTCTTGTTACACAAAAAAGGCGATATTACTAAATTAGAAAATTATAGACCCATCAGCCTCTTGACACATATGTACAAACTCTTTATGAAAATCTTAACAAAGAGGCTAACACCTAAACTTGATTTCTATCAGCCCAAAGAACAGGCAGGCTTCAGGGCAGGATATGGCACAAATGACCATTTGCATACCATAAAGATCTTAATAGAAAAGTGCATCGAGTACAACATACCACTGGTTCTTGCATTTGTCGATTACGAGAAGGCTTTTGATTCTGTAGAGTTTGAAACAATACTGGAAGCCCTAAATCAAAGCCGAATAGATTACAGGTACACGACACTAATCAAAAACATCTATCAGAACGCTACATCAAGTATACGACTGCACGAAGACACAGAAAAATTCAGCTTAGGTCGAGGAGTTAGACAAGGAGACAATATTTCACCAAAATTGTTCACGGCAGCTCTAGAGTCAATATTTAAGGGTACTCAATGGCAAGATATGGGCATCAATATAGATGGAGAAAGATTAAATCACCTAAGGTTTGCAGATGATGTTGTATTAATCGCAGATAACTTACAAGATACGGTTTCTATGATGCATTCGCTTAAAAGTCTGTCTGAAAGAGCAGGATTAAAGATAAACTTTGAGAAAACTAAAATTTTAACAAATCTCGTAATGAGTGGAAATATAACTATTGACAATAATACCATACAACAAACAGACACTTACAAATATCTGGGACACGAAATCAAAATAAGCAGAGACAATCAAACACATGAAATACAGAGGCGAATAGGTCTAACATGGGCAGCATTTGGCAAATTAAGCCATATTCTAAAAAGTTCAATTCCCATGTGTCTCAAGCGAAAGGTTTATAACCAATGTGTATTACCTGTACAAACTTATGGAGCAGAGACATTAACACTCACGCAAAAATCTGCGAATAAACTTAAAGTTACACAACGAGCCATGGAACGTGCAATGCTAAACGTGAGCCTTCGAGACCACATAACAAACCAACAAATTAGGCGAAGATCAGGAGTTCAAGACGTCATCGAAAGAACCACGACGCTTAAGTGGAACTGGGCAGGGCACTTAGCCAGAACACAAGATGGACGGTGGACAAGACGTATTATGGAATGGAGGCCCAGAAATTATAAAAGAAGCCGAGGACGACCACCGACTAGATGGACCGATGACATTAAACGTGTAGCGGGAAACTGGCTACAAGCGGCCCAGTGTAGAGAACACTGGAAAGAACTGAGGGAGGCCTATGTCCAGCAGTGGACGCGATTGGCTGATTGATGAAGACAACTACAAAATATAATTTTCATTACAATCAATTATGTTTTAATACCATATAAAGCAATATTTGATTTAAAAATTCCTCAAGAAAATAGTTTCACAATTTTAGAAATAGAAATAAAAATACGAGAAATATACCTTTAAAAACAAAAACGACAGAAGATATAATTGTAAAAAATAAATCTTTCTTAGTTTGCCAAATAGGAGAATGCGATAACAGATATTTTTACATACAGATAGCAAATAAGATAACAAAAATTTAGAAGTAAAATTTGATGCTTGCTACTGAACTTGGCATTAAAGAAAAAACAAATGATGCTGTCAACATAAGTAAACAAAGACAATAGTTTAATAGTGACAAGTGCTTAAGCTGTAAAGATACAAGACTTTAAGAATTTAGAAACTGTATGATTAATAACATCATAGGAAACGGCAATTAAACTCAAGTAAAGCATAAACAGTACATAAAATTTATAATGTCGAGATGTGTAATTGTGTCAGAGTTGTTTATGTAATGTATGTAATTCTTAATAAAATGTATTCCTTTTTGGTTACAAGGTTACAGTTAAGTCTGACAAGGACTATAAATGACTATTATGAAATTGATAATTATGAACTTTACTCAAAATCACTATCTAATATTCAAGTTTCAGTCAGTTAAAAATCAGTGGTTTAAAAATCTGATGGAAATTGGCGTAGTACATATAACTTAAATGATTCTCAAAATAAATTTAATAAAGCTGAAACCCCTGACTAATAAGAAATATCAAGTAATTACTGAACCAAAATATTATAACCAAATTCATTAATGACAGAAGAAGAATGTCAAATATGGCATTACGTCGTAGATCCAGAGGCAGTATAAGGAGAAATAGACTAAGAATAAGTTGTAGCTAATTGAGAGTGACGTAAAGAGAATAATTGTCTTGAACTGGAGAAGAGAAGCTGAAGTGAAGCTGAAGAGAAAAATAAAGTAGAGCATTGTCAAAAGCTTCAGTGACAGAAATAGTTTAAAGTGATATAAATGTAATTTTTTGCGCTACGAACGCGTGTTGTAGATTGGAAATAAAGATATTAAAACAAATAAAACAGAACTCTTAAAAATCGATATTACGTTCAATAAATTTTGTTACAAAGATACTATTTGTGTTTCGCTTACCCACAAATCGACTTTAGTAAATGAAGAATAGTCGCTTATCCCTATTCGTTCCCTACATGCTTCATACTCTTTAGATACAAAATCGAACCAAGGAGGTTTCGCAAATGTTTTCGTATGAGCTACTCTAAAGGGGCTGGACCAGTCTTGAGCTTCATGCACTGAAAAGATACAGCGGTATTTTACCTCATTACTCGTAAAAAAAATGATAAAATTTACTCTTACAGAAAAATAATCACTAATATTTCACTATGAGGGTACATTTGTTATGTGAAACTATATATACGAACCATTGCAAACTTGAAAAATGACAGCAACATGTTGCAAATCTTATAAATTTCCTCTACCAACCCATCTAGAAAAATACTAATTATTGGAGTAGGCTATACAAGTTAAATGTTTTATGTGGGTACTTTAGCTTCTTCCATAGAATGAAATTTTTATTGTAAATATGTATAATTAATAATCTAGACATATAACAAAAATTAAACAAATAATTCATTTAATATTGTAACTATAATCAATATTTACATCATACTATACCAATTAAAATAAAATAGAAATGTTCAGTAAATTAGCAAAAACTTTATGTAACACGGTGCGCATTTTATTATAAATGTTATAAATATGGTGTTATAAATACAAACAAAAACAATAAATGTGAATATATTAGAAGCACATGCACCTACACAAGACTATAAAGAATAAGACATTGAAAAATTATAATTTCATTGCGAGATTAATATTGGCATGGCAGATTTTAATGCGAAGATTAGTGAAGGAGTCAGGAAGATATCATAGGAAAACATGGTCTGGGAATACGAAATGAAAGACCAGATATGTTGAGATTTTTTGGTGTAGAAAAGCAACTAGTAATAACAAACACAATTTTCAAACCTTCAAAGCGCCGTCTTAAACCTGAAGATCACCAGTCTATATATCTCAACGTGTGGTTCGTAACGAAATATACTTAATATGTATAAATAAAAGATACAAAAATTCAGTATTAACAGTCAAAACATATATACCAACAGTATGTACACCAGTTGGTACAGATATACCAACAGATCACAATATTCTGGTAGATAAAATAAGACTGAGATTTAAAAAAATACAAGGACTAATAAGCAAACAGTTACAAATGAAAGAGAAAATATATCAAATGATACCGTAAAACAAGAAATAACCAGTGTATTAGAACAAAAAATAAAGTTGACATCAAGCAAAGATGAAAATATTGAGGAAAACTGGACGAGAATTAAAGATATATTAAGACCACTCAATAAACAAAATTAAGTGCAATAAAAACAACAACAAAAAACAAAGATGGATAACAGAAGAAACACAGAGATGAATCGAAATTAGAAATAAAGATAAAAACTAATACAAGAGGATCCATGCAATCAGACAGAAGATAAGATATTAAACACAATTTCATAGTAAAGAATGTAATGAAATTGAACAATATGAAAAGAAGCATCGATATATTTCCTCTGCACAAGAAATTAAAAGAGATCTTCGTAATAATACATAAATAACTATCCCAAAGTTTAGAAGACAAAAACGGATACAGAATAGTAGATATCAATGAACAGTTAAAAGAATGGAAAAACTGTATTTCTAAAATATACCGATCTTGACCTTTTTGCATCCAATTTGTGGTGACTCTCTTTATGCGTACGTGTAATACAAAAGGCACAAAATGGAAAAGCACTTAGCCTCGATGAAATAAATGTTGAAATATTAAAGTTTTTGGGAGAAAATAGAATTAAAGCACTGTGTGGTCTCTTTAACAGAATTTATGACATTTTATTTGCAACCAAATGGAAAAATCCAAAGGATTGAAATCAGGACTTATTTGTGGCCCAGCAAACTTACTTCCACGACTAATCCATCGATGCGAAAAGTGTTTATTTTTAGTACTGACGAACTTTTAAAAAATAATGTCTGTAAATGTTGCTGTATCAGTAAACAGAATTGTATCCAAAAAAAGTTTTTTATTTTTGGTTTTTTATTTTATTATTGTTACACAATTAGAGAATAAAATTTGAACTTTTAAAAAACAAATAACGTGAGAATCGACCGAATTACATGAGTCAAATAAGAGTAACTTTTTTTTATTTGGAGAAATTAACGCGTCTTCCTCATATTTTTCTATATTACCTATAGTTTACCCTACAAAAAACCCTACCCTACTCTTTTATTTACTAAACAAAACTAAGCCCTAACTAACTAGCGCCCTATATCAGCAATACTAAATTAGAGTCTAAATCAGCAATCCTCATACCAAAAAACGAAAAATTTTGAAACAGAAATTGTAAAAACATAAACTCATTGCGAAAATTAAAATCCATATTTCAACGTTAAACAAACTGTATCTCGCAAACTAGCAATATTTGTATAAGGCATGTTGGGCAGAATAATTCATTCATAAAAAAATGACAAAAAAAGAAGAAGAATAGGAATAAAGGTAATGTCTTGTAAGGGTTTTTTTATTTGTTTTTTTTATGATTAGAGAGTGATATATCTGGCTCAAGTTGTCGATGTCGGTTCTTTTATTTAGGGACGCTGGATGTTTTGGAAATCCTAATGTCGCTTTTGTAGGACGTTAGTCGACCTTGAAGAGAGCGGCTGGTCTGGCCAATGTAGCAGGAGTTGAAATGAATCCTTTTTTAAAAAAAGAAAGTCCCCTTTTCATTTCCCAATTCCCTCGATAATCGTACCTGCCTGCATTCCAAATAAACACATATACGAGAACAAGCCACATGTGAAATTATGACATCCTACAACTGATAGAAAACAATCGAAAAGTTTAGTGTGGTTTGACCCTTGAAAGAGGGTCCAACCAACATTCAAATGAAGCCATCGGTCAAAATTAAATGAACAATACTGCTCTTTTACAGTTTTTCTTGTGTTTTTTGTTTCTTTTTTCTTGTTCAGTTATTAAGTTTTAATGTTAAGTTATCGTAGAGTTTTTATAACAACTATAAAACCTACAAATTGTTCTTGTAAGTATGAACCCTGCTGGTTGTTTACTTATAATCTAAAATATTTTCTATTTGTAGTGAACTGATGATGCTTTTAAAAATAAAAAGCGAAACTTATTCAATAAATCAATGAAGTAGTTGACAACTTTCATTTATATATATATATATATATATATTATATATATATATATATATATATATATATATATATATATATTGTAGTGAGAGCAGAAATGCAATAAATTAACATAGAAATATATTTAACTCAGCAATGTGTACATACAACCAGATATACAATGTTAATTAATAAATTTATATAAATAGTCATTAAAGACATAATTTATAAGTTATATACTAGATAATATTATTAAAAAATAATTATATGAGGGTATTTTTAAGAATTTAGCATAAGAATTAAGTTTAAGAAGTTTTTTTTATTTTATTTAATATTAGATATGTTTAAGTCAGCCATGTGCATATGCAACCAAAATATATTTCATATAGATGTTTAAGTTGCATATAATAGTGTAATTCTGATCTGGAGAGCCTAGAGTCAAGTAAATTGTACATAGAAAATTCTAGAAATGTCAATAGGACTATTTGCTTAATACATCATAGACAGAAACCATTCCATTTATTCCAGAATGTTCAGATAGAAATATTCGAATAGAATGATTCGAACCTTATTTATTGCTAGATTATTCTGGGACCAAGAAAGGATATATAAGCCATGTAATTTGGAGCGGGAGGGGAGTTATCAGTTAGAGTCAATCAGTTATCAGTAAGAGTTAGTTAGTTATAGATTATGATTAGTTACAGTTGATTAATCAGTTCGTAAAGTGAGTCAGTAAAGTTATAATTCAAGAATTTAGTTACAAGAAGATTATTAATTGAGTTAAGTGAGTTAGAAGAAATTAAATTAGTTACAAGATTATTATTGAGGAGTTAGTTATAAGAATTCAATGATTATTAAGTCAGTTACATGTGATTATTAATTACAAAGAAGAATTAACAAGAATTTATGAGGTTATGAAGAGATTATTAGTTAGAAGAAGGCATTGATTAAGTTAAATGAATTATTAAGTCTAATACAGTTGAGATTAATTATTACTACAGTAATATAGTGATAGTATGAAGTTAATTCATTGAAGTAAGCATTCAATAATACAACCACAAGATCCAGTATATTTGAAAGTACATTATATGGAAATTACAAGGATATAAATTTATATATTTATATGGTGAGTGGAGATAATTAAGCAGAAACATATTAAAATTATGGGATAACCAAGGCTGAGTAAGAAAATATCGAGTGGTGAGAATAACTTTAATTTTGGAAAAACTTTAGGCGTTCAGTGAACGAAAGGTACCAAATTTTGTTAATAAACTAATAATTGTAAGAATTTCAAATTTTAGATAGATTGTTTTAAATTGATATTGCTTATATTAGATAGATATGTTTGTTTCATAATAGATATAATAAAGATAATTTAAAAAAGTACTTACAAACTAATTCTTTGAGAACCGCGATAAAAACCCTATACTTACATATATCATTCAAATTTACTCATAGCTCATGCAGAAACAACACATCATCACAATATATATATATATATATATATATATATATATATATATATATATATATATATATATTAGTTAAACCGGCCCCGCTTTGCTGTCTTGGTTATTATACTGATATTATGTTCAATTTATGTATTTAACAAAGTTAAGTATTGCATTGATACGCTTAAGAAAAATTTTTAAAATAATTGACTAAAATCAAGATAAATATAAAAATGAACTAAGTAAAACCCACCTGTTTTTTTATGTTATTCTATTATTTTATAGAATTTTATGACAATAAACGTAACCTAAAAATTACCGCTGAAAATAAACTGAAATAACACGTGTAGAGCAATGGTGAATTTCGAATTGAAATGAAATGCAATCTTTTACTTACACTTAAACCTCTTTTCTCTACATAAAGAGCGAAAAAAATAGTGTTTTTCAAGGGTCAACCGTAGATGCATGTCGGAGTAAAAGGTTACTTCTAGCCTCGTTCAAAAGCCTCTGGTAAGAGGCTTTGAATTTGCGGTTCATCTAATTTGCTAACAAAGAGAGGTGTCTCGACTTGTTGTTACTTCGTATAGATGCCGCTGCTAGCGTACCAGGCTGTTATTTTAATTATAATCGTCAAATACTAGATTGCATTTCATTTCAGTTTGAGATAGGACTGTGAGACTCGATAACGAAAGGACGTAGTGTTTGTCACAGTCTAATAAGCTCTTGCTTCATTCTGAAGTCCCAGCGACTAACAGAGTACATGTGGCCAGAAGTGACTAATCATGACTCAGATTGTGACTGGTCGGCCAATCACAAACAGTTTTATTAACTCGGTCATCATTGGTCTCCTGGCGGAAGATCGCTGCTAAATTGCAAACGCGAAGTGTATAAAAAGGCAGCACATCTTCCGATCGGGATCCAGTTGTCTTGCACTACTAGCCCCGCTAGACCTTGGCTGAGTGCCATTTGAAAATTCAACGTTTATTATTGTTACCCAAAATTGAACCTTTGTGAAGACTTAGCTTCGAAGAATGCTTTGAGTTGAGTCGAACGTTTTTACAGTAAATACAAACGAAGTCTATCTGACTACGAAGCATTCACTAGAAGTTGTAGGAGCCGGAGTTATTGGTCATTCTTTCGTCGAGGTGAAGAAAAGTTTAATAGTGAACTTGTCACCTCACGAAAGAGACTGTCGACTCGGAGTGAACATTCCCTGCTTGGGCGAGCATCGATTTTTGAGATATAAAAAGACAGTTTGCCTTATACCTATCTCAGATCGTGCCGAACTGGCAGTGTTCCATCGGTCCACCGACGGTTAGGAGTGAATGAAAGGCCTAGTGGACTTAGAATTGCTCCTCAGTCGGTGGCCCAGTCGAAGTCGCGCTTCGCCGTTAGAAACCTTCTCGACGGAAATAATCAACGTCTTTACATTGTTTCCGCGGGAGGTAACGTGCGAGGTGTAGCACCAACATCAGAGTCGTCGCTTCGACGGTGTTCCTACACACCTTGTGGGGTTTGTGTGCCCGACCACACGTCGAAACGTGAAGGGCTGGCATATCTGTGAAATCTAAGGCGTAAACCGCAATTAGACTACTCATATTCAATACATGTAATAAAATAATACATCGTAAAGTAAGAAACTATCGAACTATTAAAGTATTTTAGATTGTCGGTGAGCTTTCGAGGACTATAGAGACACCAGTAAACTTCACGTGGAGTGTGGTTCGGGTACACACCATTACCACGAGGTCAAGGATTGAGTCGAGAAACCTTCGGTTCTCCTCTAAAGCGGCGGTCGCAGATCATCCAGATATGGAGTATATCTTCGTGGATGCTACGGCAATATGACATTTGGCATCAGTTTTATTCTCAAGAATCAGAGAATATAGATCAAGTCAACATTGATCCAAGCAGTAACAGCACTAACCCTAGTGCAGAGCAAACCAATTGAAGCCCTGGACAATGTGAACATCGATCTTACACAACCGAAATGGACCCCTGCACCACCTTAATACTCTGGCGATGGTAACGAAAACCCTCAAGAATTCGTTAACGAAATTATAGACCAAAAATCAGAAAACATCTTCGAAACAATATACAGAGAATCAAAGAAGACCCGAGGCGAATTTGTGAAGAATTGCCAACGAAAACATTTCACGGCGTACAAATCGACAACCTGATCCACCGAAAGCCACAAAGAACCCGAACCAGAACCAAGATAGGGGACAATTTACACAGAGGCAACCGAGAACTTCTGAGACTATAGATGATTGAAGAAATAGAAATCCAGCTCAGAAACCGATTCCAAAACCCCGTCAACAGCCTAACAAAAAGGGAAACGACGAGAGCGCACCCACTAAGCCTCACTACAGATGCGGTCCCCAACTAAATCTAATCAATGCCAAGATGGTCTTAAATCAAATCATATCAAAAGGCGTAGAATGGTCCAGTTGACTTGCAAACACACCACTACCCTCAGTCAGAGTACAGTCGAAGTCACCATCGATTTTGGAAGTTTCCAGTCCACAACGAGATGTGCTATTGTCAAAGATTTAAACCAAGATCTAATTCTGGGTATGCCTTGGCTCCAAAAACCACCATTTGTTGTCCGTACCGTAAGAGAACTGCTGCAGGATTACGATATAAACTGAAAATTTTTACACGTCGGCAAAGAATCACTAATATTCCTCTACTGGAAGTCGTATTCATCCAAAAAATACAACTCAAAGACTCTACTTGAAGATGATCAAGCTCCACCATTTGCAATCCGAACCGTAAGAGAACTGCTGCAGGAGTACGAAGACATCTTAGATGACAAACTTAAGCAACCCACTACTCGAGACACGGTGATGAAAATCAAGCTGACAGATACACGGCCGATTAATATGAAGCCTTTTAAATATTCTCTAGCCAAGTCATGTTCGATGAAGTCCAAGAGATGCTTGCAGCAGGTGTCATCCGACTAAGTCGATCACTCTATAAGAGCCCAGTGGTGATCGCCACGCAGAAGGATGGCACACCTCGATTTTGTGTTGATTATCGAAAAAGTAACAATACTTACTTATGAGTATTTGGCTATGCTACCAACACATAAGAGTATTTAAATGTTGTGTTCTCTGAGAAATCGTTCCCAAGTATCCGTCCGGAATTGAATTCCATTATCTGTGATAATGGTGGACGGTCTACCCCATCGGTTGCAGATTTCTTCCTGCAGGAAGCGAATGACATCTCGGCTTTTGGCGGCTATGGAACATCTATATTTGACCCAATTGCTAATGCAGTCGGTAGCTAGAAGTATGTACCTGTTTTTGGTGCTTCTTGCTGCTGGATACGGTCCGAGAACATCGAAAGATATTCTTTCCCAGGGATTGACTGATTCTCTGGGGGATGATGGATGCTTTTGGCTGTCTGGCTGCGGCCTTCGTGGTAGAACAGATCAAGCATGATCTCACTTATTTCGTCACGTCTTTAAATGGTTGGCAAGTAGTAAACTTCTTTGATGGCCCTTGTAGACTCCTCTTGGCCGGGGTGGTTGGCATCTTCGTTGTCATGGTAAGATTCGAAGGATTCAGGTAGGATGATTTTTCGAGTATCTTGGTCGGCTGTGTAGTAGGTTATGTTGTTTTCTACCTCGTCTATCAGGCTTTGCTCGATCTCGTTTCTTGGGACCTCTTCGGTGCCATCGTCGAATGATTGCCGGTGTGGACTAGGTGACTTTGTTCGATTCGAGCTTGGAGATGCATATCTCTTAGGTCGTCGAGAATGAGTTGTTTTGCACCCTCTTCGTCGTCGTCTAGGAGACAAAGTAGCGGAAAGTTCTCAGGTTCGGCTTCTAACTATACTGTCGGTGAGAAGAGTGAATTTTTTCTCCTGGAGCAAGTGACGAAACTTCTTGAGTGCCTATATGACTGCCAAGTACTCTTTTTCAAGTGGTGGAAGTCAAGTTTGGTGGAAGCAT
Organism: Diabrotica balteata; assembly: GCA_918026665.1. Taxonomy (NCBI): domain Eukaryota; kingdom Metazoa; phylum Arthropoda; class Insecta; order Coleoptera; family Chrysomelidae; genus Diabrotica; species Diabrotica balteata. The sequence continues at coordinate 68,865,499 of OU898284.1, read as the reverse complement.
AGGCAATCATCTTCCTTTCTTCCGCAGAGCCTTGAAATAGGACGGCTCCCAAACCGTATTCGGAGGCATCAGTCTGCAGGCTAAATGGCTGGTTCATACCAGGTCGCTCTAGGTGAAGATCTCCAAATAAGGCTGTTTTTAACCGATTGAAAGCTATTTTGGCCTCTGGCGTCCATTTGAAATATTTTTCTTCGATGTTAAGTGATAATGACTGCGAAGTTCGGAACAAAATCTCGGATCCCAGAATCTCGACCGTCCCAATAAAACTTCTCAGTTGTTTGACGGATTTGGGTCGCTGAAAACCTTGGATTGTCTCTAAATGTTTTTCCAAGGGTTGAGTATCTGTGTCGGTTACTTTGTGGCCAAAATACTCTAATGTGTTAGTTACAAACCGACATTTCTTCAACGACACCCAAAGTCTAGAGTTCTGAGTCGTTATAGGACGAGGTGGAGATGTTTTTGATGCTCGTCCCAGGAGTTGGAATAGATAATGATATCATACATATAGACCTTCACGAATTTGTCTATGAAACCAGCGAATACTGATGTAACCAATTTTTGGAAGGCTGCAGGTCCATTTTTGAGTCCGAACGGCATAGAACTCATAAGCTGATCCGTCGCGTAGACTGAATGCTGTCAACGGGATCGAATCTTTGTGTAGTTGTATTTGCTAAAAATCACTCTTTAAATCCAATGTCGAAAATATTCTCGCCGTTCCTAGGTCTTTAATTACATCGTGGATTGGCGGCAGAATGAAGACCTCGTCAATTGTTACCTTGTTGATTTTACGATAATCAACACAAAATCGAGGTGTGCCATCCTTCTTCTTGACGATCGCTGGATCTTCTGGGCTATTATAGAGTGATCGTGATGACACCTGCAGCAGACAAGCTGCAAGCATCGCCTGGACTTTATCGAACATGACTTTTTTCTTGGCTGGAGAACATTTAAATGGCTTCGTATTAATCGGCCGTGTGTCTGTTAGCTTGATTACATCACCGTATCTCGGGTAGCGGGTTGCTCAAGTTTGTCGTCAAAGACGTCTTCTTACTCCTGCAGAAGTTTCCGTAAAGGAACGGACTGCAAATGGTGGAGCTTGATCATTTTGAAGTTGAGTCTTTGAGTTCCATTGTTTGGCTGAATGCGACTTCCAGTAGAGGACTTCTCGTGATTCTTTGCCGACATTTTTGGTTGTCTATTAGTGCCTCTTCTTTTTGGAGCCATGGCATACCCAGAATTAGATCTTGGTTCAGATCTTTGACAATTGCACATCTCGTTATAGACTGAAAACTTGAAAAATCGGTGGTGACTTCGACTGTACCCTGACTGTGGGTAGTGGTGTGTTTGCAAGCCAACTGGACCGTTCTATGCCTTTAGTGTACATCTGCCGATTGAACCAAGTCGGGGTTGATATAATTCATCGACGCACCGGTATCGATGAAGACCTGAATTTCTTTGAACTGATGTCTGCATCGATTCATGGCAGATTTGAGACCATCTTGGCATTGATTGGATTTAGTTGGGGCACCGCATCTGTAGAGAGGCTTAGTGTGCCGCGCTTTAGACATCCTCTTTGATGTTTTCTTCAGGGCTTCCGAGGACTAAGTCATCCAAGCCCCCAGACACTACTACACTGATTACTAATTAATACATTACTAGTTTATTCGATAGAAATTAAAACACTAACAACTGGTCATATATATTGAACATTTGGTCAGTTTGGTTTTGCCGTGAAAGTAATTAATAAAGTTGCAATAACCTTAGCAGTACATTAAACATTTTAAAAATACCAGGATTCCAGGTCCTTGCCGCAATAAAAATTTTAAAAATACTAGAAAAAAAGTTAAAAGGAAACAGCTTCTCGCGTTTTTGTAAATCACCATGTTGCAGCTAGTATTTCCGAAATATAGTTATACCACCTAAAAGGGCACACATTGATCTCCAATGGTCAGTCATTACCAGAAATTGGTAAGTCCGAAATAATTTAAGTTTCAAAATATTGAAAAATTTTCAAGAACAGTGTGAAGTTAGCTTCTAATTAAAATTCTACAAATATTACGGAATAGCAAAGCCATACAGTGTTGCCCGATTTTGAATAAGTGAGATGAATTATAAGTTTTCAAGGAATTCTACAAGATTGACGAAAGAAAATCAACTCAACACCACGAGCAAACCAGAAACAATCAGAAGAAGGGACTCAAAGATGACAACAATGCCATATGTAAAGGGGTTATCAGAAAAACTGAAGAGGATAGAAAACAAGTACAACATTACAACAACATTCAAAACAACAAACACACTGAGGTTTATCCTGCTCAAACACAAACCCAACAACACACAAGAAATATAAAAATCTGTTTCAATTTTTACGTGGGAGAAACCACAAGACCACTAAATGTCAGGATAAACGAGTATGAAATATGCATCAAGAACAGAGACTTCGAGAAATCCCAGATATGCAAAAATACCTGGCACAACGAGCACTGACTACAATGGAAAGATCCATCAATAATCATGAAAAAAAAAACAAGACATGAAAAAGATAAAAGGCCTTTTTGCCAATACTAAAAGAAGAAGTCAAAAACAAGAATATACCAACAATAGTATAGTAGCATTGACGAAGGTTTCGGAGCCATGAGTATTTCTTTCTACCAATTCCTCTCTTCCGTCGATCTTTCCGTTGAGCATAAACTGCATTATCCTGTATCTGCTTCCTCTAACTATATGCCCCATGTATTCGATATAGAATACATAGAATACACAAAACAATCAGAATTTTATATTCCAATAGACGAGTCAAGTTAGTAGAAAATAAGCGTTTTTTCGTCACAACTGTATAGACGGGTTTGACAGTTGAAATGGATAGTATGAGATATTACAAAAAGACTCTCATCTAGGGATTCATGAATTTTTTAGTGGAACTATTTTTAAATAAACAATTAATACGTCAATATCATTATTTTGCTCATAACTTATAAACTTGTCTATTTAGAGATTTGACGTCCACAGACGAGTTGTTGAGAAAAAAAAATACACAAAATGAGATATACTAAATTAAAATCGGTTAATAAACAAAAAAGTTATTGCATAATAACCAAGTAAAACGGCTGTTTTTGATTATTGTTAATAACTCTTTTAGTAATCAATAAAATTTATTTAAATGTATCTGAACTTAAAGATCTCATCGTGTTCGAAGTGTGTGCGAAAAATAGGCTAGATCCGTCAAATAGTTTTTGCACAATTTAATTTGTTTATAAGATTTTTTGAAAAATGCACAAATTTCTAAGGCCGGTCCAGATAATTTGACTGAATGGATCTTAATAATCCGGGGCTTATTTTCTTCGATGAGACATATATTATTATCCTGTGGAAAAAAAATTAAAAAAAAAATACGTTTATGTACACAAAATGATTTATTAATAAATAGCACATTTTAAGTTTATAAACATTTACAATAACTCCGTACTATTTAGTTTAAATTAAATGGCAATAAAATATTCGGAAGGCGGGTTTAAAAAACAACAACTTTAAAAAAAAAAAGGTCCTGCGACCATTAGGAGCCGAGTTAGTCCTTTTTCTTTAAAAAATCACTGTTACGTCAATTAACAACATTAAGGGCTGAAATTAACCAATCTTTTAGAAGAAAAGTCAAAGTTATTCTCAAAATGTTTAGCAAAAAAAATAATTGAAAATTGTTTAAACAGGAGTGTTGTAAACGAAGAGTACTTTGCGTTCCGACTAGAATGGAAGGAGTGGGGATTGCCGATTGCACACAAGCCGCGCTCTCCAAAAAAGTCGAGCGCACGGTTTCAAAATAGATTGCTTGGAAAAAAATAACATATCTCGGGTTCTAGTGGACCAAATTTGTTCTTTTTTTTTAAACTGGGGTACAACGTTAAAATAATAACATTTAACGTACTTTCATTGCAAAATTATTCAAAACAAAGCAGCTAATGACTACGGAATGTACAAACTTTTTCTTGAGTCGTCTTTTTATTGTTATTTTTCTATTTATTTATTTCAAATATGATTATATTAAATAACTGTTATAAGTAAATGAACATTTTGAATAATGTTTACTAAAAATTTATTAATGAAATAATAAATTAATTTTATGTTATTACAGAAGTTGAAATTTTGTGTAGTGATTTTTTAAAATAATTTAATTTACTGTAATTTTCTACGCTTAATTTCTATATCGTCACTGCTACTACTATGTAAACATTCATCTTCACTTTCATCTTCAATTTCACTTGTATTATAACTTTCATAAATCATTTCATTTTCATTGTCGCTATTCTCATCAAACCCAGTTAAATACATTTCATCAATTATCTCTTGTTCATCTGTTGTATCGTTTTCTTCTTCATTAATAATTTCATAAATATTAGTAAATTATAATAGTAAAATAATATTATATTCAAAGTTAACCGTATATTATTCAGACAACGTGGTACAACCATGTGTTTATATTAATATATATCAGAACACGTAGTTTTTTTTAATATTCAGATGAATTTTACGTACCATTAATTATTTGTAACAATTATTAAATAAAACAAAACACTAAATATTTCAATACAACAAACCGGTTGTATAGTCGCAGGAAAATGAGTTGTACCCCTTTCGACGTGCGCTCGACGCTCGACTTTTTTTAGAGCGCGGCTTGAGTGCAATCGGCAATCCCCACTGCTTCCATTTGAGTCGGAACGCAAAGTACTCTTGGTTTACAACACTCCTGTTTAATCAATTTTCAATTATTTTGTTTGCTAAATATTTTGTTAAAAACTTTGACTTTTCTTCTAAAAGATTGGTTAATTTCAGCCCTTAATGTTGTTAATTGACGTAACAGTGATTTAAAAAAAAAAAGGACTAACTCGGCTCCTAATGGTCGCAGGACCTTTTTCTTTTTTTTTAAGTTGTGTTTTTTAACCAGCTTTCCGAATATTTTATTGCCATTTAATTTAAACTAAATAGTACGGAGTTATTGTAAATGTTTATAAGCTTAAAAAGTGCTATTTATTGTTAAATCATTTTGTGTACATAAACGTAATTTTTTTTAACTTTTTTTTTCATAGGATATTAATATATGTCTCAACAAAGAAAATAAGCCCCGGATTTTTAAGATCCATTGAGTCAAATTATCTGGACCGGCCTTAGAAATTTGTGCATTTTTCAAAAAATCTTATAAACAAATTAAATTGTGCAAAAACTATTTGACGGATCTAGCCTATTTTTCGCACACACTTCGAACACGATGAGATCTTTAAGTTCAGATACATTTAAATAAATTTTATTGATTAATAAAAGAGTAATTAACAATAATCAAAAACAGTGGTTTTGCTTGGTTATTATGCAATAACTTTTTTGTTTATTAACCGATTTTAATTTAGTATATCTCATTTTGTGTATTTTTTTTTTCTCAACAACTTGTCTGTAGACGTCAAATCTCTAAATAGACAAGTTTATAAGTTATGAGCAAAATAATGATATTGACATTTTAATTGTTTATTTAAAAATATTTCCACTAAAAAATTCATGAATCCCTAGATGAGAGTCTTTTTGTAATATCTCATACTACTTATTTCAACTGTCAAACCCGTCTATACACTTGTGATGAGTAAAAACCTAACTTGATTGGCCTACAAGGGTAAAAACACCAACCTCAAAATTTGTTGTAACCAGTATGTGCTGTTTGCCTAAAAGATCTAGGTCAAGCATATCAATTTTGAAATGACATAATCAATAACAAAAACTTTGGTTACACATTTTTCAGAATTTGCATAAAAACCTTTTTTGAGAATGATTTCTGGAGTGAAAACCGAAAAGTCAAACACTAGTTACAAACACGTTGCTTGCCTTTGAATTGGTAATACTTTCCGTTTACGCCAATGCCATATGTGTTATATGGTCGAAAAAATTACCGCTCACGCCACGGTGCGCAGAGGTACCTTTATATAGCCTGTAATGTCGGCCTGTCTCGGTTTTTTCTCAGTCACATAGACCGAGACAGCAGGCAACGTGTTCAAAATGTGTTTATCATCATAATCAAAACCAATAATTGTAGCTTATCCCCTATTTTATCACATAAAAACATAATATTAGAATTTAAGAATCACAAATTGGATATTCTACAAAAATATATAAGACGAGAAAACCAACTTTTAGACGTGACAACGATGTATATTTAAAACCATGTGAGTTCAGATGCGTATTTGTTAAACCTATCAGCCAAGTTAATCCCATTGAAATATGTTAAATATATTAATCCCAATATCCAAAACAAAGAAATATATTACAATTCTTATTATCACTAACAACTGTTACACTGCCAAATATATTCAAATTTTACTATAACCGCTTTCTGTTAATAGAATCTAAAGAATGGACGTATAGCAATCATAGTAATTAGTGATAATCGATTTTTAATATTAACGTAAGTTAAGTTTAATATAGGTCATAATTTTTACCTAAGTTATAATCAAAATTTATCAATATCAATAGTTTTCTAAGCAAAAATTATGTAGTGATAAAGTGTGTGAAATTTCCATGCAACATTATAACTAAAGTAAGATATATATATTATTTTATTTTAAAAGTAAATAAACAGTTTATTAAAAAGTGAGAAATAAAAACAAAAGACATGTTTTTCACATTATTGTAATATTTCGTGCCTCTTATCAGTTGGACCTGCTACAAGGCAGGTCCGGCCTGAGGGGGCACATATAGTTATTGGAAAATAATGGAACTACAAAATATTCCTCCTATTATTACTAACACCAACTCTAACAATCAACAACATAGTTATTCGAGAGCCCTTAGCCAACCAAAATTCCCATGCAAAAATCAAGCTATAGTTTTCAACTCCCTTAATGGAATAAAACTAGAGGAGTATCTTATAGCCATCGGAAGAAAAATTAATCCAAAAAATATACTTTTCTCGTCTAGGATATCTAACAATAGAATATGTGTTTATCTATTCAGTATGACAAAGGTCGACGAATTCATGAACACTAATAATGGAAAAAATTACAGTAAACTCAGAACAAATTCAAACTCGCAGATTTATTACTCCAAGCCAACGTTTATTGTTATCTAATGTGTTGCCATCTATCCCACATGATTGTATAGAACAAGAACTCAGAGAACAAGGCTATAACTTTGTATCTCCTTTAAATTTTCTTAGAATTGCCGCAACCAACCCTGAATACAAACACATTCTTAGTTTTCGACGCTACATCTATATCTCACCTCCCAACAATACAGTTCCAGACTCGATAGTTCTATCTCACGATAACATATCATATCGCATTTTCTTGTCTCATGAAAGTCAGCTGTGTTCAAAGTGTAACCAAACAGGCCATTTCTCAAATAATTGCTTAACAGCAAGTCCAGAGCCTGCAAACAATACCAATATCCCTACCACTCGAAATGCAATCCTATCAATGAAAATCTCTATTACGACAGACCAAAAAATAAATGATAAATCTTCACATTCCCAACCTTTAACCCATAACATAGCACCAAATACACAATATAATAATAACGAAATAGAAAAACAACCAACCACAGAAATTTCCTTGCCCACCTCAGAAGAAATGGAATCAGAATATTTACATAAAACAAGTTCCAAACGTAGTATTACAGAAGTAATAACACCTCCTCCGACCTCACAAACTGAAGTTACATTTGCAGTACCAACTACACAGAGAAAGAAGAAAACTAAAACTATTACTGAAGAAGAATCATCCTTGGCCAAAACACACCAACCAAAATCTAATGAAATATTGCCGTTAGTGGAACCAACTAGGAGAATATTCGAAGAAGAATCGTTAAAACTCAGTTTTGACCAAATGGTCGATTTCTTTGAAAATGTTAAAGGAAACAAAGATCCGATAAGCTTAGTTAAAACATATACGGAGAACGTTGACCATTTTTTGAAACTATTATCTAAAATTCACCCTTATTACACCGATCGAAGTATGAAAAACAGAAGCACGAGAATATGACGTAAGATTATGAAGCAACTAAAAATGGACCCGGTAGCGATGAAGATACTTCTGGAAGAAGAATCCGACACCTCTTTCGATTCATCGTAAAGCATAATAAATAGAAACAGTGGCGTCCATAATACAATGGAACGTAAATGGTTTCTATAGTCGCTTCGAAATGTTAAAGCATATTATCTCTGAAATCAACCCATTGATACTTTGTTTACAAGAAACCAACTTTAAAGATTCCAACCACGCATTCAAGTTTCAAGAATACACAAATTTTTTCAAACACAGACAAAACGCTGAGATAGCTAGTGGCGGGGTTGCTATTTACGTCGATAAAAAATATGAAGCTCATCAATTACATATCAACACACAGAACTTTGAAGCAGTAGCTATTTCAGTAAACATGGAACAAAAAATCAATATTTGCAACATGGATTTACCTCGAGATCAAACTATAGACCAAGAAGATTTTGATAACCTATTGCAACAAATTCCCAGCCCTCGTATTATTTTAGGCGATTTCAATTCACACAACCCTATATGGAGTTCAACAAAAACTAACGCTAGAGGCAAGATAGTGAAAGTTATTATGACCTCAAAAAATCTTAATCGGTTAAACGATGGTAGGCCCACGAGGTTTAATATTCAAATGGGTAGTTAGTCAGCCATTGATGTATCGTTATGTGATCCAACATTATACCCAACTCTAGAATGGGACGTTATTCCGTATCTATACGAAAGTGATCACTGCCCCATTAAAATTGCGTTCCCACAACAAAAAGACTCCAGTACTGCTACTACTGCATCAAAATGGAATATTAAAAATGCAAACTGGGAAAATTTTACAAAATATGTACAAAATGATATAAACAACATAAATGATGTTACTCTTAATGACATAGATAAAGACCTAGATACCTTCATATCAATAATCAACAAAGCAGCAGAAAATCATATTGGAAAAACAAAAACACTAAAATATCATAAACCTTTAGCATGGTGGTCCTCAGAATGCAAAGAAGCCGTAAAAACATATAAAAGAGCTTTCAATAGGTTTAAGCATCATAAAACCAATGAAACTATGGCAGAATATAAAAGACGTCGAGCGGAAGCTAGATATATTCTTAAAAAATGCTGGAAAACGTCATGGCAAAAATTTATTTCAAGTATAAATAGTTCTACCCCAGCAAGTAAAGTGTGGTAAAATATGAGAAAAATATCTGGAAAAAAATGTTCAAACAAAATACCTTTCCTAGCAAAAGATAACAAAATTATAACCGACCGAAATGAAATTGCTGAACTATTCGCCAGTGAATTTGAGACCAATTCAAGTAACGATAACTATCCACCGGACTTTAAGCTTAAGAAAGAAAGCGCAGAGAAAACAAAGTTGGAGTACCACTTTCACGAGTATAATATACTTAATGTACCGATTACAATGCGAGAACTCAAGGATGCCCTAATGTCAAGTAAAAATTCCGCTCCAGATCCAGACGGTATACCATTAATTTTTTTGTTAAACCTACCAGAAAATGGAAGGTCTTGGCTATTAAAATTGTACAATTTTATTTGGACAAATCAGGTTTTTCCATGTGTATGGTCAGACAGCATTATAATTCCTCTGATCAAACCCAACAAAGACAGAACAAATATAGACTCGTACCGTCCTATATCACTCACTAATGTAGCATGCAAAGTTCTAGAAAAAATTATAACCAAAAGACTGTTGTGGTACTTAGAACAAGAAAAACTTTTAATTCCTCAGCAAAGTGGCTTCCGTCAAAATAGATCATGCGTAGACAACTTAGTAGATTTAGAGTCAGAGATACACGAAGGTTTTGCAAATAATCAAGAGACCATCGCAGTATTCTTCGATATCACCAAGGCAGACGACACTGTTTGGAGATTTAATATTATATCAAAATTACACAAATGGGGAATCAGGGGTAATATGCTAAGATTCAAAGAAAACTTTCTTCAGTCAAGAGCTTTCTCTGTTCGCGCCGATAATTCCATTTCATCAAAAAAAAAAATCAGAAAAACGGAACACCTCAGGGGTCAGTTATGAGCCCAACTCTTTTTCTCGTGGCTATCAACGATATACTGGATCACTGCTCCCCGCTAGTTAAGGGAAGACTATATGCCGACGATCTGGTTCTATTTGCAAAGGGCAAGAATATGAGAATTATTCAAAAACACTTACAAGAATCTACTTATAAATTAGAGATATGGTCAATGTCAGTAGGTGTGCAATTCTCCCCACTAAAAACAAAATGCATGCTTTTCTCAAGAAGGCACCGGCCACAGAGAACATCTTTAAAACTGTATGGCGAGCCGCTCAAATTCTCAAAAAAAATTAATTTTCTCGGAATGGTATTTGACCAAAAACTAACATGGAAACAACATATTTTAGAAATAAAAAAGTCTTGCCAAAATGGATTAAATGTAATGAAAACATTATCAAATAAAAAATGGGGATCCGACGAAACCACGTTATTAAATATTTATAAGTCACTCGTTAGATCAAAAATAGATTGTGAGGCTATTGTGTATGCCTCCGCTAAAAAACATGTTACCAAGCAACTTAAAGTCATTCAGAACACAGCACTTCGCATTGCCATAGGTGCATTTAGAACCACACCAGTTAAGAATCTCCAATGCCTCACAGGAGAGCCACCTCTTAATCTACGAAGAAATTATTTATGCCTTTCGTATGCAGCATCAGTCGCCAGCAACAAATTCCACTCAGTATTTCAAAATGCATATACGGACCGTTACCTAGAAGCTTATAACAAAAGTAGGTTCGATCCACCATTCTACGAAACAGTTCGAAGAAATTTAAAAGATCTACAACTCCAAATTTCTGACCTCTTTCCTTCAAATGTAAAAACTCCACCAGCTGGTTAATCATGATTCCCGAAATCAATACGACGCTACTCCAATATAACAAATCAGATACATCACCCACTGTAATCCGACAGTCATGTTTAAAGGAACTCGAGACTTACGGGAAAAGCTTTTGCATTTATACAGATGCCTCCAAATCTGCAAATTACGTAGGAGCAGCATTTGTCACTCCATATTCCTCTTCCCAATTTAAATTAATGCCAGCCACTTCTATATACACAGCAGAATTATATGCAATATTACAAGCCCTCATTAATATCAAAAGTACAAACCATTCTTCTTCCGTCATTATCACAGATTCTCTAAACTCCTTAACAACAATCGGTCAACTATATACTAAGAACCCTATAGCCTTACTTGTCCAGAAAGAACTTGCTGCCTTACAAGAATCTGGTTCAGAAGTCAAATTTATGTGTGTTCCATCTCACACGGGAATACAAGGTAATGAAAACGCAGATCTCCAAGCTAAAGAAGCTACCAAAAATGATCAAGCTATAATAGTGTCAAAGACTATCTGCAGTGATATAAAACAGTTCGTTAAAGAAAAAGTGATTAGTGCGTGGCAAAATAAGTGGAACTTATCGGAATCTAAATTAAAAGAAATTAAATCGACAGTGAAACCGTGGCGCCTAGTAAACTTAAAAAGAGCTGACCAAGTCAAAATTTCTCGACTTCGATTAGGTCATACCAATATTACTCATAAGCACCTAATAAGTAAAGAAGACATTCCAGTGTGTGATTACTGTCAAGTCAATATTACTGTTAAACATCTCCTAACAGAATGTGGAAAATATACAGTTAACAGACAAAATAACAATATTTCCAGTGACTTAAAAACAGTATAAGGTGAACATTTAAATACTAAAAAAATCCGGTCCTGAAAGTTCAGGTAGACAAGTCGAAATATTTTGAGCTCCAAAACTTTTATAGTTTTTGATAAGAAACAGTGTAAATTTAAATAATAAAACGAAATATATAGAAGCAGTGTACAGTGGTCTATTTATAGCTGTAAGTACAGTTTCCAAATTTGCAGTAGTTTGATTACAAACATTGTTTTTATATACATACGAAGAACATTATTTATATTTCGTATTTATTAATTATTTAAAAAACTAGTTTCAACTCTTGGCATTATTTTGCTAATTGCTAGATCGACTATTTACTTTTAAATAAACAGAGTCGGACCTACCCAAATTAAAATTATTGAAATGAAAGTTCAATTTAAATTTAAAATAAAGATAGAAAATTAAATTTGACAAAATGGCAGGTGGTACCTCTGACTACAGGGGTCCATCAATTAATCCCGATCAGCAAAACATTACTTATTCTACTATCACTAAGCAACAACCATTAACAAAATTCCCAACAAAAAACCAGGCCATAATTTTACCGGCAGTAGATGAAATAAGAACAGAAGAGTACACCATTGCAGTAGGAACTATAGTCCATCCAAAAAATGTATTGTTCTCATCCAAAATGTCAAACGGAAGAATATGCATATACCTTTCAAGCACACAAGTCGTAGAAGATTTTCTAAGTCAACATGGTGAAATTAAAATTAGAGAACATAAAAATCAAAGCACGTAAACTAATTACACCCGCTAATAGATTAGTTTTATCCAACGTATGTCCATCTATACCCCATCACATAATCGAACAGTCTTTAATGAATCTTGGTTTTAAATTAATGTCTCCGATTTCGTTTCTTAGAGCTGGAATACAAGACCCGCAATACAGCCATGTACTTAGTTTTCGAAGACAAGTTTACTTTGCACCTACAGACAATTTTACTGTACCCGACTCCGTCCTAATTGATTTTGAAAACATTTCGTACCGAATTTTTCTTTCTGATAAACTAACCTGTTACAAATGCCACCAAGCTGGTCACGTTTCCTTGGACTGTTCCTCAAATCCCTCTTATCCACAAAATACTCAAAAGCCCCAAACGGAGGAAAATTTTCTTCCACAAATACCATCCACTAGTCCCGAACAAAATCAAATTACAAATATAAATGACGAATCTCGAGAAGAAATGGATGCTCAAGTCAGCACTGCTACCGATAATAAAAATAAACGATCTTACTCGGAAGTGTCATCCCCAACTTGCTCCACTCCTACAGAAACTATACCAACAGAATTCACAAAACCAAAACCAGTGCAAATTAAAAAGAAGAAAAAAATTATCAAAATAGACCAATCTACTTCAGAAACTACTAATATTGAGTCGTTATTACAACCAGTCAAACAATTTATCCAAGATGCATCACCACCATATGTACTAAATTACACCCAATTACTAGCATTCTTAGAAGACGTTCATGGTTCTTCCACCCCAGTAGAACTGGCCTTAGAATACACACAGGATATACACGGGCTGGGACATATGCTAACTGAAATATATCCCATATTGAACGAAAGAGCAATTAAATCTAGAATTACAAGAATCAAGAAAAAATTACTTAGTAAAATAAACAAAGATTTTAGTATCCAGGACGACACCTCTGAAGATACTGACGCATCACAGGAAAATACTCCTGCCAACGATAAATAAAAAAAAAAACAAAAAGTTAACAAAATGGCTATTATTCAGTGGAATATTCAATCCGTATTTACACATATAGAAATGCTACAGCTTTTAATTAAAGAAACACATCCACAAGTTATCTGCTTACAAGAGACAAATTTCACAACAAATAAAAAATACTCGTTAAAACAATATGAGGCCTACCATAAAATTAGAACAAACGCTGGTAAAGCTAGTGGCGGCGTATCCATTTATGTTAATTCACATTTGGAATCAGAGGAAATCCCTATACAATCAGAATTAGAGGTTGTAGCAGTTAAAATAAAATCTTCAACACAATATTCTATATGCAATGTATATATTCCATCAGAAACCGAAATCACTGCCAAACAACTCGAAATGTTAATTGAACAAATTCCAAAACCCAGAATAATAGTAGGAGACTTTAATGCACACAGTACAACATGGGGATGTCTATCTACAGATAAAAGAGGTGACACCATAGAAAGATTTTTAAGCTTAACTGACTTTGTCTTGCTTAACTCAGGGGAAAAAACTCGCTTTAACTCAATTACTGGTAAACATTCCGCTATCGATCTATCTATATGCGAAAGCTCGCTAGCTCCAAATTTAAACTGGGAAGTACTACAACATACTTATGATAGTGATCACTGGCCTATATCAATAACCAACTACGCATCAGACAAAAATACTGAAATATCCTTTCCAGAAAAGTGGAAAATCAATAATGCAGACTGGGCAAGCTATCAAAATTTTATCAAAAACTCTATACCCCAGTTAGGACCATTGGAAACTGACATTGATTTCATTGTTGAAAAATTCACTACAATGATTATAAAAGCTGCAGAAGAAACTATAGGTAAAACAAGCAGGCCAAAACGTAAACAGACGGTCCCATGGTGGAATGCTGAATGTCAAAATGCACTGAAACTTAGTAAACATGCCTTCAACGTATTAAAAAAACACCATAATGAAGAGAACTTAGTAAATTTTAAAAAACATAGAGCTAAGGCAAGATATATAATCAAAAAGAAATAACGTGAGTCATGGAAACAATATGTATCCTCAATTACCGATGATACCCCCGCATCTGAAGTGTGGAACAAGATCCGCAGAATTAAAGGTATTCCATATGCTTACAAGATAAACTCTCTTAATATAAACGGAAATCAAATATCGGATGAAGCACAAATAACAAATACCTTAGCAGTTTCGTTTCAAACGTACAGCAAGGACTCTATGTATGACCCTATATTTATTGAACATAAAAGAAACTTAGAACAAAAAATAATCATTACCAATAACAATCATCCACTGAACTCATCACTAAGTATAAATGAACTAAATGAAGCACTTCAGGACGTTAAAAATTCTAGCCCAGGACCTGACGAAATATCTTATGCATTCCTTAAAAATCTTCCAGCAAATGCTAAACAATACCTTCTAGATATCTATAATCTCTTATTCAATACGAATCAATTTCCAAAATCTTGGAAAGCAGCAATTGTAATTCCTATTTTAAAACCTAATAAAATAAAGACGGATCCAAATTCGTATCGACCTATATCTTTAACATCCACCTTGTGCAAAGTAATAGAAAAAATACTTAACAAACGTCTGCAATACTTCCTGGAATCCAATAATTTAATATGCAAACAACAAAGCGGATTTAGGAAAAACAGATGTACAACGGACAATTTGATTAAACTAGAATCGGTCATACACGAGGCATTTGCAAGTAATCGCCAAGTACTGGCTGTCTTCTTTGATATAGTAAAAGCCTACGATACTGTGTGGAAGTATGATGTCCTAAAAAGATTAAAACAATGGGGTGTGGACGGAAATCTTCTAGCTTTTATCAAAAATTTTGTTTATGATAGAAATTTTAGAGTTAAACTTAATAATCATTTGTCAACTTCGTATACCCAAGATAATGGAACTCCCCAAGGATCAACACTTAGTGTAACACTTTTCTTGATTGCAATGAATGAAGTTGTTGATAACATTAATACTCCTGTCCAAATTGGTTTATATGCAGATGACCTTGTTCTTTATGTAAGCAATAAAAATAGCCGAATAGCTGTTAGTGTTCTGCAAGAGTCCATCAAAGCTTTAGAAAAGTGGTCAGAGAGAACAGGTCTTCGTTTTTCTACAAACAAAACAAAAGCAATATGTTTTTCAAGAAACAAACAAACAATTTGGCCAAAATTAACACTTTACAATCAAAATTTGCAGTATGTAGAAGAACATCGATTTTTGGGAATGGTATTAGATTCAAAACTCACTTGGAAAACCCACATTCAACAACTTAAAAAATCTTGCATGCAAAATATGAACATTCTAAAAGTATTAGCCAATCATAATTGGGGAGCAGATACCTCACAATTACTTAATATATATAAAACACAGATTCGTAGCAAGCTAGATTATGGATCAATAGTCTACAGTTCAGCTAAAGATAGTTTACTAAAGCAATTGGACATCATACAAAATACCGCGTTAAGGCTTGCACTTGGAGCCTACAGAACCAGTCCAGTAGAAAGTCTTTATGTAGAAGCTGATGAACCACCACTTTCAATTAGAAGACACAGACTAAGCCTACAATATGCAGCTAAAATTGGAGCAAACTGTAATAACCCTGCTTACTCCCACACATTTTCTGACAATTTTCATTTAATTTTTGAACAAAAACCCTTTCTTTCTGCATCATTTAGTAAAAGAATTACAGGTTTCAATTTCCCGAAAGTTATTCCCAATGAAATAAACTACCCTCCTCCTTGGACCATAAAACTCCCCACATGTAATACAAATCTTCTACAGTATCCTAAATCTGATACTTCATCACATATAATTCTACAACGGTTTCAAGCGATTAAAGACAAGTACAAAAGATATTACCAAATATATACAGATGCGTCAAAAACTTCTGAAATGAAAACGGTAGGCGCAGCTTTCGTTGACGAAACAATTAAACATCAGTTCCAGCTACCTAAGGAGTACTCCATATATTCCGCCGAATTGTATGCCATATCTAAAGCCCTACAACATATATCAAACCAGCCCAAATTGGAAGCAGTCATTTTCACAGATTCTTTAAGTGCAGTACAAGAAATATTAAGGGTTTACCCAAACCACCCAATACTATGCCAAATTAAAATTGATCTCGAAGAACTTTACAGTAAGAATAAAAGGGTAGAATTTGTTTGGATTCCATCTCATGTAGGCATAATAGGTAATGAAAAAGCTGATCGGGAAGCTAAAGAAGCCTGCTATACGAATAAACAAGATAAAGAGCTCCCAGAAATTCCTCTGTCCGACATTAAAAACACCATCAAAGAATTTTCAATGAGAATATGGCTCGAGAGATGGAAAAAACTTGACGACAACAAACTAAAACGCATCAACCCAAATTTGTCACCAAAAGGGATAATGCCACAAAAACGACGAGATCAAGTCATACAACATCGTTTAAGAATAGGACATACCAGGTTAACCCACCAGTACCTAATGAAGAAAGAACAACAAAAACTGTGCTATGTTTGTGATATTCCTCTGACAATCGAACACATTATTGTTAGTTGTCCACTCTATCACCTGGAACGACTTCAAAGTGATTTACCAAGTGATCTAAAAAGTGCTCTGAACTATAGTAACTGTGATAAAGTGTCTAAGTTTCTAAAACTAACTAAATTGTACAATCTAATATAAAAAATAGACTTAAGTTATCAATTGTAAATGGTAGTTATAAGCAAACATCTAATTTTATGTACAACTCATTCCCGCCAATAACCTTTCATGGTTGACGCGGTTTACTTAATAAAAAAAAAATACTAAAAACTTATTTAGATTTCTAAAGGAAACATCTTTATATAATTTAATATAATGTAGTAACTAATGTAAACTAATGTCGCTAATGACCCAGGTGGTTGAAGCGACTATTATTAGTAAATAAAAAAAATCTAAAGAATGTTTCTGGGTGAAAATTTATAATTCATCACTTATTTAACATCGGACACTTGAATATAATCATTGCTTTATTCGCATCATTGTGTCATCAAAATAAAAAAAAAATCATTAAAACAACGGTGTAAAAGTGGCGGCCAAAGCTCACTTGCTAGGTACTGGCTTAACAAGTTTGATACCGGCAGACAACAGAATTTTTTTTCAATTTCTAATTTAACCGACTCGAACCCTACTTGGCACTTAAAACCATCGGTCCTGGCTACGTAAATAGTCATTCACTAAAACTTGTGCCAAAAGGATACTTTAATAGAATATATATATATATATATATATATATATATATATATATATATATATATATATATATATATATATATTGCTATGATGTTTTGTTTGTATATGAGCAATGAGTGTTTAAAATAAAATATATGAGTATAGGGTTTTTATCGCGGTTGTCAAAGAATTAGTTTGTAAGTACTTTTTTAAATTATCTTTATTATAACTATTATGAAACAGACATATATATTTAATATAAACAATATAAATTTAAAACAACCTATCAATTTGAAATTCTTACAATTATTAAATTATATTAACAAAATTTGGTACCTTTCTATCACTGAACGCCTAAAGTTTTCCAAAATTAAATTTATAATCACCACTAAATGTCTTGTTAATCAGCCTCGGTGATCCTTGTATTTGTGAAATTACATATAGATATTATAATTTAAAATTCTTGTAATTTCCATATAATATACTATACTCCTGTATTGAACTATCTATATTGAATTAATTTATTCTCCAACTGTATCTGACTTAATGAATTCTTCTAAGTTAATCCTTTCTTCTTATTTAATTTAATTATAACTGTCTTGAACTAACTGTCTTGATAAATCTAATTTAATAACTTAATTGTACCTGACTGACTGACTTCTTCTCGCTTAATCCTTTTTTCTAACTTAATTTAACTTAATCACTTCATGAATTCTTCTCACTTAATTGTAACTGACTGACTGACTTCTTCTTACTTAATGAATGCCTTCTACTATCTTAATAATTGACTGTAACTGACTTAGTAGCTGTAACTTACTTTCTGACTGACTGAATGTAACTTAATTCTCGAATTCTTCTAAATAACTCACTTAATTATTGACTGTAACTGAATAATTGACTGTAACTTAATGACTTCCTATAACTTAATGCCTTCTTCTAACTTTACTAACTTCACGAATCAACTGTAACTTACTTAATAATCATCCTTGCTCCAAATTACATCGTTTATATATCTTTTCATGATTCCAGAATGATCGGGAAAGAAATCATGTTCTAAACTTTTCATCTCATCCATAGATGAAAGTTCTGGAATCATCTACTATGCAAATAGGGCTAATTGTCTTGTGTATTGACGTTTTCCAGAAAATTCTAGTAAGAATCAGAATGTACTGAAGTTTACTCATTATTTAAACGTACATTTGGTTGATTAAACGTACATTTAGAGATGGTTCTCCAATGAAGACAAACAAAACACTGATTTATTGCAATCTACGCAAACGACGTGACGCGATACCGAAAATTTTTAAGGGTCATATGTTCAACAAATTCCAACGTTTGAGACAATTATGAACTTCTACGGGGGTCATTGAAAGATTAGTAGGACGGATAGATTTGTATGACGGGAAAATTTGATATATATTTTTTTGTAATTTATGTTTTAATGAAACTTGGAGATATGGGATGATTGTATTATTATTTTGAATGGAAAATAAGGCTATTTTAAATGATGAATAATTGGTATTATTTATTTCGTAAGATGAGAGAGTGGTAAACCTGGCTCAAATTGTCGATGTCGGTTCTTTTGTTTATTGCAGATGGGTTTTTTAGGATCCCACACATTTCAATAAAGGAGCGTTTTTGATGGTTATTTTTTTTTTCGCCAGTATTTTTGTATTTGAGAAGTCAATGTGATGTTTGGTGGAAATGGCGTGTTGTGCAAGGGCACAAGAGAGTTTGGAAAGTCTAATCTCGTTTTTAAGTGAAGTTATACGCCCTAGAAGTGAACGGCTGGTCTGGCCAATGTAGTAGGAATTGCATTTAGAACAGAAGTGATTTCATTATTTGTATGAACAGTTTTTTTTTTATAAAAAGTTTTAAAAGATTTATTCTACTATTATATTTTAATTGTATTGCACAAATTTTTTTATTTATTCCTTTTACTCCTCTTCTTATTGAACACAATTGAAGATAAAGGTATTTTCTTAACTCTGATAGGGACCTTGAGATAAGAAAACATGAATTAAAAAAAATTGGCGTCATGAATAAAATTTAATTCCATATTCGTAATAAAATTAATTACTTAAATAACTTTATTTTGTTTTAATTAACTTATTGGGATCATAATTAATTTAATTATTAATTTATCCTATTTCAAAATTACAATATCATATTAATATATATATATATATATATATATATATATATATATATATATATATATATATATATATATTGTCATACTTCTTCTTTCCCAACCAAAGAAAAAAATAAATAAAAAGATCCATCGGAATAAAATTTTAAGATATCATTATAAACAAAATGTATATAGTAATTTAAGATAAGATTTAGTGTAGATAAGAATAGAAATTTGTTTGGCAAACGACCTTATCCGTTTCCAACAAAATTATCAAAAAACCCCTTTGTGTAGAATTAGAAGACATTTTACCTGTAAGTTAATCTTGTCATTGTTCGTGTATTAAATGACCATATTCTAATCTTTGGAAACAGGCATAGATTGTGTATTAACAGACTGAGGACAAAAAAATCAATTTTTATTTATTCTTTCTCTGAAACAGTAATTTGGTCTTCCCAAATGATACACAGAATTTTTAGAATACACATTAACAATGGTAAAAAAGATTTGAGCTTTTGATTGGATAGTCGTTTTTGAATGGTAATGGAGTTAGCCTGATTAGGAGACCGTGAGCCAGGCAGTTGTAATTTGGCCATCGAAGGAAACAGTCGTTTGTTTCAAGATAGGGTGTGGTTCGTGAGTTTTTAGTGAAAGCATTGTAAAAGAAGTGAATAGTTTTGTAGAAGGAGATAACAAGTAGATTAAAAGAGGTCCGTGTATCTACCATGTGCATTTTGTGAAGTATATGTGAAAGTAGTTTTACGGCATCAAGTTGACAAAAGGAGGTCTTGGTGTCATTAATAAGTAGCTGAGTTTTTGGAGAAGTGAATCAGGTGTTTTTGTGTAGTCTGCAGGAGGTTTGTAGACTATTCAATAAGGAAAAAAGCTGTAAGTGTTTTGTACAATTGAAATTGGTGTCTGTCAAGGATCTGTGTTGACATCATGGTCATTATCATTCAAATTTAAAGAGTTGAGTTCTGTTTGACTAATCAAGAGTTTAAAGTTTGTTGTTTTTTTTGTTTCAAGTAAAGGAAAGTTTAAGTAAAATTGGTTTTCCCTTAATATAAATTTATGTGGATTTAAAATCTTATTATTATAAAAATTTCATTTATTTTCTTGTATGCTGATTGATAAGATAACGGCAGAATTTGATAATTGTTTTATTCTTTTTCATATAAAATAAAGAATACTTAATTTTTTGTAATATACTATTTTCTTTTATTATTATCCTTCTTCTCTATCCCAATAAAGGACAACTAAAAAATCTTCTAGTTGAATCCATCGAACACAGGTAATATAAGGAGTTTTATTTTACATTTGATAACAATTAAGTTATATTTTTTTGATTGGCTCAATAAATTAAAATCAAAGTCAAAATAAACAATCATAACAAATAGCCCCCAACGTGTAAAGTAGCTTAGTCTGCTTAGAAAGTATTTCTAGTTGTAAATTTAAAAAAAAAAGAGAAAGAAATAAGATTGATTGAAAATTTATTTGCCGATGGTTAAAGTTTATAATATTTGCTTTTATGACATAACATTTCAAATTTCTCTAGGTACAAATTTTTGCATGTTATATTTTATATTTGATTGATTTTTACAACTGACAAAAGTTTTAAATTTTATTGCATTTATTTGAATTTATTGCATTTGGGATAAGAGGAAAAATTTTCGTCTTTGCAACATTACTCGAATTTCATATTTGGCGGGGATATTATTGCACAAATTTCAAAGCTTCATATTTGGCGGGAATAAATAATCTAACGAAAATGTCGATCACAAGAAGCCAAAGTAAAGAGAATTTAGAAACAACAGCTATGGAAACAGAAAAATCTGGAATAGCCCAGCTAATACAAATGTTTCAATTACTATCACAAAAAATGGAAGCAAATCAACTGGAAACAAAACAGGCAATACAAGAGAATCAACGGGAAACAAAACAGAGGCAATACAAGAGAATCAAAGGGAAACAAAACAATTATTGGACGAAAATAACCGCAGAATGGAAGAAAACCAGAAGGGTTAGAAAACTAAACAGGCAATAGAAAAAAAACAACAAAAAGATAGAAAGTATCAAGGAAGATATGGTACAGAAAATAGAAGTAATTGTATAGGAAAATGCGAAACAGAAGACAGAGATTAAAGAAACGAAACTTCAAATGAAAGAAATCAAGAATATCCAGAAAAAGGAATTGGAAGAGTTAGAAATAAAATTTGAAAATGCTTGCCAAGAAGACAAAGAAGTGAGAAACGAAGGGGGGAATGTTTTTAAAGAGGATATAAAAGAAGTAGAAAAAAGACTGAAACAGAATGAAAGAATAATAGAGGAAATAAGACATCAAAATAGGGTCGGAGAAACAAGAGAAATAGCGATCCAGAATTCCGACGAAGTAAAATTACAGTTTGGCGGGGATGTAAGGAAGCTGCACCCCGTACCGTTCATGAATAATCTAAAGAAGAAGATAAAATACATGGGAAACTTTGAGACAGCTAAGGAAATGATCAGAAATCATCTCAAAGATGAGGCGAGTCTACGGTTCGATAGCAAAGTGGAGGAATTTGAAAATTGGCAAGAATTTGAAAATAAATTTCTGAGTTTTTTTCTGGGGAAAGACATAGCAATTACAGATAAACAAGGAGTTGCAAAATGGAAAATACCATGAGAAGATGGGTATATCAGAAAAAATATACCCATTGCAAATGTACAATAACGCAAAACATCTGCAATACAATTATTCATCCGAGCAATTAGTAGAGTTGATTGCAAGACACTTTGATGACACAATTGAAGATCAAATCAATCTACAAAACTACAAAGACATCGATAGTTTATGCCAATTCCTACAAATAAGGGCATCACGGATGCAGGAAAGAAGAGCAAGAAGGTCACAAGAAAATTACAGACACCGAGAAACTCAGGAATACAGAGAGAGAGGACAAAATTTTAGGAGGGATTACACTAGACGAGAATTTATTCCCAGGAGGGAAAACGAAAATGGGTAAAACAGAAGAGGAAATGATGATTCCAGAAATCGGCCATGGAATGAGGGCAGATATCGAGAAAATCACAACAGTAATAACACACGCGCATATCCCGAAAACAGAAATTACAATAGACGAAATGAACAGGAATATCGTGGAAACCGGAACGGATATGACAGACCAAAAGAAAATAGAAGAGAGGTAAATCATACACAAATAGAATGAGGATTAAAGACACAGCAATGAAAGAAGAAATACGGAAGAACAACAATCGGTTTTTCACGAAAGCACCCACTAAAACTAAGAAACCAGGCAGGAATTTTTTGTCACCCGAAGTAATTTATTAAATTAGCAGTAAATAATGAGGAAAGAAGAGGAGTTAATTTAAAATTTGTAGATGGTTTCATCAAAAATAGACCAATCAAAATTTTGATAGACACCGGTTCAGAAATAACATTGGTAAACAGAACATTAATAGAAGAAGTGAGTTTGACAAATTTAATCTACAAAATACCAAGGGTCAACCATGAATGTGTTGCTTGTGTGAGTCCATTTCAAATAGGTAAAGAAATAATAAATAAGACTTACTCACAATCAATTTAATTTAACTATTCAGATGACCGGTTTCGCTTTCTACAATATGAAAAGCATCTTCAGGTCTCGATACAAAGTTAAATAAATGCTGAAATAATAAAAACCCACATTAGGGTGTTGTCTAATAAAGATAAACAAATTAGATGTTATAAATTACAATAATTATGCCAATATTACATGTTTGTGGTTTTTTCAAAATGAATAAAAAGGTATAAAAAGTTTAAACAGACAAGGTAAGACCCACAAATTGTTATAAAATAGTCTATTAGATTGTAATAAATTAATAAATGAGCAAACAAATAAACATTACTTACATGCCGGTACTCTATTAATTGATAGATAGTAGAACATGGTTGAAACTATCATGTATTGTTGAATGGAGAACTTAAGTCTGCTATTGTAGTTGTTTGACAGTAAACGGGAAGTTCTTGAGGAGATAGATTTGATCCAATGAAGTAGATATAGGTATGCGATTGTTTGTTAGATTTTGTTAGATGAAAGTGATGTTATATACCATTGTATTATTTAAAAGTTATTTATACTTATTCGAGAGATATATTTATGAAATGTGTGTTATTTATTGAGTATTTGTTTTATGAAGGTAACAGTTCTATGACAATGAATAAGCTTAGATGTACAAATTGTGTGGGTATGCAATTATTTCAACTTGTAATTATCAAATTTCTTTGATAAAGTTTATTGGCAAAATGGTAGATTACTGCAAAGTCGAGTATATAAAATATTAAAGTTAAAACAATTAAGGACAATTTAAACACACTAAAACAGAAAACACTTAGAAGGGACGAAACAAACATTAAATTTAAAAGGGGGAAGGACTTTTATGCATTTTATGCCCAGTCTTGTGCACAATGAGTTTTAATGTTATCTATTAGATTTTAGTGGTAAATTTGACAGATGTAGGTTAGCATGTAACAGTTCTTCTTCTATTTCTCAATACTGCAAGTTAAGTTATCTAGTTTTACGAAATATGCTGATATTACTGAATGTCTCTAAATTGTTTTAATTAAGATATCAAAAGTAAATTGATGTGTTTAATATTGGCATACTTTAACAATCTTTAATTAATTAAATTTAAATGTAACAATACGAATAATTTATATACATCCCACATTATAACTAACTCAGTTTAGTCTAAATTACAGAACAAATTACAGTGATTCTTTGACAACATAACATGTACATTTTGTAATCAAACGTATAACAAATTTACAAAATTTTATTTGAAAATATTGTTGATGTGAGTTATCTGTCATGGTGTGTATAAATATTTTTAGATATTTAATTCAAGTTCTGATATATTAATATGTAATCAAAGTAATAAGTGGATAATTATTGATGGTAATTAATTTATGGATTCCGGAAATTGACTGAATTATTAAGCCTTCAATAATTAGTTGGTAGTTCTAATATCTGACAGTTGGGACCGGAAATTGTTATACCAACAGGTAAAAAGGTCCTCTATTTAAACCGGTGTAAAGTAAATTTATTCTTATTTCAATTTTTCGTGTCATATGAACAGATATTCCTCACACCGACATGAACAATGGTGAGTTTGTACAATGATTTAAGTAACACTTTATAATTTTTTAAATAATAACTGTTTATGAAAGTTAATATTTCTATTTGAAAATATAACTTTGTGTATGATTGTGAATAGTAAAGATGTATTCAATTAATACAGCTAGTCTGAACGGTTTTCCATGTTATGTTAGAAACCCTCAAACCACGTGTTGAGTTTGAAATCAAATATTTTGTAAGATGAGTATATTTCGGAACCAGATGAAATGTAATAATGATTGTGGGTTAAATACGTTGAGGTACCTTACCAGTTCAATACTCATATTTAATGTAGTTTTAGGAAAAATATTGTTTCTGGTAGTATGTTAAAGAAATTCTGTGAAAAAGGAACTAGATCCATGGGGACCAGATTTTAATTTTGATGTAGAAGATTTAAACAATCTAAGAAGTATATCAAATGAATTTGATTATATATGGGATTCTGCAATAAAATGTTGTTTGACCATAATATTGAAGTTACTTCTGAAAAGTATGTGATGATAAAGGATAATATATGGAAATCTAATATGATAAGTTGATGTTTGGGGCAAAAATTCTATAAGTATGGGTTTGCTGTAGAAACAAGAAATGGAGTAGGATCAGGTAATATTATTTATATCAAATTTTTTATATTAATACTGAATATACTGCTGCGTATTCCAGTTAAAATTGTGCATTTAGTGTAACTGCTGTGTGATTTTTAATGATTTTAAAATTTCTAAATGTTCCAGGTTATTTAATAAGGAGCCTTTATTACAAGTATGAAGGATTGTGAAGTCTGTTTGTGGATCAAAGATGTGGTTTGTTCGACGGATATGTTGGGAGAAATGTGATTGACCTGATGTTGGACGTTCTATATATCTAAGATGTTCTCTTAGTCTAATGTTAAAGGATCTAAAGGTTCTACCGATGTAACATGCATTGCAGGTATGGCAGCTCAACTTATACACTCCGCTATACTCAAGTGAGTTACGTTTGTCCTTGTTATTTAAGAAAGTCAGTCCTAAATTTGAGGCAGTTTTAAATGAGATATTTATATAGTCATCAAAAGATTGCAAAAGTCTTTGATAGTCTACAAAAGTAGGTCACATGCTAACCTACATCTGTCAAATTTACCACTAAAATCTGATAGATAACATAAAAACTCATTGTGCCCAAGACTGAGATGTAGTGCATAAAAGTCCTTCCACCTTTTAAATTTAATGTTTGTTTCGTCCCTTCTAAGTGTTTTCTGTTTTAGCATGTTTAAATTGTCCTTAATAGTTTTAACTTTAATATTTTATATACTCGACTTTGCAATAATCTACCATTTTGCCAATAAAACTTTATCAAAGAAATTTGATAATTACAAGTTGAAAGAATTGCACACCCACACAATTTGTACATCTAAGCTTATACATTGTCATAAAACTGTTGCCTTCATAAAACAAATACTCAATAAATAACACACATTTCATAAATATATTTCTCGAATAAGTATAAATAACTTTTAAATAATACAATGGTATATAACATCACTTTCATATAACAAACAATCGCATACCTATATCTACTTCATTGGATCAAATCTATATCCTCAAGAACATCTTGTTTACTGTCAAACAACTACAATAGCAGACTTAAGTTCTCCATTCAACAATACATGAGAGTTTCAACCATGTTCTACCATCCATCAATTAATAGAGTACCGGCATGTAAGTAATTTTTATTTATTTGCTCATTTATTAATTTATTACAATCTAATAGACTATTTTATAACAATTTGTGGGTCTTGTCTGTTTAAACTTTTTATACCTTTTTATTCATTTTATTCATTTTGAAAAAAACACAGACATGTAATATTGACATAATTATTGTAATTTATAACATCTAATTTGTTTATCTTTATTAGACAACACCCTAATATGGATTTTTATTATTTCAGCATTTATTTAACTTTGTATCGAGACCTGAAGATGCTTTGCATATTGTAGAAAGCCAAACCGGTCGTCTGAATAGTTAAATTAAATTGATTGTGAATAAGTCTTATTTATTATTTCTTTACCTATTACCAAGAGTAAGTTTGGTGGGTGCAAATAAACGGACATTGGCAACGATGAATGAATGAATACGAGTGAGGGTACGATTAGATGAGAAAATGTATGCATTACAATGTGTAATAATGCCAAACATGTCGCATGACATGATTGTAGGAGTGGACGAACTGGCAGAAAAACATGTAGTCATAGATTTCAAAAATAATACGATGAAACTAACATAAGAAAAAGAAGGAGAACAGGAAAATGAACATGGGAAACAGAAAATTGATAATTCGGAAAAAAAGAACAAACAGTGGAAATTCATTTGGCAACGAAGCAAGGACAAAGAAGAAAAGGAAGAAAACATATGAAAAGGATAAAGGAAGTCAATACCGGGGATTCCTCAAAAGAAGAGATGAGCCCCGAAGAAGAAGAAGAAATAGTGTCAACAAAGGAAAATGAAAAGGATATGATTGAAACAGTGGTTTTTAAGGAAGAGATTGATGAAAAAGAGGAGGAAGAATGTGCGATAAATATGTGTCAAGAATCTGAGAAAAAAGAAAGAAAATTGACATGTGGAGAAGAAAAAGAAAATGAGGTGCGTCTGATGTTAAAAGAACACGAAACTTCAATAAATGAGGAAAACAGAGTAGAAAAAAAGTACGAACATTCATTTGAGGTAAAAAACTTGGGAAACTTTCGATCGAAGACTTACCCGATCCCATATAAATATCGACAACAGGTGAAAGAAGAAATTAATAAAATGTTGGAAGATCATATAATTGAACTATGTTTATAAATACTATGAATAAAATACTGAGATTGTTTTGCATAGAGAAAAAACCCTACATAATTTACTTATTTTTATTATATCAAAAGGCGGGGATTTGTCATACTTCTTCTTTCCCAACCAAAGAAACAAATAAAAAGATCCATCGGAATAAAATTTTAAGATATCATTATAAACAAAATGTATATAGTAATTTAAGATAAGATTTATTGTAGATAAGAATAGAAATTTCTTTGGCAAACGACCTTATCCGTTTCCAACAAAATTATCAAAAAACCCCTTTGTGTAGAATTAGAAGCCATTTTACCTGTAAGTTAATCTTGTCATTGTTTGTGTATTAAATGACCATATTCTAATCTTTGGAAACAGGTATAGATTGTGTATTAACAGACTGAGGACAAAAAAATCAATTTTTATTTACTCTTTCTTTGAAACAGTAATTTGGTCTTCCCAAATGATACATAGAATTTTTAGAATAAATATTAACAGTGGTAAACAAGATTTGAGCTGTTGATTGGATAGTCGTTTTTGAATGGTAATGGGGTTAGCCTGATTAGGAGACCGGGAGCCAGGCAGTTGTAATTTGGCCATCGAAGGAAACAGTCATTTGTTTCAAGATAGGGTGTAGTTCGTGAGTTTGGATATCGGCATTGTGAAAAGAAGTGAATAGTTTTGCAGAAGGAGATAACAAGTAGATTAAAAGAGGTCCGTATATCTATCGTGGGCATTTTGTGAAGTATATGTGAAAGTAGTTTTACGGCATCAAGTTGACAAAAGGAGGTCCTGGTGTCATTAATAAGTAGCTGAGTTTTTGGAGAAGTGAATCAGGTGTTTTTGTGTAGTCTGCAGGAGGTTTGCAGAGACGTTAGGAAGGAGCCGAGGTGCCAGAGAGGAGAGATCACATCGTTGAGGAGACTGGACGTTGACATCATGGTCATTATCATTCAAATTTAAAGAATTGAGTTCTGTTTGACTACTCAAGAGTTTAAGGTTTTGTTGATTTTTTTTTTGTTTCAAGAAAAGGAAAGTTTAAGTAAAATTGGTTTTCCCTTAATATAAATTTATGTAGATTTAAAATCTTATTATTATCCAGATTTAGCCATACGGCTCACACTCCCTCTAAGGGGAAAATTCACTCATCCCAGATAGCTACGGTATCAAAAGGATTGAGCTCTGGTGGGACTCTTTCCGTGTTATCGAGCCCTAGGTGACTTGGTATGCTGGACTATCTCCCAAAAATTTTCGTACACATGTTAGGAGGTTCTTTGGAATGACTCCAGTAGTAGAGAGAATAATAGGTATTGTCTGGGTACTTTCCATTTTCCACTGTCTTCGTATTTGAATTTCCAAATACCTGTACTTGGCGATTTTTTCGTTCTGTTTAACACGACTTTAACACGACACGTTTAACAAGATTATTGTTGTTGGGTATCGCCACATCAATTAATGTTGTTTGTCTCTTTAGTTTATTAACTAGTATGAGATCTGGTCTATTATGTGCCACTGTTTGGTCTGTGAGCACCGTGCGATCCCAGTATAGCTTGTAGTTGTCGTTCTCAAGTATACTCTCAGGAACATATTGATAATATGGAAGATGGTTTGTTTGAAGAAGTCCCAGTTTGATAGCTATCTCTTGATGAAGGATCTTTGCTACTGAGTCGTGCCTTTCCTTATATTCAGTTGCAGCAAATGCCTGACAGCCCCCCGTAAAATGTTGAATGGTTTCCTGAGCTTGGCATCCATATCGGCATTTGTCATTTTGGACCTGAGGGTCTTTGACGATATATTTCAGGTAATTTTTGGTTGGTATAACCTGATCCTGAATGGCCAGTAGTGAACTTTCTGTTTCAGGGAACATCCTTCCTGATGTCAGCCAATAGTTCGACGCTATACTGTCGACATGGTCTTGACTGACCTCATTGGGATGTCGCCCGTGTAGAGGCTTGCCCATCCAGGTGCGCATTTTTTCGTTCTTAGTAAGGTGGTTTATGCGCATTTCTGGTTCCGTCAGTTAGATCGGTGTTGTGTCATCTACTGCACAAATCGCGCGATGAAGAGTAGATGTCTCCGCCTGCACCTGAAAATAAGTTCTTAAATTAGTAATCTGTTTTTCTAATTGCTCGCTTATATCCATAAGTCCTCGACCTCCTAAATACCGCGGTAATGTCGTTCTTTCTACTGCACTTCGAGGATGGTGTTTTTGTGCCTTTGTGAGGTGTGTTCATACTTTTCGCTGAAGATTTTCTATATCCGTTTTTGTCCACTTAACAATACCAAATGAGTAGCTAAGCGCGGAACATGCGTAGGTGTTTAGTGCCTTAAACAAATGTTTACTGTTAAGGTGTAAACGAGGCAGGTGTGAACGCAGCTGTTTTACCCTTCGTATAAACTCAGTTGTTATCTCAGTTTTCATTTGCTTATGGTCAATATTCCGCGCTTGCTTGATTCCGAGGTATTTATACATATCATTTTCACCCATGGCCTCGATGTTCTGGCCGTTTTGCATATCGAATCCGCCGGGCTGAACCTTTTCTTTGATTATATTTAAGACACGGCACTTGTCAAGACCGAGGTGCATACTAATATCATTTGAGAAATTTTCAACAGTTGTTAGCATCTGGTCTAGGTGGTTTCGAGTGGAAGTCATTAATTTCATATCATCCATATACAACAAATGATTAAGCTTCGCCACAACAGTGTTGTTATTTTTGATACTAAAACCTGAGTCGGTGGAGTTCAGTAGCTGAGATAGTGGGTTCATCGCTAAACAGAACCAAAGAGGACTCAAGGAGTCCCCCTGGAAAAGGCCCCGGTTAATTGGGATATCTTCAGTTTCGATGTTTTTTTCACCAGGTATTTGAAGGTGATTTTAGTCTTCCACTCCGTCATTATATGCTTTAAAAAGGTCACTATATTAACATCGACTTTATATATTTTCAATATATCTATCAGCCATTCATGCGGTACTGAATCAAAGGCCTTCTTGTAGTCGATGAAGGCGGTAAAAGGTTCCTTTTTTTGCTGTACGCCTGGTTGGAAATGACTGAGTCGATTATAAGTTGTTCTTTGCAGCCCATGGAACTCTTAGCGAATCCTTTCTGTTGAGGCTCTATGATATTGTTTAGAGAACAGTGTTGGTAGATACGCTGGGTTACACAGGATGTGACCAATTTGTACAAAGTTGGAAGACAAGTAATTGGGCGGTACTTGGCTGGATCTTGGGTGTTATTTTGATCCTTTGGTATTAGATAAGTGGTTCCTTGAGTAAGAAATGGTGGTATTTCCTGCGGATTAAATAATAACATGATTAATTAATACTGTTAAATGCTCGTGTATACTCCAAAACTTCTTTAGCCAGAAGTTTTGAACTCCGTCTAGCCCAGGAGATTTCCAGTTATGAAGCTCTTTGATAATGGTCGAGACTTCTTCAGTGGTGAAAGGTTCATAGGGAACATTAGTGTAGTGTTGACAGTTGTTCGTCGTTTCTTCAATCCATCCAGCATTGTTGTTATGAGTAGCTGGTGTCGAAAGTTGGTTTCCCCAAAACTCATGAATTTCTTCTTGGCTTGGGTAGGATTTATTTATATTTTCTACAGTGGAATTCAGTTTCCTATAGAAAGACTTCTCTACATGCTCAAAAAGTATATTGTCACATTTCCGGTTGTTACTCACTTTGTATCTCCTTAGGCGACCTGAATAAACGGAGAGTTTTTGTTTTAGTGTGTCCAGGCAGTGTCGAGCTGTGTTGTTTTCTGGATCATGTTGTGAGTGTCTTCCAGTGTTCAGAATTATTTCTTCAGTTCTTTTAACTACTTTTTGAGCTTTTACTCCTCGAATGTATTCCGTAATTTGTCCAATGTCCCTACGCAGTAATTCAATCTTCCTCAGCAGTCGTTGTTCCCAGGGTGCTATTCTGTTTTCAGTCCTTCCGATATTAGTTCCTATTAGTATTATTATCCAGATTTAGCCATACGGCTCACACTCCCTCTAAGGGGAAAATTCACTCATCCCAGATACCTACGGTATCAAAAGGATTGAGCTCTGGTGGGACTCTTTCCATGTTATCGAGTCCTAGGTGACTTGGTACGTCGGTGTATCTCCTAAAAATTTTCGCACGCATCTAGACGTCAAACGTAGCACAGCTTTCTGCATGACCTTATATAGATGTTCATTTAGACCCAGCTTTTTTATGTTTTCTAGGAGGTTCTTCGGAATGACTCCAGTGGTAGAAAGAATAATCGGTATCGTCTGGGTACTTTCCATTCTCCATTGTCTTCTTATTTGTATTTCCAGATCTCTGTACTTGGCGATCTTTTCGTTGTACTTAACACGCAGATTATTGTTGTTAGGTATCGCCACATCGATTAGAGTTGTTTGTCTTGTTAGTTTATTAACTAGCACGAGATCTGGTCTATTATGTGCTACAGTTTGGTCTGTGAGCACAGTACGATCCCAGTATAGCTTGTAGTTGTCATTCTCAAGCATACTCTCTGGAACGTATTGATAATATGGGAGATGGTTTGTTTGTAGAAGTCCCAGTTTAATAGCTATCTCTTGATGGAGGATCTTCCCTACTGAGTCATGCCGTTCCTTATATTCAGTTGCAGCAAATGCCTGGCAGCCTCCGGTAAGATGTTGGATCGTTTCTTGGGCTTGACATCCATATCGGCATTTGTCGTTTTGGACCTGAGGGTCTTTGACAATATATTTCAGGTAATTTTTGGTTGGTATAACCTGATCCTGAATGGCGAGTAATGAACCTTCTGTTTCAGGGAACATCTTTCCTGATGTCAGCCAATAGTTCGACGCTATATTGTCGACATAGTCTTGACTGACTTCATTCGGATGTCGCCCGTGCAGAGGTTTACCCATCCAGATGCGCATTTTTTCGTTCTTAGTAAGATGGTTTATGCGCATTTCTTGTTCCCTCAGGTTGATCGGTGTTGTGTCATCTACTGCGCAAATCGCGCGATGAAGAGTAGATGTCTCCGCCTGCACCTGAAAATAAGTTCTTAAATTATTAATCTGTTTATCTAATTGCTCGCTTATATCAATAAGTCCTCGTCCTCCTAAATACCGTGGTAATGTCGTTCTTTCTACTGCACTTCGAGGATGGTGTTTTTGTGCCTTTGTGAGGTGTGTTCGTACTTTTCTCTGAAGACTTTCTATATCCATTTTAGTCCACTTAATAATGCCAAATGAGTAGCTAAGCGCGGAAAATGCGTAGGTGTTTAATGCCTTAAACAAATTTTTACTATTAAGATGTGAGCGGAGTAGCTGTTTTACCCTTCGTATGAACTCTGATGTTAATTCGATTTTCATTTGTTTATGGTCAATTTTCCGCGCTTGCTTTACTCCTAGATATTTATACATGTCATTTTCGCCCATAGCCTCGATGTTTTGGCCATTTTGCATGTCGAATCCCCGGGCTGAACCTTTCCCTTGACTATATTTAGTACACGACATTTGTCTAACCCAAAGTGCATACTAATATCATTTGAAAAAGTTTCTACAGTTTTTAGCATTTGATCTAAGTGAGTTCGAGTGGAAGCCATTAGTTTCAAATCATCCATATACAACAGATGATTAAGCTTCGCCACTACAGTGTTGTTGTTTTTAATGCTAAAACCTGAGTCAGTGGAGTTCAATAGCTGGGATAGTGGGTTCATCGCTAGACAGAACCACAAGGGACTTAGCGAGTCTCCTTGGAAGAGGCCGCGGTTAATTGCGATATTTTCCGTTTCGATATTGTTTTCACCAGGTATTTGGAGGTGAATTTTAGTCTTCCAATCTGTCATTATATGTCTTAAGAAGGTCACTATATTATCATCGACTTTATATATTCTTAATATATTTACCAGCCATTCATGCGGCACTGAGTCAAAGGCTTTCTTATAGTCAATAAAGGCAGCGAAGAGGTTCCTTTTTTTGGTGTATGCCTGGTTAGAAATGACTGAGTCGATAATAAGTTGTTCTTTGCAATCCATGGAGCCCTTAGCGCATCCTTTCTGTTGAGGTTTTATGATATTGTTTAGAGCGCATTGTTGGTAGATACGCTGGGCTACACAGGATGTGACCAATTTATACAGAGTTGGAAGACACGTAATTGGGCGGTATTTGGCTGGATCTTGGGTGTTATTTTGATCCTTCGGTATTAAATAAGTTGTTCCCTGAGTTAGGAATGATGGTATTTCCTGCGGATTAGAAATAACACGATTAATTAATGTTGACAGGCACTCATGAGCACTCCAGAACTTCTTAAGCCAGAAGTTTTGAATTCCATCTGGTCCAGGAGATTTCCAGTTATGAAGCTCTTTGATGATATTAGAGACTTCTTCTGTGGTGAAGGTGTGGTGGTATAAACAGTTGTGCGGTAGTGTTGACAGCTGTGCGTCGTATCTTCTATCCATCCAGCATTGGTGTTAAGAGCAGCTGGTGTGGAAAGTTGATTTCCCCAAAACTCCTGAATGTCTTCTTGGCTTGGGTATGATTTATTGTCACTTTCGACAGTGGAATTAAGTTTCCGATAGAACGCCTTCTCGGCATGCTCAAAAAGCGCATTGTCACATTTTCGGCTGTTACTAACCTTGTACCTCCTTAGTCGTCCTGAATAAACGGAGAGTTTTTGTTTTAATGTATCCAGGCACTGATGGGCTGTGATGTTTACTGGATCATATTGCGAGTGTCTTGCAGTGCTTAGCATTATTTGATCAGCTCTTTTAATGACTTTTCTACTTGTTGTTCCTCGTATATATTCTGTCATTTGACCTATGTCCCTACGCAGTAATTCAATCTTGTTTAGAAGCCGTTTCTCCCAAGGTGCAACTCTGTTATCAGTCCTTCCGGCATTGGTACCCCGTCGTGTTCTGATCTTAATTCCCATTATATTAGCTATTGCTGTTGCTGCACAGTAAATAAGCATATGCAAATATTCCAGCGTATGGGCTTCTACGACGTAATTGTGTAGGACTTCAGTATTTATAATTTGTAACAGAGCACCCAGTTTTTTAGAAGAGTTTATTTTTGGTAGCGGTGGTCTGCTAAGTGGATTTGTTCCATTAAACTCTTGTACAGCTCGTGCCATTTCGCTTACCAGAGTATCGCGTAACTCGTTGTTGTCCTGTAGTGTATTATCAGGTTGAGTTTCTTGTATGGTAAGCTCAGGAATCTGCTCATGTCTCTCATTAGGGACTTGATCTACATTTACCTCTTGGTGATTAATCTCCCGTTCGACTTCGCTTCTGATGGTATTGCGTCTAGCCTCTGGGATAAGATTATTTCTTATAATTACCCGGTATTGATCAGCAACTCGTTGTTCAGTTACTTGAATTTCTGGGTACTCCCTGCAAAATTCGGCATAGAGATTTTGTCGATACCCGATCGTTACTTGACCGAGGTTTGTCACCTGGTAATAGAAGCGCAAAATATTCTCATTTATGGACACAGTCCATTTCATGCGCTGCCTCGGTCGTCCCACTTGGGTGAGCGCCGGCTGATGTTCCAGCGCAGCACCTTCAGCGGGTGGAGCTCTTGTTGTTGTTTAGCTCGCTTGTGGTTGTTCTTGCTGTTGTTGTTGTTGTTGGGTTGTAGCTAATTGTATGACAGGGGCCCGCCTCCTCAACACCCTGCCATCGACGTCCCGCATGCTGTCACGTCCAGCGCCGGCTCCAGACGTGCCCTGGCGATCCCCAGGCAGCGACCCTAAACGTAAATTATTATTCTCCATTATTATGGGTGTGCATTTTATACCTACTGCCAGGTGTCAGTTTTTGTTCCACGACAGGTATTCCTGTTACCCTCTAGGTATCTGCGCTACGGATACCCAGAAAGCATCCCCCATTGGCAGGGGGCCGCGCCTGATAGAAGAACTGATAAAAACTCCCACATTATTATTATTATTATTATATATTATATATATATATATATATATATATATATATATAAACTAAATTAAAAAAAAAGCGATTAGTAAGTTGCACTGACTAATTGTGATATTTTGTTAATATTTACGCATTCTTCTTATTACAGTGTCTTGAAAAAGGAATTAAACAATTCCGAAAGCTAGACCAAAAGTCAAAAGAGTGTTTCTTTAACATCCCGGCCAAACTTCTGACTGGAGCCCTAATAAATTGTGTTGTTTGTGTAGATATATCTAATATATAAAATTTCCGTCACAATGTTAGTTACCGTACTCCTCCGAAACGGCTTTACCGATCTTTACCACATTTTATATGCATATTGAATAGGTCTGAGAATCGGCTACTATCTATTTTTCATACCCCTAAGTGATAAGGGTTGTTCACCCTTAATTTTTTTTTAATTTTTCGACGAAATTTTTTATTTTTGTTTTATTTATAATGTTGCATTAAAAAATACATACAACCCTAAACTTTTACTTTTTTATCATCAACCCCTATTTTTTATGGCTATTTTAGTAATTTAGTCATTTTTCATCTCGCTCGATAACTGATCAATTATAGTGTTTTTAACTGTACTTCGATTAAAAATCTAAAATGTTTTTTAAGAAAATAAATATTTATTTTTATTATTAAAGTTTAACCCTGATATATGCTTAGTGTTACCAATCTTAGATTCTTCAAATTTGCCGCACCTTTACTGGTAAGTTGTAGCATTTTCAATTTCATTGATTCTTTTAAGTATATTGAAGTCCCCACGTATACGAAATATAAAATCACCTTGATATATTTTTTGATAGATCTAAAAATATTCGTACGTATTAACCCAAATTCTTATCATTTCTTTCTTATGTCGCCAAGTTGAAATAAACCCCATGTTAGAGTTGTTTATTTATTATACTTCGGCAAATTCTTTTCAGTATATGCTCGCAAAAGGATATGTAACGCGTTTCGTGTGTCTTGTTATGTCAGCGTTTGTATGTATGCGTTCAAATTTTAATATAATTTCTTCACTCTCTTGTAGCAGCTTTGAATAGCGTTCAATCGCCAGTCCAAATTCACGTCGAATTTGTAAAGTATCCTGTTTTTCCGTCCTTTTTATGAAAAATGTTGCAGTTTTTATTGGTTTTGTGGCAGAAAATGCTTCAAATTTATTAATGTTTTTGATTGAGGATTGGAGGACATCCTCGTTTTTTTTTTTTGTTCCTGTTTCTATCCAAGCTTTTTTTGTGCAGTTTGTAGAAGGAGGTTTACGTCCATGCAGAGAGAGTGTAGCCCTCAGTTCCAGGTTCCAGATGGTTTCAGATAGTTGAGTTTGTCATGTGAATTAAGGATAACATTTGTTCAAATTATAAACTACAGACAGACATTTTTTTATAAAATAATAATTGCTTATCCGTTGACATTTAAAATTATAAATTTTGTTTTGAATAAAGCTGGGGTCCAATATGTGTTTAGTTTTTTTTTGAAATTTAATGTTAATTTATGACAGCTCGTTTTAGTATTTTTGATGTTGATTAGCTTTGTTTTAATTTTTAAACAAAAGGTTTAACCTCCATGCACTTTTGTAAGTTTTAGTATCAATGAGTTTGTTAATGGATGCACCTGTAGTTTGGAATTTTTGTATTTCTCCAAGTTTTTGTGTTTTTGTTTTTTCTCCATGTAACTGTTTTTGTTATTTTTTTTTTGAGTGACACATAAATAAATGTTAAATTTTGTTGTCTAAACATTTTATTTTTTTTTTTGAGCTAACCCGTATTTTTTTGAGTTTATTTTGAAAAGTATGTTTTTTTATGGTTTGATTTTGTTTTCTAGTACTCTCCCTAGTTACAACTAGTGGTTGTAATAGGCAAAATTAGCACATCAAGTGGCGCCCAATATTAAATTCCTTGAGGTGTTTCTTGTTTAACTTTATTTGTTTATCCAAGAGCCCTTTATTTCAATTTTTTTTGTAGTTGCCCCATTCCAATGCCCCTATCTTTTACTTATCCACGACCCCAGCTCTCCTAAGAAACCCTGAGTGCCGTTCGCATCGTAGCGATTATTTTGTTTGCTTGCCTATCTCCACCCCCAATATTTTTTCTTCCCCCAATTTTTCTATCCCCTGTATTAATGCCCCCGTGGTAGCAAAATACTATCGGTACAAAAATGGCGCCCCGACGTGTGGCATCTTTTGCTTTTGATTCTTTCTTTCCTAGCCATATCTTTTTTCAGTTTTTCTGCCATAGTTTTCCAGCCATTTATATGAACCCTGTCTTTCGGAATAGTGCCCTGGTTCCCACAAACATTTTGTTTTATTATTGTATTGATATATGTATTTGTATTCAACCTATGTAATTGTTTCTCTAAGTATTGTTCATGTATTAACATATGTATTATTGTATATCATCAGATGTAATTGGTTGTATATGGACAAATGTAACGTTGATTCTTTATTTCGTGTAATGGTAGAAATTTTTCTATATGTTTTTTGTGTATTGTAAATTGAAAGCGAAATTTTTGAGTTGAATAATTAAATTGAATATTAAATAATGTTTTGATATGAGAAGAATTTTAATTTATTTACAGTGAAAAAATTAAGTGTACCGTTATTGTGCCATTTTATTTTTGATTGATTTGACAGTCTTACAGAAAATCGTTTTTGGTATTTTTGTTTTTGTCTGGGTCATGTATGAGTAAATGTGTTTATTGTTTGAGTGACGTTTTGAGCTGATGATTATAGTTGTGTGTGTCCCTTGTCCTTAGCCTTTTCATTGTTTCCTCTGCCCTCCACTGACGGCGTTTGGTTATGCCACGGCTAGTAGGAAGATTGTGGATGTTGAAGAGTGTTCCCCTCTGTTTCCCCTGTTTGTTCCCTAATTAACCAGCTTTGACGGCGTCTGTAATGCCACGGGTTAGATTAGAAGATTGTGTTCCCCTGATCCCCTTTTGTTCCCTTGTTTTTCCCTGTCTTGTATCTGAATGATGACAAGTGTTTTTACTCGTGATCGGAGGTGCTGTTTAGTTTGCCTAGGAGCAGTCTCATTTAAGTTTTCAGAACAAAGCAAATTTTTTAATGTTGTGTTATATTGTTTTGTAGCTCACTCAAAATCAAGTTTTCAATTATTATTAGTATTTTTGTCTCACTCTGAGTGAAGTTTATCGATATGTTGTTTTGTATACAATAGTATTTGCTTTCAACCCCAAACATTGTTTAGTATTTTTGTCCCGCCCCTGTATGTGAAGTATGGCCATGAGTTAGCATCGAATTGTATTTTCCTTTATATTGTGAATTTGCTTTAGACCAGTTTTTTCTTAAATCAAGTCTATTACCGTGTTCCAAGTCAACTGCTTAACGAACGATTTCCATTTCTTCTGTGTTCCAGTTTTCGAAAAATTACGATGAAATAAATCTCGTCCTATTCTTTTCCTTTGAATTAAAAAATATACGTATTTAGAATGCTATAATCTTTCGCCAATGCTTGAAATGCGATTTCTTATTGTCGGCATTTTAAAAGTTAACGATATTAGTTTTTTATTTCCAGATTTCGTCTTAAGTAAATAATATCCCATGTCTGAGAAAAGAAATTTTTGTTACGTTTAAATTTCGTAGGCCATCCTTGACCTCGTATAGAGTGCTCTTTTCTCTTCCTCTGTGTTTATAGAAATCAGCTGTTGCACAACGGTTGTACGAAAAATATAGTCAAATTTTTTTTCGTATCTTAAAGTTTTATAGTCCAGGTAAATCGTATAATTTTTTTTAAAGCCCGGAAAAAGAAAATGTTTTTCTGTTATCAGTCCCATTAATGTTTTTTCCATTGTTGTCCTTTGTTTAATAATAGGAGGAGGTAATAATGCGATTTCGTTTTTTTCCAAGGCTAAGGCCGATTTGGTTCGAGACAAAGCGACAGTATTGTAATTTTTCCTTATCTTTCTGTTATTTCCCGTGTTTTCCTCCCCCGGTTTTCTTAGTTTTCCTATTCTGTGTTTATATGTAAGGAGGAAATGATGAATTACGATCCGTTTTGTCCTTGCTAAGCCGATTGTTAGTACTAAGAGGAGTATTGTTATTTTTCTTTTGTCCTGTTAGTCTTGGATTCTCCCTAGTTCATTTTTTTGTGTACAATTAGAAGAGAGTGATATGATTCGTGTATTCCTGGCTAAGGCTGATTGTTTTGAGAATACATAGCGAATGTATTCTGATGTTTTTCTGCCTGTTAGTTTTGTTTTCTCTTTGTGTGTCAGATTTGTAGTAAGCTATGTGTTTGTTGGTCTAAAATGTATTATTTTGTGAATTGAGTATTGTGTTGTTGAATTATCATATAGACGTACAGCGGCATGTGCCTGGATTTGGTTTCCTTGGATATTTCTGTTGTTGTGTAAGACTGCGTAGCAGCATCCCCTTTCGGAATTATTAGAAAGGATAAGCCTATTCTACGTGTTGAAGTAAGACTAATGGCGGTGGGATAGCAGTCTCAATAGCTTTCCTTCTTGTTGTAGAGTTTGTGATGATTGTTTTATGATTGGTAGCAACGGAGGTACAAATACTTGCATTGTCCATGTGACTTTTGATTTGCTGAGGTGAAAGTACCTGGGCGTCCGTTAATTTGTGAAAATTTTGTTTATGTCGAATGTGAGAACCATGTTAGTGAAACACTGAAGTGTTTTCTATACTCATACCGTTGAATGACCCACTAAGAAATTCCCATACCTTATTTGTTCTGACCCATGTTCGAGTTTTGTTGAAGAATAGCCGAACGTTTTTCTTCTGATCTTTTATAAAGCTTTGTATTCAATTATTAAACCTGAAGTGATTGGAAAAGTTTATTGTATTTATTTTCTTGATGTTGTCCCTTTATTCCCTGCCAAACTGTGTCATTGACCTTATATTTGTCATGAGAGGAACGCTAGGGCGATGATATTATGGCTTCGGTCCGCCAGGTGACTGTTTGACTTTAAGGAAGATAAGCATTAGTTTTTTGCCTTGTGTATATATACTCTTCCTTCCTTCTTCTCTTCTTCTTCTTACCCTCTTGCCCTGCTATTTGAGATTTTGTTTACCCAGTTAAAGTTTATTGTTGATGACGGACTGTAATTATTTTTTTGTTCTTTTGAAAATTATAAGTGTTTCTTCTGTTCCCTTGGAGATCTGTAATGATGTTTTTGTTTCTTTTAAAGTGTTGTCGTAACTTTTTTGTTTTCCTTGGAAGACTTTACGATTTAATTTGTTTTCTTTGGAAGTATTTTGTTTGAGACTGAACTCGATTGTGTATTGATTTATTGCTTGTATGCCATGGCTGCCCCTATCTTTCTTCTTTTTCCTAGATTTGTGGTATTAGCATTTTGGACTTATGTTCTGTCTTTTGGTCCTTTGGGAGTTTTTCTTACTTAGAAAATTTTTCGCTCTGGTCGATCCCAAGGATATTTCTATGAACTAATGCCATACCTTTTTTTTTCTGTTTGTGTTTCATTTTCAACCAGTGGTTTAAATTCATTGCTTGACTGTTATAGTCAGTTGTTATTGTGTGATATTGTTTTGGTTATCTATCTAGTGGATAACCATAGCGAAGCTTGTCATAAGCTGTGTTGTTGGCCACCCGCCTTGTTGAGCTGGAAGCACCTCTCTTTCGCTCCTCCCAGAAACTTCAACACTGGTCTGTTCCACGTTTTGGTTAGCAAGAGCCATTTTAGTAGAAATCTGCCATTTTGTACGATTGTGCTAAGAGCCAACGAACTGCGACCTGGTGCCGATTCGTCAAATCGAGCATCCAGTTTTATTTTGTATGTTATGTGTTAGTACCAAAACAGTTTATGAATGTGTACTTTTGGTTATGATTTTATGTTGTTGTATTTTTGTTTCTGTTTGAGTTATTGAAGGTCATTATGTATTGTTTCAGTAGTTGGAAAATGCTACTGTTGTTTTCAACCTGATTGTTGTTCGCCCAAAAAAACGAAAAATTTTTCCTGAGTTAGTCAGTTTTCGCTCTTTACGTGGGGGTATTGTAGCATTTTCAATTTCATTGATTCTTTTAAGTATATTGAAGTCCCCTCGTATACGAAAATATAAAATCACCTTATATAGATTTCTTTGATAGATCTAAAATATTTCGTACGTATTTAAACCCAAATATCTTATCATTTCTTTCTTAGGTCGGACAAGTTTGAAATAAACCATTTAGAGTTGTTTATTTATTTTACTTCGGCTATTCTATTCAAGTTTATGCGTCGCAAAAGGAAATGTATGCGTCGTTTCGTGGTGTCATTTATGTCCACGTTGTATATATGATGCGTTCAATTTTAATAGAATTTCTTCACATCTCGTTGTTAGCAGCCTTTGAATAAGCGGTTCAACGCCAGTCCCAAATTTCACTCGAAATTTTGGTAAAGGTATCCTTTTTCGCGTCCTTTGTTATGAAGAAAATGTAAGCAGTCTTGTTTTATTTTTTTTGTGGCAGTTAAATGCTCCTCAATATTAATGTTTGAGTGAGGATTGCGGACATCCTCGTTTTTTTTGTTTCCTGTTTCTATCCAAGGTTTTGGCAGTTTGGGGATGGAGGTGTTCGTCATGCAGAGAGAGTGGAGCCCTCAGTTATCCAGGTTTCCAGTTATGGTTTCAGAAAGTTGAGTGTGTCATGTGAATTAAGTAACATTTTGTTCAAATTTTAAACTAAAGACATACATTTTTTATAAAATAATAAATGCTTTCGTACATTTAAAATTATAATTTTTGTTTTGAATAAAGCTGTCAATTTTGTGTTTAGTTTTTTTTGAAATTTACTGTTAATTTATGACAGCTCGTTTTAAGTATTTTTTAATGTTGATTTGCTTTGTTTTTTTTTTTAAAAAAAGGTAACCTCCATGCAATTTTTGTAAGTTTTTTAGTCAATGTGAGTTTTGTTAATTGATGACACCTGTAAGTTTAGAATTTTGTATTCTCCAAGTTTTTGTGTTTTGTTTTTTCTCCATGTAACTGTTTTGGTGACACATAAATAAATGTTTAAATTTTGTTGTCCTTAACATTATTTTTTTTTTTGAGCTAACCCCTTTTTGTGTTTATTGAAAAAGAAATGATTTTTTATGTTTTGATTTGTTTTCTAGTACTTCCTAGTTACAACTATTGGTGTTGTAATAGGCATAATTAAGGCACCTCAAGTGGCGCCCTATATTAAATTCCTTGAGGTGTTTTCTTGTTATTTTTATTTTGTTTATCCCAAGAGCCCCTTTATTTCATTTTTTGTAGTTGCCACCCATCCAATGCCCCTTCTTTTACTTATCCACGACCCCACTATCCTACGAAACCCTGATTGCCGTTCGCATCATAGCGATTATTTTGCATGCCCAAGCTTCACCCCAATAGTTTCTTCTACCAATTTTCTATCCCTGTATTTATGCCCCCTGTGGTAGGCAAAATACTATCGTTACAAAGTGAAATGCCACACTATACCATAAACTGAAGCCGGTCTCCTGTTTCACTCACACAAGACTTCTCTCACTCCCTACACAGTTTTCGGCCATCCATGATTATTGTTTATACATCAAGTGTAGTAATAACGTTCACAATTATCAATTTTCTATTTCTGTTTTGTTTTCAATCAATTTTTTACAACTATTGTTTCAATTTTTTTTCTCATAAAACTAATATTTTCGCTATAATCCTGGCCGTAATTATAAAAATAACGTTTTCCATCGTTAAGTAATTTCATTAATTCTATTTATATGTGTTTTGTAGAGTGAGCAATGCCAAGAAAACGCAAAAGGGCTTATTTGAGCCCTTTATTGAACCCTTATATGAGCCCTTATTTGAATACAAGTAGGTCCAGAAGTATGAGAGATAAAAGATCCCAAAGAACCGAAGAACAAGTCCAGCAACAAAATGCTGATGCACGTGTGAGCATTCAACAATTGCGTCAAGAACGAGCTGAGCGCAATGAAGTTATACGTTTAGAACAACGACAATCACGCCGTTTTACGGTTAATACACGGAGAACAAATTACCAACAACGCCAACAGGTACATCGTGCATTTACATCTGATTTATTTTTGCGTCTAGCATTCCAGTATGAGCCCGATATTGAATATTATGCTCATTCAAAAGTGGTAATTGGTGCTATGGATAACGAATGTCCGCATTGTCATGCTCTCAAATTAAAAAATGAGCCACCTAGGATGTGTTGCGCGTCATAAAAAGTGCAACTACCTGAAATTGAAACACCACCTGAATCATTGAATGGTTTACTTATCGGCACGGATCCAGATTCTAACGTATTCCTGAAGTCAATTCGAACATTCAATTCCTGCTTTCAAATGACATCGTTCGGAGCAACAGAAATAGTTCGAAATACTAATGCTAATGGTCAACAATACAATTCTACATTCAAAGTGCACTTGCTAATGGCGTGAATGCACGTTGTGACTATAATAACATTGATTCATTTTTTGCCAGGCGCATCGTCAGCGACTTGGACGCTCTATTGAACAAGCACAATGAATTGTTGAAAATATTCAAATCACACATGCTCAAATTACAAAACGATAATCACGCTATTGTCATTAACCCTGATAAAACACTAGCTGGAGAACATATTCGTAGATTCAATGCACCTGTTGTTGAAGAATATTCTGGAAGAGGCAAGACGGATATTGCATAAACATAAACAACGAGTTAATTTCTATTAAACTGGGAATAAGCCACAATTAAAGATAAAAATACGTTTATTGACGTTTCAATTTCCAATTCGGAAATCGTTCTCAAAATACAAACAGTAAAACAAATTTTGTTTTTTTGTTACATAGTGAAAAATTCTTCTAATAATTTAATTTTATCTGACTCATTTATATTGACAATTCAGACATACATTATGCATTTTTTACGGATAATAAAAAAAGAAAAATCAAAGAAGCGGCTCTAATTATGCTAAATGAGGCCAATTGTGTCGCAAATTCCTCGGCTATCATCTGATCAGCTAGGATCTGGTTATACCAGATCTG
Source organism: Diabrotica balteata (assembly GCA_918026665.1). NCBI lineage: Eukaryota > Metazoa > Arthropoda > Insecta > Coleoptera > Chrysomelidae > Diabrotica > Diabrotica balteata. Next base: position 68,820,833 of record OU898284.1, on the reverse strand, counting down.
GACCAATATTGAAAGAGGAAGTTATTAATAAGAAAATACCAGTATTAGTAAGTCAGTAACATATAGAGGATACATCATTTATGTTTTTTAAATAACGTAACATATAAAATCAGAATTTTGATGTTTGTTGAAGGTAAACTAAATTCACGAACAAATACTTACAACGTCGGGATAGTATTATGAGGTTTTTTTCCTGGTTTTTCCCTCATAATTTACTATGGAATCACTAACAGCAGAATTTTACTGTCATCATGTCATGTGTTTGTCTTTTTAAAGACGAATTACATGCTATGATTTTTTTCTGACGGATATTCTCAAGTTAAAGTTGATTTCATGTAATCGAATGAAATATCTTATAAGTAAAGTCGTCCCAGGAGCGCAACTCAACAATATTGGCAATATCATTTTAAAGTCGTCTACTTTAAAATGCATAATGTATGTCTGAATTGTCAATATAAATGAGTCAGATAAAATTAAATTATTAGAAGAATTTTTCACTATGTAAGAAAAAAACAAAATTTGTTTAATTTACTGTTTGTATTTTGAGAACGATTTCCGAATTGGAAATTGAAACGTCAATAAACGTATTTTTATCTTTAATTGTGGCTTATTCCCAGTTTAATAGTAATTAATTTACAATGCCATAAGAAAATAGCTTCAGAACAATATAAACAACGAGATCCCGTATCAGGTACTTCATTTATCATTAACCATTTAACAAAACAATTAAATTATTGAATGGAATTAATTTAAATTAATAATCATAAATGTATTATTACAGAAGCTGAAACAAACAAGAACGTTAGCTCGAAAGATTATTATGCGTACCGATTAATGATTCGGCGCGGCCTGAACAACGTCATTCTACAATGTCGTGAGCTTTGTCAAAAATTCATTGTCGACATTTACGCGAAGATAGAGGGCGAACGACTATGATACTTACGATATCATCAACTCAAGCTGCGTGCGGAAGAGTGCATTCACTTATGAGACGCTATTAACAACAACGCCGACGTCGCCGAAATTGGTAACTATGTCATTTTACCATCATCGTATATAGGCAGTCCACGTCATATGCAAGAATATATACAGGATGCTATTGCTTACGTGCGCGAATATGGACGACCGTGTTTAATTGTCACGTTCACATGTAATCCAAAATGGCCAGAGATTACATCTTTGCTATTACCTGGCCAAATGCAATACATCGTCATGGCATTACAGAACATGTATTCAGACAAAATCTTTGATCTCTAGTGTAAGGAATAGATGTGTGTAAATTCTGCTCCATAATAATTTCAATTTTTGGTTATTGTGAGTCGATAATTTTGCTGATTTTGCGTGCAGTGTGTAATACAAGAATAAAAGTGTTAAGGGTAATTATAGCAAAGACATTGGAAGAGAGGTAAGTGCATAACCTCGATAAATTTAGGAAGGCGAAGGAAATTTTATTTACTCTCAACACAAAAAACTAAAAACAAAACCGGCCCAGGTAATTAACACTATATATCAGTTTTAAAAGCAAGAGGTGGGCGTTGCCACATCAAACCGTTCCAAAGTATCTGACAATTATTTTAATTGAAAATTAATTTATCCAGGAAGAAAACGAGAAAATAAATTACTACAAGCTACTACTTGAGAGAACTATCTTCCTTCGACGCGTTGAGTGGGGAGGTTGGCTCTATCGCGAGTAGTAGCAGCAGAAATATGGTTTCAGATGACAATACATCCGATGACAATCGGAAAAGAAATAGAGAAGAAGAGGAACTGTTATTTGGTCCCAGTAAAAAAGTACAAAGAAGCCCAATTAAAAGTCACAAAAATGAAAACAAAATAGATCAAATACTAAATATGATAAAAAATTTAACAATAGAGTTACAAGAATTAAAAACTGATATAAAAGAAGTAAAAACGGAACAAAACAATACAGAGAAGAAATGAGGGAACTCAAAACTGAACTAGCAGAACTAAAACAAGAGAATAGTGAAATCTGGAAAGAAAATGAACAAATCAAAAAGGATCTGAATGAGACAAAAGGACGCCTTGAAAGGCTGGATAGAATAAGAAAAGAAAATAATGTGATAATACAGGGAATGACAATAGAAACTGGAGATAGAAGAATACTAAAAGAAGTGATAGAACATTTTATGACAAAAGAGCTAAATATTACCGTAAATATAGATGAAGCAGTGAAACTAGGAGATAAAACATGTTTAGTCAGATTGCCAAATAAAGAAGAAAAAACAAAAATTATGGAAAACAAAAGTAAACTTAAAGAAGTGAAAAAAGAAAAAATATATATAAACAATGATCTAACTACAGAGGAATTACAAATACAGAAGGAAATACGAAGAATAGCAAAAGATGAAATAAAGAAAGGTAAACGTGTCCAAATTAAAGCCAACAAACTTATAATAGATGGTCTAGAAAGGAGATGGAATAGAAACACCAACCAGCTGGAGGACCATCATGGAGGTGGTTCAAAAAACTAGCAAGGGATGAGAGGATACATTATTCGTTGACGGACAAGGCAAAGAAACAGGAAATAACTGCAGATAAACCTGGGCAAAACAAAAGTGAAATAAAGAAAAATGGACAAGAAAACAAAAATAAAGGACGAAGACAACAGAACAAAAAAAAAATAAAGAGTTGAAAATAAGCACATGGAACATAAGAACTATGCTAACTCCAGGAATAATGCTAGAAATAGGAAAGGAACTCAAAAAGTATAAAATAGATATTGCAGCACTGCAAGAATTACGCTGGGAGGGACAGGGACAGATTGATAAACAAGACTTTACAATGTTATATTCAGGAGGAAAGAAGCAAGGGCAAAAAGGCGTGGGATTCATGATACTTAGTCACCTAAGAGAAAAAATTATAAATTTCAAGCCAATATGCGAAAGGATGACCTATGTTATAGTCAACAGCAAACCATTCAATATATCAGTCTTGTTATACGCCCCCACAGAAACAAGCAATGCAGACGAAAAAGAAATCTTTTATGATAAGGCCGAAGAGGAGATAGAAAAAATACCCAAAGAAGATGTCATATTTGTACTGGGAGACCTCAACGCCCAGATTGGAAAAGAGGACTTTTTACAGCAAACTGCAGGAAAGCATGCAATACATGAAAACACGAATGACAATGGGCAAAGACTATGTAACATAGCAACAACAGCAAATTTGTTAATAAGCTCGACAAAATTTGAACACCCTAAAATACATAAGGTAACATGGAGGTCACCGGATCAGAAAACATATAGTCAAATTGATCACATAATGATTAATAAACGAAAACAATCGTCAATAAAAGATGTAAGAACGTTCAGAGGTGCGTGTGCAGATTCAGACCACTACATGGTCACAGCCATTATAAGACAAAAAGTTAAAATTGAAACAAAACAAAAAAACCAACATAACAAGTGGAATGTCAATAAATTGAGTAATGAAGAAGTAAGAAAAAATATAAAGAGGCAGTAACAGTTCAAATAAAAGAGAAATATAAAGCAGAAGATATAAGCACAGAATGGGAGACGATCAAAAAATCAATAGAAGAAGGTGCAAATATGCAGATAGGTAAAAGTCAGGCTAAAACAAAAAACGAATGATATAACCAAGAATGTAGAGAAATAACAGGAAAAAAAGTGCAAGCCAAAAATAAATGGCTAAGAGCAGATAAAGAGGAAGACAGAGAAGAATATGAAAAATTAAGAAGAAATGCTAAGAAAGTGATAAGGCAAAATAAAAGAAGATGGGTAGACAAAAAATGCAGTAAATAGAGCAGGAAAGAACAAACAGAAATACGAAAAGTTTTTACAAAAAGATTAAAGAACAAAACAAAAAATATAAGGGCAAAACAAACGGAATAAAAATAGAGAGGGAATAGTGATAATAGAGGACCAAGAATACAAGCAAGTATGGAGAGATTACTACAGAGAGCTCTTGACGGAGGAAACAACAGAAGAAGAAATGTATGACGAGGAGGAAATAGTACATGAAGAAGAAGCAAATGAAGTAGACATCGAAATTTCAAAAGAACCAACATTAGAGGAATTGGATGAAGTTATACAGAGAAGCAAAAATGGAAAAACCCCAGGTAAAGATGGAATTAATATGGAACTAATAAAATACGGGGGAAGGAAACTAAGAGGAAAAATACTGGCACTATTGAAAAATATATGGAAAAAAGAGAAAATGCCAGGTGACTGGGAGGTAGGACAGATCATAACAGTATATAAAAAGGGAGACAACATATAAAATATTGACATCAATAATAAAAAAGAGGTTATCAAAGATCACAAAGAAGACAGTAGGACAGTACCAATGTGGATTCATAGAAGGAAGATCTACAATAGATGCAATACATACAATAAAACAAATAATGGAAAAAGCAAACGAGTATAAATTAGAATTGGAAATGTTATTCATAGACTTCAAACAGGCATTTGATTCTATTAAAAGGAACGTATTAATGACAGCACTTAAAAAATTAAAAATTCCACATAAACTCAGAAAATTAATAGAAATGACAATGAGAACTACAAAAATAAGCATAAAGACACAAAGAGGAGAGACAGAGGAATTCAGTATAAATAAAGGGATGAAACAAGGAGATGCCTTATCAACAACGCTATTTGATCTAGCATTAGAATATGTACTGCGAAATATAAATAAAGGAAATCTCAGAACAAGAGGTGGTCAAATAATTACATATGCAGATGATATTGCTATTATTGCAAAGAACAGAAAAATAATGAAAGAAATGCTTGAAGAAATAAGAGAGAAAGGGGAGGTAATGGGGGCTAAGATTAAATCAAGAAAAGACAAAAATATTAAGATTAGGGAAAAAAACCAATAAAGGAAAAAATCAAAATAGGAAGTTCCGAGTTTGAAGAAGTAGAATACTTCAAATACCTAGGAGTTACAATAAGTAAATCCGGAGAAAGGAAATCCGAAATAAAAGAAAAAATATTAGCAGCGAATAAAGCTTATTTTGCAAACAAAAGATTACTTAAAAGCAAAACACTGACTAAAAAAAGCAAGATGAGCATTTATAACACCATAATTAGACCAATATTATTATATGCAGGGGAAACAATGACGATGGTTAAAAAAGATGAAGAAGACTTAAGAATTTCAGAGAGAAAGATTATGAGAACCATACTAGGGCCAATCAGAACAGAGCAAAATGAATATAGAAGCAGAACAAATGCAGAAATTAAGGAAGAACTTAAGGAAGACATCGTAACTAAAATAAAGCAATGCAGAGTTAGATGGTTAGGTCACATTTGGCGAGCAGGCGATGAGGCAGTGACATACGCAATGATAGAATGGAATCCAGGAGGAAGAAAGAGAAGGGGAAGACCGAGATCAAAGTGGCTGCAAGAAGTTGAAGAAGAACTCCAAAGGGCAGGAATCAGTGAATGGAGAGGAAAAACTAGAGACAGGAAAAAATGGAGAGATATTGTCAAGAAGATAAGATAAACAAAAAAAAGACTGATCCACTTAAGAAATAGGATCTAGAAAGCATTTGCGGTTTAACCCCACGCTGGGGTGTATAGCCATTATATATATATATATATATATATATATATATATATATATATATATATATATATATATATATATATATATACATATATTCAGACAAAGTTGAAGTCTCTAAAAAGTTACGTTACTAAATTACATGTATTCGGTCCCACACGCTGCTGGCTGTACTCAATTGAATGGCAAAAGAAGAAAGAATGGTAAATCCGTCCTGAAGAAATCGATAGTATCATTTCTGCGGAAATTCCAGATCCGTCTACTGATCAAGTGCTGTTTGATATTGTTACAGCAGAGTACCACATGATCCACGGTCCATGTGGTACTCTTCATCGTTCATCGCCTTGCATGGCAGATGGAAAATGTGCTAAAAATTTCCCTAAAGATTTCAGTAATGATACAATAACAAATACCGACGGATATCCAATATATCGTCGAAGAAGTCCAGATAATGGCGGATACTCATTTATTAAAAATATCAGCAACACAGACATTGACATTGACAATCGTTGGGTGGTGGCGTATTCACCTCTGCTAAGCAAAACAAACATACAATGCTCATATTAATGTTGAGTTTTGCAGTTCTGTGAAGAGCATTAAATATATTTGCAAGTATGTCCATAAAAGCAGTGATATGGCTGTGTTTAGAGTAGAAAATACTAATGTAAATGCTCCTCCAATGAATAAAAACGATGAAATTACGCTCTACCAAATTGGACGGTACATCACCTCCAATGAAGCTGTCTGGCGTATCTTCGGTTTTCCAATTCATGAACGGGATCCAGTAGTTGTTCATTTTGTCGTCCATCTTGAAAAAGGTCAGCTTGTATTTTTCACTAACGAGACAGTGATTGATCGTGGTAGAAATCCACCTAAAACTACACTCACAGCATTTTTTGAATTGTGTAATAGTATGGATGATTTTGGTGCCTTTGCAAGAACATTACTCTATTCACAAGTACCACAATATTTCACATGGCCTCAAAGAAAAAGTGGATGCCCCGCAAGCAAGGCTCACCAGTTGATGCATGTCTCAATTTATTTAAATCGAACGCTTTGGGGCGATTATTTACAGTTAATCCAAGACATACTGAGTGTTTTTATCTTCGACTGTTGTTGGTTAATGTTACTGGCCCATTATCATTTCAAGATATACGTAAAGTGAATGGGCAACAGTATCCAACATATAAAGCATGCACTCAGCTTGCTGGAAGACGACAACCAGTGGGGGTTTATGCTTGCTGAAGCTGCATTGAACTGTACAGCAATACAAATTCGTCTACTATTCGCTATAGTGTTGACTACATGTTTCCCAGCTCGAGCACAGATATTGCGGGATAATCACAAAGATTCAATGACTGATGATATATTGCATCAACATCGTACACGGTGCAACGATCTAACGATAACATTCAGCGACGCTATGTACAATGAAGCATTGATTGCTATTGAGGATCTTTGCATTGTCATTACCAAATTATCACTCACTCATTTAGGTATGAATTCGCCAAATCGAACCGCATCTGATTTAATTAACAATGAAATGAATCGTGAACTGCAGTACAATACTATAGAAATGGCAGTGATTGTTACTCGCAATATCCCACTAATGAATGACGGACAAAGAACCATTTATGACCGCATTTTGCTCGCAGTTTTAGCAGGACAAGGTGGGTTCTTCTTTTTGGATGCACCGGGTGGAACTGGCAAAACATTCCTTATTTCACTAATTCTTGCTGAAATACGATCAAATAATGGCATCGCATTGGCCGTTGCATGGATGGAGACAGAACAGCTCATTCAGTATTTAAGCTGCCACTAAATATTCAAAATAACTCTGACGCAGTGTGTAACATTAAAAAACAATCGTCCATGGCTAGCGTGCTAAAACAGTCTAAAATTATCATCTGGGTTGAATGTACTATGGCACAAAAACATTCAATTGCGGCGTTAAACAGGACATTGAAAGATATTAAAAACAACGACAAACTATTTGGCGGCACTCTGTTGGTGTTTTCAGACAAACACTTTCCATCATTCAACGTTCAACATACGCTGATGAGATCAACGCTTGCTTAAAATCATCTCCATTGTGGCGTAATGTTGAAAAAGTACAGCTGAAAGTAAATATGCGCGTTCAAATGCTACAAGATCCATCCGCTGAAACATTCTCAAAACAACTCTTAGATATCGGTGATGGAAAAGTTGCTACAGATGAAACTGGATACGTAAAATTACCGACCGATTTCTGCACAATCGCTGATTCGCAAGATACTCTCATTGAACAAATATTTCCTGATGTACACAGTACATAATCTGTCAATTTTTCCACAGAATTTTTGAACTCACTGGATTTGCCAGGCATGCCACCGCATAATTTACAATTGAAAGCTGGATCTCCAATTATCTTGCTTCATAGTTTAAACAAGCCACGGCTGTGCAACGGTACGCAATTAGTCATTCGAAAATTGATGAAAAACGTTATCGAAGCCAGCTTTTAAATGGAAGCTCAAAGGTGAAAATATATTAATACCACGGATTCCTAAATACCTAAAGAATACAATGGGATAGAAAAATCAAATACAGCACAATGTCAAAAGGGCCTTAGTTGTGTATTTTCGGTTCTGTTAGTCCAATCATGACGTGCAGTACCTCAAATGAAAGGATTTAACAAATAAAATACAATGAAATACAATGAGGTAATGGAGTTGCATGTCAAAAGGGCCTTAGTTATGTACCTTTGGTCCTATTAGGCCAATAGTGACGTACGATATCTCAAATGATAGCACTTAACCAATCTTCTTCTTACGGTACCTTATCCTTAAGGACGTTGGCCATTACATTTGCCCATTTAATCTTATTTGTAGCAGCCCTGAATAGTTCTATGGAGGTCATGTTCGTCCATTGCCGTAGGTTTTTAAGCCAAGAGTTGCATCTTCTTCCTGGTCCTCTTTTGCTATTGACTTTGCTTTCGATTATAAGTTGGAGCAGTTCATACTTTTGATTTCTTATGATGTGACCAAAATATTGTGTTTTCCGTTCTTTTATTATAAGCATAAGCTCTCTTTCCTTATTCATCCTCCGAAAGACTTCCGCATTTGTCGTATGGCTCATGTAGGATATTCTGAGCATTTTACGGTAACACCAGAGTTCGAATGCTTGGATTCTTTTTTGTGTTGCTTCTGTCATTGTCCAGGCTTCAACACCATAGAGCAAGGTGGAGAAAACATAGCACTTAAGTATTCTAGTTCTCAATGAGATGCCCAGCTGGCGGTTGCATAGAACTTTTTGCATTTTGTAAAACATTGTACGTGCCTTTTCCAGGCGTATTCTTATCTCTAGTGAGTGGTCCCAAGTTTCATCAAGATTACTTCCAAGGTACGTTGTTCTTGTTACTCTATCCAGATCTGTTCCGTCGACATTGACCTTCACCCTTCTGTTTTGGTGCTTGCTGATTACCGTCGTTTTTGTTTTCGTTGTATTCAATTTCATTCCAAATTCTCTACAGGCTGTCGTTACTCGGTCCATTAAGCGTTGCAGGGCTTCAGCATTATTTGTCAGTATGACAGTGCCATCAGCATATCGCAGGTTATTTATACATTGCCCGTTTATAATTATACCATCCGAGGTGCCTTCCAAAGCTTTCTGAAATATCTTCTCAGAGTAAACATTGAACAGCAAAGGTGATAGGACACATCCCTGTCTTACTCCCTTCTCGATATTGATTTGTCCAGATGTTTCACGTTTCGTGTTTTATTCTGATTTTAGCCTTTTGTTCTTGGTAGAGGTTTGAAATGATCCTTAAGTCTTTATCGTCGATATTACATGACCTTAAAATATCTATTAGTTTATAATGTTTCACCAGGTCAATCGCCTACTGAAAGTCTATAAAACACAAGTATACATCAGAATCGACATCTCTACATCTTTCAACTAGCACACGTATTGAAAAAAGTGCTTCTCTTGGTCCGAAGCCATTCTTAAAACCAAACTGAGTTTGACCAGTGTGTTCGTCTAGTTTATTGTATACTCTATTGTGTATTACTCGTAGGACAAGTTTCAATATATGATTCATCAGGCTAATAATCCTATGGTCTTCACATTTCTTGGAGTTTTTCTTCTTTGGTAGTAGTATAAACACCAATGTCAGCCAATCATTTGGTATTATGCCTGTTTCGTATATTTTGTTAAATATATCTTCCATTACTTCGATGTGTTCGTCTAGTAATATCTTTATTATTTCAATTGGGATATTATCTTCCCCAACAGCTTTTCCGTTCTTTATCTGATTTGCCGCTTTGATGATTTCTTGCTTTGTGATATAAGGTCCAGTCGATGCCTCCTGCATGTAAATGTTCGTCCTCTCTCGGTCTTGAAACATCTCTTCCACGTATTTTCTCCATCTACCTATTTGATCGTTATGTTCAGTAGCGGGTTCCCATGTTTATCTTCGATGAAAGACGTAGGAGTTTGTTTAAATATTCCAGCGGCTTCTTTTACTTTTTTATGTAGATTGAAAGTATCATGTCTTTGTTCCAACTCTTCAATTTCTTGGCATCTTTCACTTAGCCAGGTTTCTTTGGCTTGTTGGATCTTTATTCTGATATTCTTGTGTATTTGCTTGTATGTTGTTTCATTTTTACCTCTGTATTTTCTTCTTTCGTCCATCATGTTTAGAATTTCTTCTGTCATCCATGGTTTGTTCTTTTTTCGTGTATCTTGTTTGAGGTAGTCTTCTGTTACTCTTGTAAGTGTTTTCTCAATATAGTGCCAGTCTTCCTCGGGAGTTTGTGTCGATTGTACTGTTCTGTTACTCAAGTGTCTATGTATTTCTTCCCGTATTTTATTACTAGTGGATTCTTCTTTAAGCTTATCTGGGTTAATGGCTATTATTTGCTTATTTCTTTTTGTTCTTTTAAATTCTATACTAATTGTTGCAAGAAGAAGATTGTGGTCAGTGGGGATGTCAGCTCCGGGGTATGTCTTGCATGCTTTTACTGCGTTTCTCTATCTTTTGTTGATCATTATGTAATCGATTTGATTTTTTGTGATGCGTCCTTCTATTCCATCTGCTGGAAATTTCCACGTGTAGAGACGTCTGGGTGGTAACTTGAAAAAGTTGTTCATTACACTGTACTGATTTTCTTTAGAGAACTGAAGCAGTCAATCTCCCCTCTCATTTCTTATTCCGAGGCCAAACTCCCCCACCGTGTCATCTTCTTTTCCTTTTCCAATCTTGGCGTTAAAGTCTCCTAATATTATGTTGGTTTCATGCTTCTTTGTCTGCAGTAGAGTTTTGTTTAGGTCTTCGTAAAATTGTTTTATTTCTTCTTCTGTGCTTTGACTAGTTGGGGCATATACCTGGATAATATTCATATCGACTGGTTTGCTGTCTATTTTTATTAGCATTATTCCATTTGATGTTGGTAGTAATCCAGAAACTAATTTTGCAATTTCATTAGATGTAACTATTGCTACACCGTTTTTATTTTGAGTGCCTTCATCCCCAGAATAGAGTACTGTATAGTTGCCCATCACACAGGTACCTGTATTTGGCCATCTTACCTCACTGCATCCCAGTATATCGATATCAAGTCTTTCCATTTCTTGAATTAAATTTGCGGCCTTTCCCGCTTCATATAGACTTCTCACATTCCATGTGCCTATTCTTTTTGTTTTCCTCCAGGGGATTCTTAGCACCCTCTTCTCATTTAAGAGGTGCCCGGGACTGAGGACCGTTGTTTTAGGTTCCATGAGCATTATGTAATTTTGTTGGGGAAATATTAGTGTAGTGGTTTCCCGTTGCCTTCTACACCGCTGTACATGTGCCGCTTCTGTGAATGTCACCACGCCACATGCTGTCTAATTCACAGCCATTTCAGTCTGCCTGTGGTTAGTGTTGGATCAGCCAGCTGTCACTGTCCAGTGCTAGTTTTATACAATCCCTAAAACCATTGGACTGCCACCTCCGCTCTCCAGACCGTTGTGAAGACCTTCTTCTCCGCCCTGGATACCGTTGTGGACTTCATCCGTGACCCTGGATAAGGGACCCTTAGCAGGTTCTAGTATCCCGGGTCAGGAAACACCTGGAATCTGCGGAAGGCAGGGATTGATTCACTTCCCCTGATAGGACTATCCGAAAGGAGTTCCTACCCGCTACCTATTACTTACTTAACGCTACTTAACCAATAGAATACAATAACTTAAAATTGGAAATTAAATACAGCAACACGTAAAACGAGCCTTAGTTACGTATCTTCTTTTTAGTAGCACAAAAGTGACTTAGAGCACCTCAAATGATAGGATTTAATCAATAGAATACAATGAGAAAGAAAAATAAAATCCAGCAGCATGTCAAAAGGGCCATAGTTATGTTTCTGAGATCCTATCGTGACGTTTCGTACCGCAAATGATAGAATTTAACTCACGATTCTATGACTTCCGAGATAAAACCACTTCGCAATCGAATTTTGTACGTCGATGCGCATAACGTCACTTGGCGATAAAAGTTTATCTTTAATTTAATATTCTGAACTATGTTTTATATAAAGTGCACACATTTATTTGTCAACGTACAAGATAAACAATAAAACAATACTAAATCTGACAAAACTCCATGCAAAACAGAACATTTCTGGTGATATTTGTCGCCAAGTGACGTCACACATGCAAAAGAGATAGACTGATCGCGTGCGCGTGGGTTTATCTTTAGTTTTTAGTTAGCTTTTAGTTTAGTATCATGAATTTAACTAATAGAATGCAATAAGATATAAAAATCAAATAGAGTAGCGTGACGAAAGGGCCTAGTTATGTGTCTTCTATCCTATTAGTCCAATCGTGACGTACAGTACCTCAAATGATAGCATATAATCAATAAAATACTACGAAGTAGAAATCAAATACAGCAACACGTCAAAAGAACCTTAGGTATATATCTTTGCTCCTATATATGCTGTGTCAAAAGAGCCTTAGTTACGTATCTCCGGTTCTATAGATCTAATCATGACATATAGAGCTTAAAATGATAGGATTTGACGGAGATAAACGATGGTGGAGACAAATTAAACATGGCGGCATGTAATAACACCGTAAACTGGCAGCAATAAAACGTATTAACCCACAGAGGTGTATGGCATATTACTTTGATGATATTATTATTATTTGTTATTATGACAGGATTTAGCAAATAGTATACGATTACGTCATACATCTCTTTGCACACTTCCACTTTTAGTTAACTACTGTACATATGATAAACGCAAAAAAGTCCAACGTTCACTGTTAGATATATGCCTCCCGTTAACTGCTCACATTTACTGCTCCTTGACGCTGTGACGTGAACGGGATAGGATTTAACAAACAGAATGACAGAAAACTAAAGAAGACAGTGTATCATACGTGGAATGCATCGTAGAACGTGAAATATTGGCGTAAAATTATATAATGACCATAGATGGTTCTTTAATACCCAGCAAACGACTCCCTTTATAAAGGTACATAGGCTTGCATATGTGCGGGAAAAAGTCGATCATTCGTTGTACCCAAAGGGCACCATAAAATATTTAACGTTATAATATGATATAATGTAACGGTATGACAGTATGACAAATCTTTTGGTTTCGCATGGGAGCACGCCTATGTACCTTTACAAAGGGAGTCATGCATAACCTTTAAGTCGATCGTAATACATAACTGCAACAACACGAATGTTGACGACTTGCGTTAGTATACACAGTGCATTCGGTACGTTTTTGAAACATGATTAGAAAATTGTTGACTGGAGGCTATTACAGAAGTTTTTAAAATTTTCGCGTATCACTGCCTTTTCTGTAAATGGGGTGAATATTGTTATCCATTTAATTTTTTTCCACAATTAGTTAAATAATTCCTGCTGGTATTTGGTTATCTCTTATAACAAAAAACAGTTGTTTCGGATATCTTTATCGCGTTTCCTTTTTTTATGGATGAATATGTTACCATTTTCATCGTCTACTATTTCATATTGAGCTACACGATCAAGAATTCCAAATCAAGAAAACACAAATAACACTCCGGATTATATTATATAACTAATAGTCGAAAAATGAAGAGCCAGAGGTAGATGACAAAGAAGCCAAAATCCTAATGACAAACACACATATAATCGACTAATCGGACAATTAAGATCAGCGCTACATGATGCACGCAATGCCACATTTGAACACTACACTGGTACATTGTCTAAAGATCATTCAGTATGAATAGAAACAAAATTCCTTAAAGAGACCTAAAGAACACAACTCACCAATTAAAAAAGATAACGTTAGTTGAGGAAGATCAGACCAGGAAAAAAGTCAACATTTTCAGAATACTTGGCTAGTATTTTAATACCAACCAGATAATAATAATCAAGCAATAGAATACTGAAAACTTTTGTTTTTAACTGTCCGCCCGTGAATGACTTGCCATTTTTTAAATAACACTTCATATTGCACTTTTTTATTGTATTTTTCTCATTTTTTAAGATAATTCTTGTAGGAATATATTTGTTTATAACATACGGTCTTATGGTCTCACGACAAGTATTACGGCTTGATTATACAACCTAAATATATCTTGTACCGCACTGTTAATTGAGAATTATGTTTGTAATGCGATAAGAGGACCGTATATACGAGACACCAGTGACTCATGCCACACATAAAACTTCGACAGGAAATTCTATTTCTACATTTCTATTTAAAAAATTGATTACTTGTTTTGTGTAATAATTTAGTTTAGGTCGAACAAGAGTTGCAGTAAAAAATTTTTCTGAAATAGAATTTAAATCATATTTCGAATGCTTTGTGAAAGATAACCAATTTATAATATTCCCGACAACGTAAAAACACATTTCTTTTAGAATATGGGTCGATGAATTCAAATCATAGTTCAAAAAACGAATTTATGTGCAGATGTTCTACTACAAAAAATACAAAACCAAAATCTAGATTAAAAAAGTCGCAACTACTTATACTGAAACTTCACCCCATTATTGATTTCACAAGTGATAAAATGGGTCGACAAAGAACCAGTTTTAATTATTACAACATTTAAACATAATAGTTGTATCTTGGTTTATTCAGGTGGAAAGAAAAATTAGACACAAGTGCTAAAACACAAACTATTCTAGATTATAACGTTGTGAAAAAAGAGTTGATTTTAGTGATCAAATGGCTTTTTACAAAAGCCCAATACGCAAAATACTAAACTGGTACCGGAAAGTGGCAGTGGAATTAATATTTAATACCGCAGTAGTCAATACTTGTTGCTAAATAATAGAAAACGCGAAAAAGGCGACAACCTATCCTTGAGTTCAGACTGGAATTAGCGAAGGCGTTTGCAAATAAAGAAATGTTGAAACCCTGATGACTAATTACACCCAAAAAATACCATCTCAGGCAAAGCGATGTAGATAATAAAAAGAAAAGGAAGTGTACAAGAGGTTACAAAATTTTAAGAATAAGCGTGACTAGTAGAAAGGCCGATAGAAAAATTAAAAAAAGTTAAAACATACTGTGAAGAATATGATGGCAAAACTGCAATATGTCTAGTGTGCTTCAATGAAGCACATTAAAAAGCATTTATACTTATACAGGAACTATTATTGAGTAAAAACGTGTTGTGCCTTAAGTGCCCTTATAGTATTAGAAAACGTAAATTGATAGTTTCTAGTAGTATGTTTTTATTGTTAATTACGTATGTTAAAGTAAGTTATAGTATTTGTAAAAAAATGGATGTAAATAATATTATGTGTTCGACATCTAAAAAAGCTAGACGTAAACATAAACGTAGATTGACCACTGCTGAATTACAATCATTTTTAGAAGCATCTGGCGAGGATGATGTAGATTAAATGAATGGTGGAAGTGACTCTGACGAAATATTTGCACAAAGTCGTTTAGAAAAATCGAGGATTGCGTTTTGGAAAACAGACAACACAAAAAGAATTTAAAACTTTTCTCGGGCTTATATTCCAAATGAGGACAATTAAGATGAACCGTCTAAATGACTACTGGAAAAGTATGGGTAACTTCTATAATAGATCTATCAGTAATTGACTTTACTAGACAATTACTGATAGCCATATTAAGAAATAACCGAATAGACAATCCCCACTTGTCAAAGAAACTATAAAAAAACGTAAAGTGGTCAGTATTTACAGTCCTGAAGGAATATGTGTGACCAAGTGCAGAGATAAACAAGACATAATTACTATTTAAATGGGAATAAGCCACAACTAAAGGTTAAAGTACGTTTATTGGCATTTCAATTTTCCAATTCGGAAATCGTTCTCAAAATAGAAACGTTATTCGTATTTTGTCGAAAAAACCCTCAATTATTTTGCAGTAATTTATAAATGTTAATAGCTTCGTTTGTACATAATGGCATTTAATATAACTAGTTTAAATTGGGACAGTTAATACGTTATTAAAGTGTGGTATATTTCATATAGATCACAAAGTTATCCAATTTGTTTATCCCAAAGAGCGATTATCTAAACGACTGTACTTACCCAGATAGTCACTCTGTACTCTGTATACACACGTGTATTCTGTAAATCGAACTCGCTTTTATAAGAGTTCATACTTTCAACGTAAAAATTTAGTTAGATAGGTCAAAATAGCACAATTCTTATTATTTGGTTGAGCTACCCTAGTAAAGAAATAAAGGTTCTACGTGCCACAGAAGCCGAGATATTAAACATTTTGCAAGCGTGCTTCAATTTAAAGTCCGAATCTAAAAAAAAAAGCTTCACAGGCAGTTCTTACCTCCGTGGTACTTTTCCGTGGCGGTAATTTACGAATACCATTTTTTTAACGGGTTATAACATTTTACTCCTTTACTGTGTATGCCATCTATAACTTCGATCATATATTATAGATCTTAATTCAAAATCCTTTCAATTTTTAGATCTTGTATTAATAAACAATGAAAATATGTTTTCAAGAATTAAATGTTATCTTAGTTCTTATTGGTTAAATATGGTTCTGTTTTTGTCTCTTTGTTTTCTTATAAGCCATTAAGCTTGCAAATTACAAAATACTTGTACATACAAGTATTGGACAAGTATTTGGACAAGTTCAAAGTGATTTGCTTAATATTTAGCACACCTTAAAAACCCATTAATTACCATAATTTGAAGTAGCTATATTATCTGCGGTGGGCAAAAAATTCAATTATTACCATTTATAAATTACTAAAAACATAATATTTTAGAGTTTAGGGTTTTTTTGCAATTACCTCGCTCAATTAATTATTATATTCTAATTTGGTATCCTCAACATAAAAACCTTTTATGGTCTACAACTTTTATTTGAATCATTTTTCTTTAGAATGTGAAAAAAAGTTTTACAAGCAAAAATTTTTTTTTGTATCTTTTAAGATTTGTTAAAAAAAAAAGAACAAAGCATAATCAACTGTACATTTAAGAATTTTCATCAGCTACCTCTCATACTATTTAGAATTTAAATAACCGTAGAAGATTTTGAAAACTATTTACTGAGGTTCTGTGAAATACTTTCTTGTTGCATGGTTAAGTTAAATATTATTTTTTTATGTATATTATTGTATATAAAAAATGTAATATTAATTACATTTTTAATTAACTAATATTTATTGTTTATTGTACAAATTATCTAAAATGTGTATACACATTTTGTACAAAAAAACGTTTTTGAGAACGATTTCCGGAATGGAAATCAAAATGTCAAACACAAGTATTATTAAAATGTGATTCTTATCACAATTAAGCCATTAAAATTGAGGCGCTAATCCCATATAAAAACATAATATATTTACCTCAAACTATTCACCGAGTTAGCTTGGATTAAACAGGTTGTAAATTGAAATTTATGTAAAATATTCCCCTACACAATTCTCTGGGAAAAATATCTACGTTAAATAAATATACCTAATATCTAGAC